>WEIT01016530.1:178100-211508 GCA_013389985.1 Dryoscopus gambensis
GAGAGTTTTCATGTTCCCTGTGTGTTTCTTTCCTTTAATGTAGATTATTAAAGTTTTTTTCCTCCTATTTGTAAGTCTGAGCCTGCTCTGCTCTGTTCCTGATCACATCTCACAACCATTATTAGTAAAAAATATATTTTCATGGGGCACTGGCATTGTGTCCAGTGTCAAACCATGACAATCCCCCAAAGCCAGAAGCCAGCGACTTGGCACAGGTGAGCCGGAACTGCACCACAACACCAAATTTAATGAGGCCTTTCAGAGCCACAGCTTCCCCCCTAAACCAAACCTCTTCAGTGATAAACACCGCAACCTCCACAGCATCCTGATCCACCCCTCTGATTTCAGTGTCTATCCTTGAATCAAAGCCAAAATTTAGTTGAACAAAAGGCTGAACTTCTGCTAAAGAACTTTCTCTTCACCCAGCTGAGAAAGGAGTTAATGTTTTAGTTGTCTATGTGTTATTTAGTCTGGTTCCATGTTGTACAAAACCAGTAATTCCAAAAGAAAGAAAAGCTTTGGGGCACCCATTTTTCACCCTCAGCAGAAAAGTGTTCCCTGTGAAGTTTCAGGTATTTAAAAATCCAGAAAAATCCAAATCTTCTCCCTTGAAACGCAGAGATGACAAATTTCACAAAGGAGGTTTTCATGAAGCAGAAGGAACGGTCTCCACTTTGCATCAAATCATAGAAAATGTGGCTTAGGGGACCTCAGAGGTTCCTGCCCCATGTCAGGATCAACGACACCACTCCCATTAGCTGCTCTTTCTCTGGCTGTTCTGAAACTCCCTGCACTCAAAGACCTTTGAGCCTCCTTTCCTCACGATATGCATGTAAATACATCCTTCCCTCATTATCTTTATTACTGAGCTCTTCCTCGCTGCCTTGTAAGGCCATTCTTCTTGTCCCTGCTAGACAGGAGCGTATCTAACACTGACACACAAACTAATTACTGCCTCTTGTTTTCCTGCACCCACTTATGCCCTGCAAGATCCATCACGTCCCCGCTCAGCCTCCTCCTCCCCACGCTGACAGTGCCAGGTCCTTGCTCCTCACCACAGCCGTGGTTTCTCCAGCCGTTCCTGGTTCTCCTTCCCGTGTTCTCCCAGGTGAGTTATCGCTCTCATTTATTTTAATGACTGTTTTCCTTGCCGGTGATTATTCAAGGAGGCGCTATTATGGAACACCTCCAGTCCCCCTAGGGCTGGGTCTCCTGGGAGATCCATCCCTCATGGCTGATCCTCAGCCTCCCACCTGCACTCTGGAGTCCTCCAACCCCCGCGTTATTAATCAGGGAAACTTGGAGCATTTAAGTTGGAAAAGACCCTTATGATCACGGAATCATTTAGGGTGGAAAAGACTTCTCAGACCATGGAGCCCAGCCCTTAACCCAGCACTGCCAAGGCCGCCACTGACCCATGCCCCCAAGTGCCACATCCGCTCAGCTTTTGAATCCCTCCTGGCACGGCGACTCCAGCACTGCCCAAGGAATGAACCAGTTGCACCCACTGTTGCTCCTGAGCCATTCAACGCCGCTTTTTGTTTTTCCAGACAGCAAGAAGTCCAACTTTTCACTGAGCCATGCACCTAAACTACTGAATTACCACTCCTTTACAAAAAAAAAACCAAAAACAAAAAAAAAAAAAAAAACCAACAACCCAACCAAAAAAACCCCAACCTTAACGCCGCACTTATTGTTTATTTAAATTACATTCAACTCCATGAGAGTTATATAAAACTTTGACATTTTGCACCAGACTGGTGGTTTTTGTTCTCCCAAGCCATACAAGCTGGCAGAATAAGAAGAGAAAGGCTCCTGGGAAGATAGGGCTGCCAGTGCTGTATCCCAAAGTGTGAGCAGGGTTTTGAAGCACAGGAGCCAGGCAGAGCCTTCTGGCGGGTTTAAAAGCACCTTCAGCATTTCTGCAAATTTTCCTCCAGGCTCATCAACATATAAATGGGGACGGGCTCTGCAGGGGTTCCCCCCACTGCGCTGATTTCCTGAGGTGATGAGGGAAGGAGCTTTTTAGGGCCATCTCCCAGCCTAAATGAGAAGTCTTGATCACCAGAAGACTGAAGAATTTCGGAGAGGAACTCGGACAGCTCCTCAAGGGGCGCAAGGAAATGACATTAGAGGATTGCATAAACTGGTTACACTTAGGGAGAGAATTAGGAAGAGCAAAGGCACCCTGTGTGCACTCACCCCGAGGGATTCCTGAGCTGCCTGAGCTGAGGGATGCTGCATTCTTCCCCTCACACAACAGATACTTGGTTTTACCTTGAGGATGTTTCTAAATAAACCTAAATTTCATGATGTATTTGATAAAGGAGTTACAGCAGCTGCACCCCCCTCCAAACAACTCCATCCCATTGTAGTTTGCAAATCAAAATTCACAGATAAGAACACCTTGAACACACAAACTTTCCCCGAGGCTAAATACAAGTTATTTCCTCTCCCTGCAGCAAGGCTGTGACGGTGACATTGCATCCATAAACAGCTCCCTAAAATTGAAGGAGCAAATTTGTGCATTCCAAGGGATGCAGAGGAATGATTTTGTGGGATAAGTAAAGACAGCAATAAATTGCTACGACTTTATTTTATGCTGAATAAATTTCTCACTAGCTCAGGTGCCAGCCAGCACACCAAAAGGACAGAGCATGAAAACAACTTCACTCTTGTTCATGAGGAACTTTTGAAACTCTCATTGCTCTGGCAAGGAAATATTTGTATATAATATAAAAATATAGAAGGCAAAACCATAAAATGACACAGTGGTTGCTGAAAAAAACCAAGCACATAATGGAATTTCCAAATAATTTGCCTTGAGTGTGATGGCCAGTGTCAGAATTCCAACTGAGCTTAAGGAATATACCTGGGTAAGACACAGCTTTGTGTTACCAGGGTTGTATTGATTTTTCTTTCACTGAAAAAGATAAAGATTTTGCTGGAAAAACAAGCCAACATTGCCTTTGATGCCTTCAAACAGAGACTGGACTCTTTGTCTAAATTGTTTAGCAAATAAGGCTGTGAAGAGTTTTCAAATGCTTTCCTTTTTTTTTTTTTATGCACAGAAATATCAAAGTCTCCCTTTGTTACCTGCCTCAAAATAATGGAATTAGAGGAAATATTGTGCACAGTAATGGAGAGCTCCACAAGACACTTATTTCATCCCCATCAGCCAAAATATCTGCAGCAGCTGATCCCTGTGCAACCTGAAGCTGCGGAGTGATGGCACAGATAATACCCACACTTGGAACAGTCTTTATTTCTTTCACATTATGCTTTTGGTTTTTTTCCCCCAGTGCCTTGTCCTAAAATTAGAACAACTCCATCTCCATATATGAAGCTGATGGCATTGGCGAGTGCATCACAAGGACACCCTGACAAACCCTCTGCTCCTAAATGAAGTTCCTCCCTAATAACCTGTCCTGGAAAAGCAGAACACTGATAAGAGTTTCACTCCATGCTGTGCTTCTTCCCTCTCCACTGCTTGATTTTATGATTTGATTTCAATGCCAGATCTCGCTGTAGCCTTATTCAGCTGCTTTTTTCCTCACAGTGTTGCCAAAAAAAATGCAAAACCCGGTTTAAGAGCTGTATCCTGAGATAAGGCTGGGAACAGAGCAGCTGTACAGGTATAGATGCAGATCTCAATATGTACAGAGATCTATATAGATATATATGCACACATATTGGCATATCTAGGTATTGATATACCCACTACGTTGATATAAATACAGGAAAATTCAACAGTGTGGTTCTTCCTACAAAAGAAATTACTCCAGTCCAGCTGTCACTGTCTCCATCTCACACAGATTCAGGGAAATTGCTAAATGCTAATTCTGTGAAGGCTCTGAAATTAGAGCTGATTTCGATTCTACACGTCGAGATTTCTCTTTAAATTAGTTGATAAAAGATCTATGGAAGTGGGATAATATTGATAAATGCAATTTTCAGAATAAATTGATGCGTGGTGATTAAATTGCGTGGTTGAAAGAAGTAAAAATGTCCATGTAAAAGAGAGGTACATAATAGACCAAAATACTAATAATCAAAATATTTCTTAAACTAAAGTATTTTCATGTCTCTGTTGATCTCCATCAAACAAAGGTGATTGTCTAAACTTGGACTGAGTTCTAGGCTCATCATACCCCATGAAAATCTAAGTTAATGTTTTTCACAATATTTACAAGATGTTTTCAAATTGCCTCCAAATTTGCAACAGTGACAATCCGCACGCTCAGCGTTGCAAACACTCCTCCTCTTTAATTCCTTGAGACCCAAAATCTTGAAAATATCTGTTCCCTTGTTCCATCAACACATATGGGATTTTTCCACACGTGCAAGACATCCCTCCTTCCCCCAGAACAGCAAATTCCTAAAGGTTGCACGGCCAGAGCAGGAACACAAATAACACTTTCAGTTCGAACAGGCCATTACAAAAATCAAATTGATGCCCCATTGCCTGGGTTAAGCTTTATCCCCATTTTATAGATGGGATGGGGCAGGACAATAAAATGGTTGACTGCACAAAGCAAATATTTCAGGTTTCCATCTTAAAAATCCCAACTGTTTCCATCCATATCCAGAATTTGCCCCTGGGACATGCCGTGTTCCCAGGCTCCTGACTCTGGGTCTCCCCAGGGCAGCATTTTCCTTTCCTTTCTCCCTCCTCTGGGGTTCCTGGGAAAGATCTTCCCTGGTCTGGAGGGCTCCCACAGAACACATTTTAAACCAGTCCAGCCCTTTTATCCCTTTATAATCAAAACCTCATAGCAGTTCCGCACTGAGCTCGTAAGGAAGGAGAGAGTCAAATATTTTGAAATATCTTTTTGTTTCAACTGAAGCCTTTTACAACCAGAAATTAAGTAATAAATAGAAACTCAATAAAGCATGAAATGTAGTACTTTATGTTTAACTGTGGGCATTGAAATTGATTTCAGTTTCTCTCTGCAGGGTGTGCTTTGGGGCTTTGGTTGGGGTTTGTACAGACGCCACTCACCCTTTCACAGGGATTTACACACCTCAGCAGCTCCTCCACTAAAAACATGGCATCTCTTGGCAATAAAAGGTTAAAATCCACTTTGTCCTCTGACTATAACAGAAATACCTTTGCAAGCTAATGATTGTAACAGGCTGCTCTGTTCCTGAATAAACATTCTAGGGATTTCCTGAGGTGTTGTTTAGTTTTGTCATTTCTTATTATTTTTCCCCCCATCTTTTTAATTGAGGGAAGAGAATTTGGAGGGCACAGCCAGCTTAGATGGTATTTCAGTCAAAAATGCGTATAGGTTGTCTTTCTATACACTTTTCAAACTGAAAAAAAAAATACATTTACACAGCTTCTGGATATTCATTTTATAGGGGGAAAAAAAAAATCTTTAAAGCTTCTCCAACTCATCTCCTTCTGCCAGCTTTCCTGGCCAACTCTTTCTTAGTAATGCCAGTAAATGCCAAAAAAAGTCTGGTTTCAACAATGTTTCTGTCTGTTGAAAGCAAGAGAGAGGCAGTTTCTGTTGGATACACTGGATTTTGGGATCCCACTCTTTCTCCAGGAGGGAGTGGGCAGCGCTAGCACGGGAATGGGCTCGGGAGCTGCTTTGAGGACAGAATTCCACAGCTCCTCGTGTTGATTTTTCCTGCAGCACCTCCACGTCCAGAAGCTCCCCTCTCCTTTGCGAGAGGCAGGTTCAGCCCCTGCCAGGGCAAGGGCCCTTTTTTGGGGCAGGGAGGCTGTTGGCTGTCCCGAATCTCACATCTTTTGTGTGCCTGCCCCGTGCCAGCAGCTGCAGCAGCCCTCCCTCCCTCCCTCAGCAGCATTTGTGTCCCGGGACAAGCTGTGCCTCACAGGGAAGCGTCGAGGCGCAGAGCAGGGAACGGGGGAGGCTAAAGGAAATGATGGAAGACACCAGAGTGGCATCGCACCCAGGATTGCTGCCAGGAGGAGCCAGGGCCCGAAAAGAACATCCACCAAAAATCAGCAAAAATCGGGCATCTCGGAAAAGATCTGACCCTCCCCTCCCCAGGCAGCAGCTTTGGCTAAAAAGCTTTGCTCCTGTGCCCACTGAGGTGGTCTCGGGCAATAAATAAAATTCTTTTAAATATGAAAATTATCTATATGTTTCATTTTAACACAGAATGCAGAAAGCTGCCGCCTCAGAAGGAGGCAGAGTTGTGGCTGCCCCGTTCCTGGCAGTGCTCGAGGCCAGGCTGGAGCAGCCTGGGATAGTGGAAGGTGTCCCTGGCCATGGCAGGGGGTGGAACGAAATGGGTTTTAAGATCCCTTCCAACCCAAACCATTCCGTGATTCCAGGAATCACTCCAGACTGTGATGACTGGCTGGGAAGGGCTTGGCAGGTTCACCCCAAAAAGACCATTTTTATGCAGGGAACGCTCCTCAAAGGATGTGGTCGGTGGAGAGAGGAGGAACAAACAAGGAGATGAACCCTGCCAAGGAACCACCCTGCTGGAGGAGAGGGCCAGAAGAGGAAGGGGGAACGAGGTCACGCAGCAGAAGCAAAATAAAGCTGGTCCTGAGGCAGGAGACAGGGCAGGGGCAGAGGGGCGAGGGCAGGGCTGAGGAGCTCTGCATTTCCTGAGCGTGACTGCAGCTCCAGAGGAAACAGCACAGCCACATCCTGGCACCTGGGCAGAGCATGAAAGGGCAGGGACAGAGCCAGGGATCAAAACAGAGCCTGACACGTCCTGGTGTGACACAGGAGGGACAGGAGCCCTCCCTGGCTCCGGGGAGAGCCACCCCACGTGGGTTTAACTGCCTGGGGAGGTGGTGGAATCACCGTCCCTGGCTGTGTTTAAAAAAAGACTGGATATGGCACTCGATGCCATGATCTAGTTGAGGTGTTAGGGCACGTGTTGGACTCTATGATCATGCAGGTCTCTTCCAACCCATACATTCTGTGAATTCTGTGAACTGCAGTGTCAGCCAGGGCAAGCACACCTCAGAGCCACCAGCAGGCTCACGGTGACGCTGGGCAGAAACAGCCCCAGCACACCCTCAATCGAGTCCAGGGAAACCCTGCAGGCTCCGGCAGCAGCCCCACCACACACCCAATATCACAAGGAAATGCTTCACACCACGATTTCATCCCCAGCCTCTCCAAGCTCCATCACCCCACCATCTCTGCGGGGCTGCAAGTTGAAATATTCAGCTCCGAAAGCTCCATTTTGCTTCAGAACTGTGTCCTTGAGGAAAGGCACCATGCAAGAGGGACACACAATTTCTACGAGATGAAAACCGAACACAAACTTGCTGCTGCAATATCAAAATGACACAGATAATTTTTGCCTCATCTACACGAGCTTTTTGAAAGCAGCTGGTGGAGTTTTTTGGCAGGCATTTTATTTCTAGAAAAATACCAACACCTTGAAAGCCTTTTATTGTCAAGATAGTCGTGCTGCATTCTAAAAAGCCTTATTATCAATCCTAATTATTTTTTTATCAGGCTTTAAACTGCATATGACCTCTATGACTCCTCATTACAATTCCGAAAAATGAGAAATATTCCTATAGAAGAAGCAAATCAACTGGGGCTTGAGTAAATCAGACTGAAATAGAATTATAATTCAACAACAAAGCCTCTGGGCTTGTTAGCTGCAGGACTCAGTGGATTGACCAGCTAAATTTACTTCTTCACCCCTAAAATATACACTGAGAACAACTCAATTTACTGTGGCTTTCTGAAATAAGGGTCTTTATCACAAAGTATGTCAGCAGCTCATGGTTTCCCCTGCTCAGAGGATTTCAGTCCTTGGGAAAGGCCCAAGTTTTGCTGCTGTTCCAGGTCCACAAAGGACTCCTTGCAGGAGCTGCACATCCCAGGTACCAGGGGCACTGGGTGGGACAGAGCCTGCTCTAGTCTAGGGTTGAGTCTGACCCAAGGCACTCACAATAAGAATTGAGAACAAGGGAGATTCTCCTCCTGCCTTTAAAAAAAAAAAAAATCACATGCTCAGAGCTGGAAAGCAAAGCATTATTTTAATCCAACCCTGAAATTCATACCTTACACTCGCAAGATCTGTTGCAAGAGACGTGAAATAGCCAAGTATAAGCTAAATTAATTCAATATGAAAGTGCCTCAGCACAAGCACTTTACAAACCCAGCATAAGGCAGGAACCTAGGTTTAGGTTTAAGTCCCACATTAAAGGGTCGCTAGCATGAACTGCATCATTACGATCAAAATATTTTCCCCCCGTTTTATTGCAGAAAGCACGATCTGTTTGTTTGTGGGGTTTTTTTTTTTGAAACGCCAGCCTGAAATCTCAAGCTAAAGTGGATTGCTTGAGCCCCATCAGCTCCTGGAGCATTGCTGGAGCTCAGATCTGAGACACTACCTCATAGCTGGTGGGTCACAACCCTCTGCAGAGCCCCTCCACACGGGGGCTGGTACTGGGAGGCAGAGCTCAGCACCATTATATCACTGGTGATCTCCCCCGGCCAAGTATGACAGAACTCCTCCACCAGCTCAGCGTGATACAAGCTCTCCAACAGGAATTCCACCCCATGGAAGGCCACAAATCCCCACGGAGAGCAGGAGGTGTCTGGCGGATTGCTCGTACGAAGCTCTCCATTTTCTGTTCATTAATAAACCCCCAGCACTTCCAATAATACCTGAGCAGAAACTCTCACACAGCGCTCTGCAAACCGAGCAGACTGGATCACTTAAGCTAAAAATGAAGCGGACTCTTTTCTGGGATGAATCCCAGTTGCTTAACACTTCCCAGTATGCCCGAGCGACTCAGGCAGGAAATGAATCCTCGCGTATCTAGCTGGAACCAGGGCACTGATTCAGTGCAGACAGAGAAAAGAATTTTCCCCACTCAATCACCAGCACAAAGCTTTTAGTGGTGGTCCCAGCTCCAGGAATTTCTCAGCCCTGGAGCTGCTGTGTGAGCTTCAGCAAGTCCCTGGAAGCAGGAAACACCTAGCAGCATTTCTAAAGGGTGTCAGGAATTAAATGATCAGACGGGTCGGTTGGTTAAACAGGGTCGGATGGGAGGAAAGGAGCATGTTTTCCTCCTCTTGGATGAGGTGAGGTGAGAGGGGTGGCTTTGAGCTGCTTTGGCTCGCCCAGACACAGAAATTCCCCTGGCTGCCAGAGGAGGTGCCACGCTCCCTTCCCTCATTGTGTCCATGCAAAACTTCTGCTGCTTCCAAATTAAACAAACACAGAAGAGTTATTAGCTAATAGAGCATATTTGCACTAATTACTCCTCAGAGTGGCCCTACAAGGCAGGAGTATGGGTATAAGAAAAAGCAAGAGAAATATCAGATTGTTTACCAGGCTATTAAATTAATGACTTCCAGGTTATTAATTAAAAGACTCAAGGAGAGGATCTCCCAGGGAAGGTTGTGGAGGATTAGTGCTGTTCCTCTGCCTGTGCCAAGCTGCATTCCCAGCTGATGACACAGCCTATGCAGAGAGCACAGCTCTGCCTCTTATAGCCGATGCTCATGAGTCATAAAAAATATGGAGAGCACTATAAATTCTGCTTATGCCTCTCTCCCAAGATATGTGGAACAACCATGTAAAAGAGCTCTGAAAGCTGTCCTCTCAGCCTTCAAAGCCTTGTTTAAGCAGCACTGTATGATTCCCCTTAATACAATTGTCTGGAAGTCTAAACTTTGGTAATTATTTCAAATGAAAAGGAACAGCAGGAGGCTCAGTCGAAGGGAATATAAACAATTATCACTTGCACGAAGGCTATGCCAGTTATGAAATAAACTTGAACGGGTTTGCTCTTGAAAACACTGGGCCCTAAATTAATTATCTGACATAGTGAGCCCCTCAGCTGTGCATCAAACCCTGTGAGAGTCACGCAAGAGGGGCAGCAAAGAGGGGAAATGGGAACCAGCACAGAGACCTTCCCAGGGAGGGTGGGCAGGCCCTGGCACAGGGTGCCCAGAGCAGCTGGGGCTGCCCCTGGATCCCTGGCAGTGCCCAGGGCCAGGCTGGACAGGGCTTGGAGCAGCCTGGGACGGTGGGAGGTGGAACAAGACAAACTTTAAGGTCCTTTCCAACCCAAAGCATTCTAGGATTGTGTCAGTCTGTGATTTGTACTGATGGCCCAGTAAGTTCCTAATAAAACTGAAACTGGTGTGGAGACCAAAACACTGGCCATGACTGCCTTTGCCCCTTCTGCCAGTTTGCAGCTCCCAACGTGTTCTTGAATCTCCAGCGTTATTATGGTGGCTTTTTAACAAATTTAAAGTTCTTTCCTTTTCCTGCCAATGGTATTTTGTCTCAGTGGCAAAAAAAATATAAATCCCTATTTCAGTAGGTGTTGAGTTAGGGCCTTAGAGTGAAGGCACGAAAAAAAAGGCAAAAAGGTGAAAAGCATCAGTGTGACACCCAATAGATGTGATAAATCTGGAGAATCATAAAGATAACCAACAACTGTCAGAGCTGATGATGCTTTTACAGACAGAGAATTTCACACTGAGATTCACGTAATCAGTGCCCAGAATTCCGCACCAGTAATCAAGGTTCTGATGTTTGCTCCTGAACACAATCCATGGCACAATACTTAGGAACGGGGCAGGGATGCAAAAGCTGCTTCTTCAGGAGCCAAGGGAGATGCAATGCATGCTAAGCAGCAGGAAATGGTAATCCTCTGCCACTTCACATGCACAGTCTCAGAGCTGTGACAAGTGTACACTCTAAAAACCAGAAGAAATATGGTCTAAATATATATTTTATAGCTGGCTTTCATCTTTATCTTCGCATTTCATTGCTGGAGTTTATATTCAAAGCATAACATAACACCAAGAAAGAAAAAAAGAGTGTTGCTACAAGAAAAGGAACTCTGCCTTCTCATCTTTCTTTCTCCCCCTTTTTTTTTAAAATGCCTCCTTTAAGATTTCAATTTGCAACCCTGATTTATTCCAGCCCAGGCAAAGGAAGGAAATGGATCCACGCGAGCTCAGAATCTGGCCTTGGAAACTTCAGCTTGGCAAAGCAGTGTTACTGTTCCCTGAACCCGCTGCCCCCTCCCCAAAGGGGAGAAGGGTTTCTGATTTATTGGGATTTAGAAGTCACTGGTGTTGGAGTAGAAATATCCTGCGGGTCTTGCCATCCCCTCTGCCCACCGTGGGCACCTTTCTTTTCCTCTGCTGGTCTCCAACCCCAACACAACCCCAATTTCTTGAGGTCTGGAAAGCCACAGAACAAGAGGTGTCACTCTCTGCAAGGTGGGGGGGGAGGTGGATTTTCCAACCTATTTTTATATATTGAGGTCAGTGAGAGTATTTTAAAAGAGTCCCGTGAGGCTCACAGTGATCCAGGTGGATTAAGGGTCTAACCCTGTGACAGGTACATTGTGTGCAGCTGCCTTCCCACAGTTAATTATTTTAAAGAAGTCACACAGCAGAATTTGCTCATGGATTCACACATCCCCCAAAATTTAACATCAAAAATCAACTTTGCCGCATCGTTTGAAGGCAACCTGGGTTGGCAACTTGCAAACTCAAATCAAGTTCAAGCATCTCAGGGCTTTCCAGATTCTCATATGGTTTTTGAGGAACCATGCTCAGCTCCAGCCTGCAGGTCCTCAAATACCTGCCCCGGTTCAGCTGCATTCCCATTTATTGTTATGAATGGCAGCTGTATCCTGGCGGGAGCACACACAGGTTAATGTTGCTCTGGGGTGGATAGAGAGATCAGAATTCCAGAAGAAGATCCATAAGCATCAAAACATGCAAAATATCCCCCAGTAAGGAAAGCTGCACTTAACCTGCTCGTGTGCTTTTAGAAAACTGAGAGGATTAAATCTTTCAAAGCACTTGGCCCTAATTATCTTTGAGTCTTTGCAGGTGCCAGCAATGGCATTACAGGTCCTGCACGGCCAAGACTGGAGAAAACCCCACACCCGAGTGACAGGTGCCACAGCCTGAGCTCTCTGTGTTTACCTGCATAGCTGATCACATCAAATCCTCACAAAACGCTTTCCATTTCTCAGGAACTTCCTGCATTTTACAGTCTGGAGCCAGCTCTGGGTACAAAGCCCGCTCCACTAACCAGTGTGTCCCTCTGGGAACAGCGTGATGCCACATTGGGATGACCCCCCAGCATTCCAGCTTTTCCATGCCTGCCCTGCCAGTCAGCGTTTCCCCACTGTGATGACCTTTTAAGCATAGAAATGGAGCCAAAACCCCACTAATGCCCATGTGAAACATTTCCTGCCTGGCTCTTGTCTCTCCACGAGGAGGGATGTGCTCCGGAATAACACCACTGATATTACCTGACCCGGAGCTCCTGTGCTGCAGGGATCTGGCACACACCAAGCCCTCTGTGGCCCTAACAGGGTGTGAGGATAAAAGCTGAAGCCAAACAGATGGTCTTCTAAAAATCTTCCCTAAAGTGTTCTGTGTACTAAAACATCACTTACCCAAACTCTCATCAAACTTGGCTTGATTTGCGTATCTTGAGCCAAGTTTGGAAGAAAAATATTCAGCTGGAAATATGGGGGGGGGTGGAAAAGAGGCTTTGTGCCGCACTCAACTAATATGAAATGAAACAATTTCGTTCAAACCTTAGAAATATTTAAGAAAAATAGAACCCAACCCTCGTGTGTTTAAACTGAGCACTGAGGTGGGGGGTGGAAATCAGCACGGAACGCAAAGTGCTGAGCAAATGAAAAAGGAGAAGTGGAAGGACAAGTGGAGCTCTAATGTATAATGACCTATCAACACGTGCTGCAATGCACACAAAATTTCAGGGAAGGAGGAAATCACATCTGCAGGGAATATGGGCAGCTATTGTTTGAAGCACAGGGTGATGTTGCACAACCCGATGCCGCTGCCACACGCCCACAAATGCAGCATTTTCTCCCCAGCAGCCCTGAGCAGCAACAACTGGACACTCAAAATAGCAGCCCCTAATTTTAGCAGCCTGCTCAGGATTGGCAACTGAATATTACGTCCACTTAATAAAATAATTTAACTAGGTACCAGTAAACTATTCCCCCTGAAAATGATACATTTTCTGAATTGGGAAAAAAAAAAGATGCCAGGAGAAATGTTAAGAACCCCGACTAAACAAACAGCATCACACAGTTGCAAGAACATTCATGCCTTTCCATAGTAGCTTCTTTTAAGTATCTATATTTTATTTTTGAAATGTCCTTCCCTATCCAGGATGCTGATAGGACAAGAGGAAAAGGCCCCAAATTGTGCTCAGGTTGGATATTAGGAAAAATTTCTTCGCTGAAAGAGTGGATGAGAATTGGATCAGGCTTCCCCAGGGCAGTGTTGGAGTCACCATCCCTGGAAGTGCTCAGGAAATGACTGGACGTGGCACTCAGTGCTGTGGTTTAATTGGTGTGGTGGTGTCCAAAGGTTGGACTCGATGTCCTTGGGGGTATTTTCCAGCCTAAAGGATTCCATGATTCTATAAAAAGTGCGGGCATCAGCATAGGTAACTTTTAAACACGAAAAAAGCAACAATATTTCTGAAATGATGCCACCCTGAAGTCCTGGTCTTGGTCTTGTCGAGCTTGAACTGGGGGAAGTGAAGAGAAAAATCGATCTGCCCAGTAAATGATCAGTTCTCTCCAGACACAAAATACTTAATTTACATTTAGGGAACCACAAATTCTTTAAATATAATTTAATTACATGTCTGAATTGAAAATTGGGGTTTGCCTCCCATTAATTTGAACTTTCCTAGGAAGCACCTAGATCATGAGACCTCCTTGGAAAAGCACATCCCAAGTGTATTAAAATTAAATCTGGTTTGAGCTAAGCAATTTTTCTTCTTTTTTCCCCTCAGTAAATGGAATTTTCTCGCTGCTGCTGAGCAGTTCTGTGTGTTTGTGCCATCAGACAGTGTGAATTATCTCAGTTTTTTTGCTCCTGCTCTGCACGGTGCACGGCCCTCAACGAGAAAGTCATTAGCTTAATAATCATTCCTGACAGATTCCAAGAGAGAGATTCCAACAGATACTGCAGCGACTCCTGGGGTAAATAAAAGGACAGTTTTATCTCCACGATGGGAGAGGAAGCTGCACTAAATGATGAGTGTGCTTTCCCGGGGACTAATTGTTAAGCAGGAGTATTTACAGTTAAAGGATTGGGGAATGGGGCCATCATTGCCAGGCAATTATCTGTACACAAATAACTTTAATCCCTTGGCATTTTTATAGCTACTCCATTATTTATTTTACCGTATATTCTATTGCAATACCATTCCCCCGTTATGAGTACACACTTCTTTTGACTTCATATAAGATTAAAATAAAACAGAGGAACACTTTGAAACGAGTTGAAGAACAATAGATCCTATTTAGCCATCAAGTACAGCAGTATTTAACTTTTGTGCTTTTGATCAATATTTATGTGACAAGCTATTCATTACTCTTCTCCTCTACCAACGAAGCTGTTGTTCTTCCCACAGCCTGATGTGCACATTTGTGCATTTAATTTATAAGTTTCCATGGAAAAGAAGTATTCAAAGGGAAAAAAAAAAAGTGCTGATACAGCACGTGGATCTTTCTACCAAGCCACAAATCTTTTCTAGTGTTCATCTTAAACTGAAAGTAATTCTGGGAAACAAATTAACGATATAAATCACATTATCATTACTCACACAAAGATACTTGGTTGTAACTCTCTCAGAGAGTTCCAGTGAGTAGCTAAAAGGCCTCTCTCTATATGGAGAATGCCTGTTTCTAATTAAATGATCTAAAAATAGAGTTGCACATACATCTAGGACCAAGCCATCTGTGTTATCTCTCCAAGATAAGCCATTCTACACCCACTCTGATATCCCTTTCATCGCTGCACAGATTCAGAACTGGGACTGGCCCTTCTTTCCTATTTAGGAAGGGACAAAGGAAAAGCAAGCAAAGTTTTAATCCAGACAAGCTTATTTTGAAAGTCAGAGCCCTTGTTCTGAAATATCTTTTCACACCTACTTGTGTCAGTCAGCAGCGTGATCCAAAGCCATGTCCTGCAAGCAGTGGCAGTAGTCAGGCAGGATTTCTCCATGGAACACTTTCCCAATCCAGCAAGGAAAGCTGTTTCTAATTGGCTCTCTGGGCTTTTTTTGCATCGTTTTTGTGCAGTGGTTTTTGCTTGGGTTTTTTCCTCCTTCTTCTTTTTTTTTTTTTTTTTTTAACTATTTAAAAACTTTACTTTTCCCCCTCCTCATTCAGATAATGAAAAGAACAATATAAAAAGTGAGCTGGAATCAAAGTGGACCTGAGTTAAAAGGTTGGGTAAGAGATTACTATGACGTGTTTGGTGATAATAAACAACAAGCTGTCTTCATACTTTGAGAAGGAGACAAAAACCAGCCTTTTCTCCCTAAAAGCAGCTTCCTATATTGTTCACAAATGTCTGAGGGGGAAAAAGGAGGAAAGCTTATCAAGGCCTGTCAAGAAGGGGAAACAATCTCTGCTTACTCAGAGCCAGCGGCAGATTCTCCCCTTGATGGGCAAAGGAAAAGCAGAGTGTGAGGGGAAAGTCAGCCCTCATTCCCAGTCCAGCACAGGGGATGGAATTTGGGGGTCTCCCATGGGATAATTAAGCCCAGATAATGCCTCAGGCTGCAGCCAGCACAGCAACATTATTTACACTGGTCCTTAAAGTTCTTGCTGTCAGACTGCGTTTACTCAAACAAACCTTTGTTGTGCTTGCCCCTCCTTCGGTTTTGGTTTTGCTGTTGCATGATAGAATCTCAAGCAATGAAATTATTATTATTTCACTTTAAACTTTCTTTTCTGCCATCAGAAAGAAGAATGCAGCTTTGCAGGAAAAAGGCATCCATTTCAACCAAAGACCTTATCCATTTCTTAAATTAAATAAGCAACAATTTTAGGTGTCTGGCAACAACAATATAGAAACACTCCTATAACCTGTAGGATGAACGTGCATGGAATTCTCCCTACAGCCTTTAAATTGTTACACACCTTAGAATAAAAGAATAGGCAAAATTAAGACTAACCTTTGAATAAACGCCATTTACTGGTCTCCACTGTTGTCCATTCAAAAGGAAAGGAACTGTTATCTCATAATCTTCGGACTGGTCCTTCAACATCTGCAGCCTCGAGGACTCCACATTCTCACCTAAGGACAGGGAGAAGCACTTCAGGTTAGCTGGGAACAGCATCTGACAAGGTGAACCTTGTTATTTAAGGGACTTGGCAGCATATTCGAAAAGGAAATAATTCAGAAAAAGGATTAAACATTAAACCACTGTGGGCTCGTAATATCAGTGGCAAAACCCACACAAATTTCAGAGAGAGCTGGGGTTCAGGGGGGAAGGTTGGAGGGGGATTAGATGGTGGCAGCAGAAGACAAAGACTGCACATTAAGAGTAGGGAAATCAGGATGCAAGGATATCATTGTGGAGGATGCACGGCCTCATTAGTGGGGAGAAAAAAAAGGTCTGGAAGAGAATAGAAACTCTCATTGAAATAACACTCCATTGAAATAATCTACTCCTACACAGGCAAATGACTTCAATTCATATCACCAGGTCAAAAAGCTGTTTGCATGCAGCATTTATCAAGTGTTTTTCCTCTCCCTAAACATATTAATGGCATTGTGCCTGTCAAGGCAGGGCCCTAAAACCAATATCACAGGACAAGAGCTGGAAAAATAATTGAGAATAAATCAAAGAGAAGATAGGGATGGCTTCCACGTGCCACAGGGCAGTCAAAACACTGGTGGGGTTTGCACACTCTCTGTGCTCACCTAATGCTCTCTGAGGATCAAGAGTTACATTCTGAGCAGAATTACCCCCATTTATTCACTGTTAGAATTAGCTTTAAAACATCTGTGCTGTCATTATGGTTAAGCCAATGTGAGCAGAAGAGAAGTCTGGTATTTTCCAGCATGCTTTTAAAAATACACCACTTTACCTAAAACAGACCAAAAACACTCGCACAAGATAAAAAGATGAAATTTGTTGGAGAGAGGAAAGCTGTTATACAGAGTTCTTCCACCCCCGTAATGCAGCCCAAGCGACACAGGGCTGGGAGGGCACAGTGTCAGTCCTTAGAAGAGAGGATCCCAACCTGGCCCACGCTTTGGTTCACCTCTGGGGAGGCACATGAGACACCATCCCATCAGCCTAGGAGGGTCTAGACAGAACATCCAACCCTTTATTCTCATTATCAGGCAGGAAGCTCCCTGCTCAGAACAGGAATTTATGAAGCATATCTCAGCGAAATGAGAAAAGTTTGGCTCCAGCCCTGCTCTCCTTTCTCCTTGGCTCACTAGAGCAACCTCAACCACACAAATTAAATGACTCAGGCCCTTCTATTATTTTGCAGGATATGCATTCTGAAAGTTTCATGAGATCTAAGTTTTCAGAACCCCTTGGAGGATCCTCATCCTCCCGTGGATGCGTTGTCTGCGTGGCTTCCACGCAGTCCGACACCACGGAGCTGCCATGGTGATGTCAGGGAACACCAAAGTCTCTCTGATACTCCTCCACCTGCCTTTCCTGATCATTCTGCAGAGCATGAACTTCACAGCATTACCCAAAACAGAGGAAAAAAGGGAGGGACCAGCATTTGTGCACAGATGTGTTATGCCCTGAATAGACGGCCTGGGCTGGAAGTGCAGCAGCTATAAAAATACAGTGGGAAAAGGGAAGAAAATCCACACAAAGCGTGGTTCAGTTTTGCCACTCCTCTTCCATCCCAATGAAGTGATGCTCGTGGTGCATAACAAAGTAAGGTTACAATGAGCAAATTTAATCTTCCACACATGCTTATTTATCTGCTGAAAACGCTCGTTGTGCAGAAGTGTTGATAGTCTGGAGACAGACATCAAGACAGGTTTATAGGCAGCAGTTATATCTTTATTGGAAAAGATAATTTATTTGGGGGGAAACAAAGCAGACAAGCTTCAGGGTTTGCAAACTCTTCTGAAGCCACAGCATTTATAAAACACGAGATCAATTTCTGTCTCGTTGCTTTCCTTGAGCCAGATACTTGGCTGCTTATCTGAATGTTTTTATTTAAATTATTGGGTGTGATAAAAATCACAGCTTCCTGCAGAAGGCAGAGGAAGCACCGCAGCCCAATTTTGGGCCTCATTCTGGAGAGAATTTGGGCACATGCATTGTGCACTTGCTTAACTCCCAGCTGCCCTCAGTGTGATATAAGCACGGCACAGTGTCTTTTGTATATCAAATAATGTTTTTCACACAAAATTTCATTATATTTATGGACTGGGTATATTTCTGAAAGACTGCAAGGTAAAGAAATCTGTATAGCTGATAAATAAACTCTAGCCGAGTCTTTAAATAAAAATAAAGTATGGGGAAGATAAACAGGTAAATCCTTTCAGTAGGTTTCTGCAGCCTGATTGCAAAGCTTCAAAGAACATGGGGCAGAAAATAAGGAAAGGCAACCCACACTCATCCATCCCAACGGGAAAGATCTGAAAGGACATGGAGCAACGGGACATGGACATGGGGAGAGGAAGATTCTAAATCAGGAAGAAAAAAACCCACAAAAAATGTAAGGACAGAGTCAGGCCAAAAAAATAAAGCAGGAATAGCACAGGAAATTTGGAAAAAAGGGGATAAAACCAGGTGGATACAAAGGTGAGATAGTTCCTGGCAACCTTGGAGAGCCTTTGGCCCACGCGGCCCTCACCTCAGCTGGAGCCACCAAGGAATTTATCCCAGTGAGGGATACTCCACCCAGTGCCTCGCACAACATCCAAACAAAACACATTCCGAGCTTTCTGCTGTTGGTCCTGGGACACCCAGCTCCAGCAGCACAATCCCTGCCCTCCCAGAGGGCATCCCAGGGGCACCAGGAGAGGAGCACGGCGGGATGGGCCCGGACATCTGCGCTAAGGAAGGGTTTCCATCACCCCAAACACATCCCCGAGCTCCCAGAGCTGCAGTTCCTCATGCACACAGACGTGCTGGTATTTCCTCTCTGCCACTCTTCATCTCCTTTCCCCATTTTCAGGAGGATTTCTTTGAAGCTGAACCATTAGAGTTGTTTGTGTTACATTAATAATGAGGCCTCTTCTCTGCAGGGACTCTCGGTACTACAGCAATATAAATAGTGTAATAATTGAAATCAGAGAATTGAAATTTCGGTAATGTGTCATGAGAGGAGAAGAAAATCAGGCCATCTGCAATACCAGAAAGTTATATTAGACCCAGGTTTCCTATCTTTTGTGTCACATGCACCTACTTACTCACCTACTTATTTTCCATTTCAGTGAAATTCTGCCCAGCTCTTCCTGACGCAAGCTCGTCTCCCACTTTTTCACATGAAAACCTTCACAGTTGTGTCTATCTGTTTTCTATTTTCAGCCTGCACTGAAGGTAATGCTTTTGATCCACGAGCAGCCCACAAGCTGATGCAGAGCCCTTTATTCTTTTTTTTCCCCCCAGTAATATAAAAGCTACTTTGTACAAATAGTGAGATGAGTAGATGTTACCTGTCAGTGACTTTTGTGTGGCTTAAATATTTTTCATCTGCCAGGTACTTCTACAACTTTTCTGCTTTGCACAGTATCATACAAGGACTTGTTGGCAAAGAAGTTAAGAATGGTTTTCATCCTTTTGCTTTGTATTTCAGTTCCTCCAAGCTCTGTGCAAAATAAACTCCGAGCACGTGATGTGACATCTTTGCTTAGCGGCCACTGCCTCCTGAAAAATCCCAGACACTCTCCAGATTTGCATTTACTTAAAATTAATCAGCTTTTAGTGAGGCAGGGCAATTTATTTGTCCTCATGATAAACAAAGAGGTGAACGGTCCCAATGCTGAGTGGCTCTGGATAAAATGGGATTAAGTGGAAGGAAAATAGAACATGTCCCACTAAATGCACACCCCGACCCCCCTGCCAGTGCTGGTTGAGCTCCCCTAGCACAGAGCAGGACAGGAGTCAGACCTGGGCTGGTTTATAAACAACATCCATCTCTTAAACACAGATTTACAGAAAAGTCAGCTGTGATGCTGAGCTTCCTTCCCGTTGTGGATGAGCACGTTCTTGTCCCACACAATAACGTGGTTACACAGAATAACCTGGGTCAGAGAATCCCACAGTGGTTTGGGTGGAGGGGACCTTAAAGCCCATCCAGTGCCACCCCTGCCATGGGCAGGGACACCTCCCACTGCCCCAGGCTGCTCCCAGCCCCAGTGTCCAGCCTGGCCTTGGGCACTGCCAGGGATCCAGGGGCAGCCACAGCTTCTCTGGGCAACTTCTGTCCTAGGGCCTCAGCACCCTCAGAGCCAAGAATTCCTTCCCAATAGCCCATCTAAATCTCCCCTCCTTCAGCTTAAAGCCATTCCCCCTTGTCCTGTCCCTCCAGCCCTTGTCCCCAGTCCCTCTCCAGCTCTCCTGGAGCCCCTTTAGGCCCTGCAAGGGGCTCTGAGCTCTCCCTGGTGCCTTCTCTTCTCCAGGCTGAACAATCCCAGCTCTCCCAGCCTGTCCTCATAGGAGAGAGGCTCCAGCATTCCATCAGTCACGAGGTACACAAGGACTTTCACAGCCCCAGAACCCCATGGAAGCCCAACTGGGGTCAATGACCCTGGACATGGTGATGCTGTGGGATGTCCTTTTCCATCCCACACTGCAGCCCTGGCCCCAACCACCCCCGATGTCACCCCCGGCACTTACTGCTGAGCTACGACAACTCCAGAAGTGAGGCTAAATTAAATCCAATTAAATTATCTTTGTGTTACCTTTCCTACTGCAAACAGGCTCAAAATTCTAAGTCACAGCCTGTCCTCGTTTTCCTCTGCAACAAAACACCCAAAGCACTGGAATAAGCGTTGGATTGAAGAGAATAATTGAACAAGTAATCTTTCTGCAAACTGCAATCAGTTAAGGGCAGTGCTCTGTGCCTCAGGGCTTTGGCAATGCCCTGGAAGTCAGGAAGGACATCCTTTATCCATTTCCCTCCTCATTTCCTTCAGCTTCCTCAGTTTAGTGCACGGTTGGTGGGATCCATGTCCTGGATGGGTCCTTCCTGGCTGTGGAGGAAGGGATTTACACCTGGCTGCATCCAGCACTTGCTCAGCCATTGGCAGTGGGTTTGGGGCGAGTTCCTGAGGTATCCCCAGAGCCTCCACTGCTGGCTGGGGGCTCATCAGATGGGAAAGAGCTTTATCTCCCCATCAGGGGCTTTTCCCTCATTTGGGATGAATCATCTGTCACCTCCAAACTCAAACCAGAACTTTTTAAGCCAAAATTCCCAAGCTTACACACTGAGAGGGGAGGACCAAGTCTTGTCCTTCCAGATGGAGGTGATCTTAGGAACTTTAAGAAGGGGTGAAACAGGGGAAGAATAAGAAGCCGCCCACAAACACATCATCCACAGCCAGGCAAGGGAAGGGTTTTATTAAGCATCAGTAAGAAAACATATCAGGATCAGTCTGTATTTTTATCAGCAACCTTTACTCAAGTGTCCTCCTGAAATCCAGTGCTCAGAGTTAGGGTACAAGTGCACAGAGAAGGACAGGAATGGTACAAAGAACCCAATAACTTGCAGCCTGGAGCGAGGGGTTGGAACCCAGGAGGGCTGTACCCTCAGGGCCCAGTAAGATTTCTGCTCTAACCATTCCTCTTCAAAGCAGGTGGCACCAGCATGACCCACACATGGTGCTCAGGATAACGCCGATGAGGCTGCATCAAAAGAGGCATTTCCAGGGAATACCAGAGATCCGAGTTGCTCCTGAGAGCTGGTGGGAGAAGCACATCTGGAATGCTGGGGGCATTTCTCCTCACCTGCCCTCACAAAAGATGAATTGAGCCTGGAGCTGGCGGACTGGAAAGGCTGCCAGGGAGAGCAGGGAAGTGGAAAGGCTGAATTACAAGAAGGGAACGAAAAGAATTATTTTACATAATCTAGGAAACCAAAGATGACAGGACCCGTGATTGTCCCTTAGCTTTCTGTGCCTCTTGGTATTTATCTTGCCAGTGCTGACATATTTATAGATGGCAGGAGTATAAAGTGCCTAAACATAAAGTGAGACAGGATTCCAATATAGAATTGGAGAGGGGATCACATCCAGCTCCTGTCCATCAAGAAAAAAAAAAAAACACAAAAAAGAAAAATCAACTTGCTTTAAATGGAAATTGTCAACGTTAGGGGTCAGATTATATCATGCCAAAAAAAAAAAATCAACTATCCAACTACGTGGCCGAGGCCTGGGGATGTGTGATTCCAGTCCCCTCTTTCACTTCATCTTGCAGGAAAAGCCAAAACATTACCCAAGTTAAACATTACCCAGGCATAGGTCTTGCTGAAACCACCTTCTGAGATGGCGCCTGTTCTGCCTCAGACAGGAAAAACAAACTGGTAATTAATAAAATCACAGAGTGGTTTGGGTGGGAAGGGACCATAAAGCTCCTCCCATTCCATCCCTGCCATGGGGATGTGTCCCAGGTGTCCCAGGCTGCTCCAAGCCCCAATGTCCAACCTGGCCTTGGGCACTGCCAGGGATGGGAATCCACAACCTCCCTGGGCACTAGTATAAAAAGAAAATGCAAAATACAGTTATGTCTGATAATAAATGTGAAAGTGCTGCAAAACAAACCAGTACAAGATTTCCAGTGCATAATGGTTAAACAAAGCAAGCCCTGTGACTTGAGCGGGGTCAGAGATGCAACAGCTTAAAATTTTACATCAACCCCCAGCTGAGGACACAGACACCCTCCCAAAAGAAAGGACCAAAATCACCACACTGATAAGGTGCTTCCCATTATCCCACTTAGAGCACTGGCACAGCTTCATAAAAGGCAGCACAGCACCAGACTCTGCCCTCCTTTATTTATAAGCACAAAAGCCTGGGCAAGATTTGACTGCGCATAAGTAAAACTCTTATCTCTTGCAGTAAAGTTTTTATTAGTTCAAAATCATGAATTATTTTCTCAGCTAACCTTTGCTCCTCTATGCAGTACATCGATTCTTTCTACAAAACCCAGGAAAATTAGTCCTTTCATGGCCTGCCTGGAAAATAAGTAATAAAAAATACAGGGAGAAACTAGATACAAAGTTCTACTTGTTTTCTCCCTTCTCCCAAATTCTCAAACCCAAGACCTCAGGCATTTAAGCACAAGTAACCCTTGGAAAGCAACTAATTCCATGGATCTTCCTGAGCTTGAATCCTGTCTTTTTTTCACATTGCAAAATTGCTACTCGTGTACAAAAATTTTCAAACATGAAAAGTCAGCAAAGGTCTTTGAAGAGCCCGAGGAGAGGCAGCAGCAAGATGTCTCCACGCATTTCTGAATTTAATTTTCTATTCTTTTGGCTTCTCATGGAAAAAGATCCTGTCTCCAGCTTGATGGGTCTGTAAAGATGAAGCTCTGCAGCATCACCACTGGTCCATACCAGGCAGCTCCGGGATGAGAAATGGAGGTTTGAGATTCCCTGATCCCCGAATGAATGCATTAAAAATGAATTAAATGAATTGCATTAAAAACATGGCTTTTAATATTTGGGGTTTATAATTCTCAGATCTACCTCCTGTCATCACTTGCTCGTGCATAGTTCCTCCTTTCCTAAATCTGATTCTGCTGATGAAACAACCAGTGACAGGGAACAGCCCTGTCACCCCTCCCCCACAAAATCCTGTCAGCTCCCTGGAATATGTCATGTGTTCACCATTTTAATATGGACATGGCAGGGAAAGCTGAAATTTGAAGGTGACTTGCTGTTCTCCTGCACCAGACTCTCTGTGGTCAGTGTCACTGCCCCTCCAGCTGAACAAACTGATGACACAGAGAAAGACAAAAAATAGAGAAAGGGAGGGGTCAAGAAAAGAAAAACTAAAATGTTCCTTGTGGAACATACCCCCTAAGCAGTTGGATCATCTTAATCTTCAAGCTTCTGTAATACAACTGTTGGAAGGCTCCAAGTCTGAGCACAATAAAGTGCTTTATTCAGGGAACCATATGACTCCATCAGTCATTCAAGCACATGTTTGGCACAGATTGAAAGTGAAAAGCATAGCTAAGGCAAATATTTCAGAACTGAACTTGTCTTCCTAACACACATGGTTTATATATTGGTGTAATATCTATATAACTTTTCAGTTCTCATCTAGAGTAATGTCATGGCTGAAGTACAAAATGATGTCTCTGCACCAGGCGTTTCTCGGCAGATAACACACGCCAAAAAGCCATTTACTAGAAAATTAAAAGGGAGCTATCACACTTGACAGGCCCTCAAAAAAAGAGAAACAACCTGTAAAAATAGTTTTTTGTTCCATCTAATTCCTGAAAATCTATGTCTCCAGTCGGGATGCTGCACCATCCCTCACTGGAGAGCTGTGCTGCAACGAATCCGGGCCAGGCGGTTCCTTCCTCCTGGAGTGCCCGAGGTACATCTCCTCTGTTTGCAGATGAAATATTGCTCATCACAGAGAGCAACTCCTGCTGATGCAAATGCGATTAAAGCAATCTGGGGAGAGCACAGTGTGATTAAAGCATAAGTAACGGCAGAAGGATTTGGGCCCTCGTTATACAAAATACATATTGAAATGCAGGCAGGGGAAGGAGCCAGGGTATCTCAATATCCTCCTCCCTGTTCCCGAGAACAGAATGTGACAAGTGGAGTTGGGAGAACAGCACTTGCCATTGACTGCAGGAGGGGGCAGGGAGCCTGCAGAACGTCTCAAACAGCCCAAACCCAGCTTTATTATGTGCATAGAATATGTACAGGGATATATTTGGGAAACAGCTGTCCAGCCTCATTTGGGATGCTGTTATGTTTGACTGAGGAATTACTATTCCGGACCAGTCCAAAGACAGAGTTGTCTTTTCCTTCCTAGAAGAGAACATTTCAAAATACAGAGAAATGAAGCAGCGAAGCTCTGAAGCAAAGGGCATTTCAGCACAGTGGGTCATGGGGGTGGGTCGAGAGGTGCCCCCCACAGAAGAGCTCAGGCCTTGGAGTTCACAGAAGAGGGCAAGACAGAAATGCAAGATTCCAACCCAAAGCAGCTTTGGAAAGTCCATGACACAGAACTTCTGTCCTCCTGCTGCAAATCCTGTTTTCAGCTGCTTCTCTTCCAAGCCCTGGTCCACACCATATGAACTGGCCCAGCCATTCCCTCTCGTAAAAACAGGTAGGACAAGGCTAATAATGGATGAAAATCCTCAAGGGTTGCCCAGTGCCTTTCCCACAGGTATTTCCAGGATGCCACAGTGAAGGATGTCCCATCTCGACTCGGCATAGGTGCTACTGGGACACATCTGCTTGTTCCTAAATTGCTGCTTCTTCCCCAGAGTCCCACAGGTTCTTGTTTTGATTATGAACTCAGCCTCGCACGCCTCTGCACCAGCAGCTCCTACCAAAAACACTTAGGCAGAGAAATAATAACCTGTGCTTTACAAGCACAAGGAATCCACAGAGCTCCAAGGGCAGAGAAAAAGCTACTAAATATATATTCACTTTTCAGCAATGAGTCCACGTAATTATGTGAAAATCCAGGTCCAGCGCTCCTCTCCAACTCCTCCCCTCCGAAGCCTCATGAAAGGCTACTTTCACTGAGTGAAGTTCGAATTACTCTCCAAAATACAATTTCCTCTTGGTCTTTCAGAAGGTACAGTGCAATCCCTCTCTGCAGTAATTTACTGACCTGCCTCAGCACAGCTGAGCTGAGGGATGCTCCTTCCCCGTGTACAATCAGCAGGGAAAAGCACCACCGAGTGGGAGTGGGAGTTGGAGCGGGAGCTGTGCTCGTCACAGGCACACAAATCATCCCTTCAGGTGTCTCTGGGAGGCACAGCAAACCCAGCTGAGGTGAATTGCAGCGTTCATTTAGGTGAGCAGGCACGGGATGTGATTTGTAGCTCTTCCCCAAGCCTAGAAAAGGAGCTGCTGGGCTGGGGAGTTTATATCCACCAGGGGTTTCTGTTTGCGTGGGGAATACCTGCTCCTCACATCACACAGCAGCACGGAGAGGAACAGGAACTGCACCTGCACCAGCACGAGCTGTCACTGAATCCCTCTTCTGGCTTTCAAAACATGAATGAAAATAAAACTTGCAGTTACTTCATGTTCTTGAAGGCACCTCTCCTGCTCAGGTTTATGTGTGTGACCTTGCAGGAAGTGTCACCATAAGCTCTGGGTCTCTCCATAACTCCCGACTTTCACGCATTCCTCCAGCAGATGAGCTACAGGAGCAAAGAACATTCATTTTTATGGATTCCTCAGGGCAGGATATCTGCCCAGGTCACCAACACAGCTTTGCTCATCTGCTCTACACATCCGCTGGTGCTGCAAAATGGATTTTAAATGGCAGCACAGGACATGGGCACCAGGTTGTCCAAAGGAGCTGGATCCACGGAGGGGAGACAATTTATTCCAGAAGAGGGTCAGGCATAGAAACAAGGAAAGCACAGCACACAGAGCGAGTAGCTCCTTCTTTCCAAAGTGTGAAGATTTAAACTAAAAGAGGAGAGATTTAGATTAGGTATTAGGAAGAAATTCCTCCCTGGGAGGGTGGGCAGGCCCTGGCACAGGGTGCCCAGAGCAGCTGGGGCTGCCCCTGGATCCCTGGCAGTGCCCAAGGCCAGGCTGGACACTGGGGCTGGGAGCAGCCTGGGGCAGTGGGAGGTGTCCCTGCCATGGCAGGGGTGGCACTGGATGGGCTTTAAGGTCCCTCCCAACCCAAACGATTCTGGGATGCTGGGATTTCTCCTGCAATGACCCCGTACTTTCTCCTTGGTGTTTACCCCAAAGTGTCTCCTCAGCGGGGTGCCTGTTCCTCACTTAGGAGGCAAGAGATGGAGAAATAAATCCTCATCCTTTTGGAATGCTCACCTCATGCCTCAAAACGTGCATCAAAACGCAAGAGCAGATTTTAACCTGGAGATTCCTTTTATGATCTCCAGTTCAAAGAGGAACATGGATGGGATGCTGTGTCCATCCCTGTGTGCTGCAGAGGGATGTAGTGAGTTCATTCCCAGCTCTCTCTCTCACCACAGTGCTCTCAGTGGCAGAAAAGCAATGGAATATAAACTTAAATAATATGGACTGAATTATCCTACTCATATTTTCTAACTGCTGAAGTACCAGAGGATCTCCAGCACAGACCATCATTGCATTCAGACAGTGCTGCTGGATAAAACACTGGCTGTGCTCAGCTCCAGGCCTGATCAGGCCCCTATGATCCCCTTATGAAATGATAAAGCCCTGATTCTGTAATTTTTAAAATTTTTTTGCATAATTATATCAAAAAAAATCCCATAAATACTTGTATTTGTTGAAGTTTGTATCTTAATATAATCTTTCAGAGGTAAGGAATCACACATGAGGTTTATTTATCTTCCAGCTGCTTTCAGGAGTTGAACACATTTAAAAAGAAGCAAGAAAACAGCAAACTTTCACCATTGTCAGAAGAAGGTTTTTCACTTAATGCATATGATATATATTATTAAACTAAATTTCCAGGGGCTGGCATGGTTCCTCTTAACAAATACCTCAAAATAAACACGTTAAAGATACTTTTGTGCCAAATTCTGCACCCAGCTTTTTCTGCCTCGATGTGCATTATCCAGCATGGCTAACAGGCCATGACACATTTCACTTCTTGCCTTATTACATCATAGATTTGGGACAAGAAAGAATTTGTTCTTCTAATCACTGCTTTTAGCAAGCTGACCTTGTGAAAGGACAATTTCCTGCCTCCAAACTATTTCTTATCCTAGCTCCAGGCCATGGAAAGCAGCAAATTCATTTGTATGGGGTGTAAAAAATTAGTGGAACAACCCTAGCGGAGGGATTTCGCAGATTAATTTCTGATTAGATGATGCAGTTCATCAAGGCACTTGATACCAACCTAGTCCCCAAACCCTGCATGAACCTCCCTAAGAGAAGGGTCAGCATCCTGAAGCAGGGGTCCACCAAAAAGATAAAAATTTAATACATTTGAAGCACTTTGCTTTGTGTTAGCCAGAAACAAAAGGGATCGACCTCCTGGACTGCACTGTCCTACCAAGACTCAGCTGCCACCCTCAGACTGTGGGGTTTTAATTTATTCATTATTTATTATTTAATTTATTTTGACCTCCTGGACTGCACTGTCCTACCAAGACTCAGCTGCCACCCTCAGACTGTGGGGTTTTAATTTATTTTGTCATAGATCTGCCCTGGAGACCCAGCAGGACCTAAGAGAAGCCTCTGCAGGTGTGATTCAGGCCTGAAGCACTCCAAAATTGTGCAGATGATGTGCTTTTGTCCAGGGAGACATTTGAGAAGCTGCTTGAAATGCAAGTACAAAGTGCAGGCAACCGGGAGAGCGGGATCCAGGATGACGTGCAGTAAAACATGAGAGGCTGCAGAGGAAGGAAAGTCATCAGAAAAAGGGATTAAATAAAAAAATCCCTGCAATATGAACAGCCTGGCACCTGAAGCAGGATGGGATGGTGCGAGACAGAGCTGGGGAGAGCCTGCAGGCGTGGCAGAGCCTGGCTGTGGAACCCGACAGCATTCCAGGCTGTTATAAATGCATATTGTATTGTTGGCTTTTCGCAAGTATAATGAATATTATATAGTGTTATAATGAATATTATAAAGTGTTATGATGAACATTATATAGTGTTAAAACGAATATTATATAGTATTAGAAATGCTTTTGCTGTAGCAAAGAGTTCAGCAAGTATGTTTCAACTACCTGAACGGGTAAGATAACCTCCAAGGGGACAGAGGATGGGGCCCACAAAACTCTTATCAACACCCTGTGTGAAGAACAAGAGAGGCCCAGAGCTATTATCCGTTCTCTTCGTAGAAGACGAAGAGGCCAAAACTACTATTGGTTCTCTTCATAAAGGACAGAGAGGCCCAAACCCTGTTATCAACACTATGTGTGAAGTATGAAGAAACTCGAAGCTGTTACCAACCCTCACTGTCTGGAGAATTAAGGGACCCAAGCCCAAAAATCAAAAGAAATAAAACCGCAAGGCCAGGAAATGCGCACGCTCTAAAAAGGCGGACCCAAGGAGTGGCCATGCAGAACTGTTCCTGGAAAAGTTTGAATATGCATAAAGAATAGACAGCAAAAATTGTATAAAAAGGAGACTACCCCATGTCTCAGGTGTGCTCTTGGCTGGGAGCCAAGAGTACCCAGCGCTGTAACTTTTGCTTTATTGTTCATGTCTCTTATTGTCTTTTTATTAAAACTTTTAAATTCTCACAGGAAAGTGAACCTCGTTTTTCACACAGGCCCATTTCCAAACACCCTAAAAATGTCACCTCCTGGATTGCAGCAGCTCTCACAGCAAAAGTGAAGAGGAACCCAGCCCATGAGCCCAGTGACTCTGACACGGCAGCTCAGGGCTCGCCCTTGGCTCTGCCACAGCCCTAAAGGAGGCTCAGGAACACCAGGAAAGCAGAGCCCAGCTGGGCTCCTCGGCCAGTTTGCCCTGGCAGTGTGAGATCTGTTGGAAACAGCAGGGATAAATCTGTCAGGAGGAGGATACGTGAGGTTTGGGGAAGGCTGGTGGAGGACCAAATAAGCCTCTATGTGAGTGTAACGGACGGTCCGAAAAATCACTCATTTGCCTCACGGATTGTCGAAAGACCCCAGAAGAAGACTGCACAGGGGGGAGTTCTGGGTGCTGGCGACAGACTGGCTGCGAGTTTCTGCCAAGGCATTGTCTGCAGGTGTGCTGGGCGCAACGCATTCCTGAAGGAATGGAGTACAGCCACGGAACACTGGCTCGCACCGCGAGGCGATTCGAACATGGCATGTACTGTACCTCGACTCCTGCTCCCGCGAGTTTCCTAACAATGATTGTGGTTTCGCAAACCCCTCGGCCAGCTAACCCCCCTGCTTTGAAAAGAACTATAAAATGACTTTCGTTATTCCCCATTCTCTGAGTACTCCCCATCGGCGTCGCTGGATCGACAGATCGTCACGAGCGGGCTCGTCACGTCCAATTGGTAGCTATAATCCCACTTCCATTCTCTCTCTCTCTATCCTTTATTTCTATTTTCTCCCCTTTCTATCGCATTGAGTTATTGGACACCATAAATAAAGGTGTATTGTTGAGCTATTTGGCACTAAATAAAGTGCATTGTTGAAATCCCCACTGTGTGTCTTTTGCACTTTGAGATCGGTAAAAGAACCTATCACGATTCGTGTAAGTCGGATCGTGACAGTGAGCTGAGCCTTTTCAGAATAGAATTTCATGATCTGAGTGAGGGCCTCGGTGGGAATAACAGATAAACAGATCTCTTCAGTGGGATAAACAGATAAACACAGCCCTGGTCTGCTGCAGTCACCCACGTGTCATCAGAGAAATCCCACTGGGGCTGCCAGCAGGATGCAAAACCACCCAAAACACAGCCTGTCAATCACGAGTTCAAGGAGGCTCTTTGTAGCTGGATCAAGACCTTTCCAGAAATCCCAAGGAGCACAAGAGATGAGACACCAAGAAAACACCAGTGAAGAACCTGTCAGCTCCCCTGGGAGCAGGAGGTTAAGGATGCAAACACTACTGAAGAGTGGCAATGATATTGCTCTGCTGGGGGATTTTGGCATGGATCTCTGGAGCCCCATGGACAGTGACAGCTCATGCCAGGCTATCTGCAGGGGACCTGAAGGGGATAATCATCAGATGAGGAGGTGATTATACACACACCAGAAATATCTGCCACAAGTGCTGGAGCAGTTTGAGAGAAGACAGGATTTATAAATGAGCCCTAAAACACAGAGGGTGCTGGAGAAATCAGGTTTAGAGCACAGGAAAAGGCAAGACTTCTTCTCCTGCAATTTATTTCCATTAGACCCAAGGAAGCTGCAATCAGTAGCAAATTAAAATCTGAGAGAAAAGTGATTTTAACTGAAGGTAAAGAATTTTGGGTTGCAGTTTTAGGATTTTCATTTTTTTCATGCCCAGAGAACCTGTAGATGTTCCTACCCTGGAAATATCCAAGGCCAGGTTGGACAGGGTTTGGAGCAACCTGGGATGGTGGGAAGATGTCCCTGCCCATGGCAGGGGGTGGAACAAGACAGTTTTTAAGGTTCCTTCCAACCCAAAGCATTCTATCATTCTAAGATGCATTTTTTTTCTGCTGTTTTCCCAGCTAACACACCATACTTAAAAGAAATTTACAAGTTTACACACGCACACAAACTCTCTCTAATTTGGAGTTTTCCTATCCACAGCATCACTTTGTCTGCCCTGCAGAAACAGGGAGGCCTTGACCACAGAAACCTTGTACAGGTGTAGATTTGAAGGTATTTGGCTGAGTCCCTAAGATCAGAGCTTATCCTACCTCATACCCCACTCCACAAGGACAGCAGTACTGGTTGAGGCCAGCACTCTAATTAGTTTTCCTCTCATTCCACGAGCTCCTTTAAGCAGAAATTTAAGCAAAGCAATACTGAAAACTAGAAGGGCCACTGTAAAACCACAAAAACTGGAAAGAAAACACACTAAAAGCGAGCAACAAGGCTACTTTCAAGTTGTCTAGCCCACAACCTGATAATTTCTGTTTAATAATAGCCCTGTCACTCAGGCAGTGTGTCACACACCACATCATTGCCATGTTTCAAAACCACTTCTCAAGGCATATCATAACTCCAACTTGTCTTAATCACTAAGCACGTGTTTCTGTAAAAAATCAGTCTGTCTTGCAGGGCTCCAGAATGCCCAGTGAGACCCGTGCCAGCCCAGCCAGGAGCACTTGTTGTCACTGGGAGCGCGGCCGGGAGCGGAAACGCGCGGCTGGAACTTTCAGCGCCTCCGCGCCCCAGAAAGCGGCACAGGCCTGGCAGGGCCAAAGCTGGGCTCTGCTTCCCCAGGAAAAAGTGGAATTAAGGCAGGGGATGCTCACTGAGCACACCGGCTGTGGCTGGAAAAGAGCAAGTCACAGACATGGTGTGGAAAGAGGAGGAGCAGGAAGATAGAGGAAGGCAAATCCAAGGGCCAGCAACCACCACAGTTGCCCAAACTTGGGCATCTAAAGCCCCATAGAGACACCTAAAAACACCATAGAGATGAGCAGCCGACATAAACTTTGCTCAAAGCTTAGATCATCAGTGTGAGTGTAACCTTAGAGCTTCAGCTTGGCTCTGAGGGAATTCTGAGCCACAAGAAACCGGATTTCCACCCCCTCTTCCCATTCTGCTCACTCGTCTGCGTGCTAGAGCCAAGTCACCCACAGTTTGCCCTTTATTATTACAGGGACAACTGCTTTGAAGCATCTTACCTCAAATTTTCCTGACTGCAAGTGACCTTCCAAACCATGGAGGGGCCCGGCCAGCCACAGTGTCTCCCACGCTCAGAGAAGGGGCCCGTCCTCCCCGCAAAACCTCCACCCAAACCAACCCTCCCTTGCCCCACGGAAAGGGAACAACCACAGGGCACCTATTTCTCCTCATCTGCCAGGGAATTTCTGCAGCCTTTACCCCAAACTCACTGATTTGGTGTGAATCAAGTGTTGGCAAAGAGAAACCAAGATTCCATACAAAGTCAAAGCTGCAACTCCTGTTAATTCATTAAGATAAATTCCAGGTGCTTGACCAAATGCAACACCTTGTCCTTTCCCCCTTTGGGATTTCAACGTGATCAAGTATCTGCCCATCTTTTCTCTTAGCAAGTTCAGGGCCAAAGCCCCAGGGAAAGTTGCTGTCAATAAGTTTGGAGATAAGCAAATATTTACAAAGTTTCAAGTTACAACGGAAAAAGAAAAAAAAAAGACCAAAAAACACCAAATACACGAGTTTGTAGTAACACACAGGGACACACACCCCGCTCAGGGCTGTTAAATGTTTTCATAGAGAGAATCTCCTTTCCTCTCTCACATAAAATATGCATTGTCAGCTGCTGCTTAAAGAAGAGGAGAGGACCTGGGCCCTCCGAGGATTCCAGAATAAACCCCAAACTTGCTGTAGGAAGAGACAATCCCTCCCCAAGCTGTTCCCCCATCCATAGCATGGATAGCACAGTGCTCCGCACTGAATCACCGCTCCCCGCCTGGAGCTCACTTTGAATGAACACAGCGGCGGCGAGAAAACTTTTACCCAGCCAGGACGCTTTTACCATCACTATTTGGCTTTTCCGCGCAATTTTTCCCAGCTGGAAACAGAGCCCAAACTCAGACAAGCCTCCCAGACCCTTGAATTCAGCCCCGGGGGCTGTTTGTAGGGGATGAGCGGGAGGAAAATTTACCCCCCCTTCCTCCCCGGGACCCTGCAGGGCACCCCCGAATATACACAAAGGGGGGGTCCCCGGGCTCAGGGATGGGGATGGGACCGGCGGGATTGGGGTGCAGGGCTGGAGGAGCCGGGGGATGGGGGTGCAGGGAAGGGACCAGCGGGTTCCGGGGTGCCGGGGGATGGGACCCCACGGGGATGGGGGTGCCGGGGGATGGGACCCCATGGGGATGGGGGTGCCGGGGGATGGGACCCCACGGGGATGGGGGTGCCGGGGGATGGGACCAGCGAG
>WEIT01016530.1:214430-270221 GCA_013389985.1 Dryoscopus gambensis
TCCATCCATCCATCCCTCCCTCCCTCCATCCATCCATCCATCCATCCCCCATCCATCCCTCCATCCTTGTTCTTTAGCACTCTCAGGGGAAGAGGAATGGAGGGAGAGGGATGTGTGGAGGTGTCTCACTGCTTTTGGGGTTGTCCTTACCTTCTTATCTTTTGCTGCTGCTTTTTTATGCTCCCCCCCGCCTTCATTTTTATCCTCCTTATCCTCCTTACTGTATATATTTCAATTTTCTTTGCTTCAACCCCAAGAAGCTTTTCCTTCCAAAGCATTCCCTCCACTCTGTGCTACTTCAGGGCTGTCCTGCAGCAGCAACAGCACAAGAACGGCTAAATCCTGTTTTTACTCCTCATTTTTACCTCCTTGGGCAAAGGGTACCTGACACAGGGCCCTTTTTTCTCTGTCGCTACAGACAGAGGCTGGCACATGCCGGGCGCTTGGTTTGCTTTTGGCTTTGAGCCTCTGCAGGAAAAGCGAGCCAGGCACTGCCCACAAGCTGGGGAGGACAAACGCTGCTGCTGTAACACCGCCGTGCCTGGAACTGTGTGCGCGAATGTCTCGCCCTGGGGCTCCGGGTCACCTGTGGTTGAAGGAATACCCGAGGAATGAAGAGACAAGGATGTCCCAAATCCTATCAGGATCCCTCTCCAGGCGCTCCTCGGAGCTGCGCGGCCCCGACCTCCCCCGGGAGCGGTTTGGAGGCGCTCGAACGCGCATTTTTCAGCCGGAGAATGTGAGAATTGGAGATGCTCACAGGGTGCGCAGGAATGCGCCCCGCATTAATCGCTCCCTGGTGTCATTCCCGAAGCAGAACCGCGGCCAGAAGCCTTCTCCCTGCCCAGCTCTCCCACCTGCCCCCGCCTTGCCACCGTGTCGGCTGTCACAGGTCACCGCGAAGTAGCTCAGCTCTCACTTTGCACTGAGGTTCGGGAATAATTTGATGTAAAGGCCACTCGCGATTTGAAACGATGATATTTGACCGTGTGACAGCGCAGGCGGCTGGCCGGGCCCCTGCTGATCAAATTACCGATTCATGCAGGAGGTTTAGTTCACACGGCACTGGAGAGGTCAGTCCAGAAGAGAGCAATAAGGAAGGGAACAGTGTGGAATAACTTACCTGGAAACGAGCTTAACACACAGACACCAGCAAGGAGGAGGATGCGCCGAGGGAAGCAGGAATTTCCATTAGTTCCCCCTTGGTTAAAGGAGTTTTGAGAAGGAATTAGTGACTGATGGAGACAACAGGGAAAAAAATAAGGAGTGGAGGGACAATAGATTAAGTGTAAATAAATCTTCCAGACTGTGATACTGTAATGCTTTGGTGGCATTAGCTCCAAGGCAGTGTAACAAATGAATATTAATTGTCAGGTGGGTTATGGTGTGCTGTGGGGTGTGGAGTATGAGAAAAGGGAAAGGAGGAAAAGTGGGGGAAAAAGGAGGAAAAGGAAAGCTGTCTGCTGCCCTGCTCTGCCAGAGCAGGATTTGCATCCCGTGTGTTACAGCCGGAGTTAAATGAAGAGAGGATAAGCCACCTCAGAGAGCTGAACTATTTCAAGATAAGAGGTTCTGCTGGGCAGCAAGCACCTCTGTAACACTGCTCTCACATCTTCCCAGATCAGCTGTGATCCCCTCTTGGATATCCAGGAAACCTCACTGTAATCACAGCATTGAGTATTATCCAGATTTTTTTTTTTTTTTTAATTCCCCCTTGTGCCAAAATGCATGAGGACTTGTCTGGGCTTAGCTACAGGGATGTCCAGTTTTGGGGCCTCCAGGCTAAAGTTTTTCCTTCTTAGAGTAAACAAAACAAAACAAAAAAGCTTTTCCCTTTGAAATCTGTGTGTCCCCGGGCCAGCTGCTGAGACTTTGTGTCTCCAGTCCTCCCTCACTTCATTAACTCTCTGCACAATCACCATCCTGCTGAATTGTGACTGCAGTGGCAGATTACAGTCCTCTGTAATTAACAGGCATAGATAGAGCATAATTCAGCCTGACCTTTAGCCACAGAGCTCTGCTCTGCTCTGCACACCTCTGTCCCAGCATTCAGACATGGAACAGCATCGATCGGGGCTGAGCACAGGAATCAAACCTTGGCTGTAAATCCTGTCTCTGCGCATACTGGAGAGATGGATTCTATGGATTTCCCAGTCTCCAAGGGCAGGTTTCCACCCTCTGTGCATGCCTTGAGGAGCTGCTGAGCTGCCCTGAGCAGCACAGTGAGTCTGCAGCACGCTGTGAAGCCCAGGAAACGCAACGCGAGATCAGCAATCTCACCGCGCTTTTATCAATAAATACATCCCTACCTTCCTCTCCTTTGGTTATGATTTTCCCCTCCTGCCCTAAAGGTCTTATAACACTGGATTCATCTGGAATTTCTGGCTCAAAGCTGCGTTGGCCAGTGCAGCTGGGAACGGCAAGAGGGGGCAGAGCAGCCGGGGCCTGGCTCCAGCCAGAGCTGGTTCCCCCGCTGGCCATGAGGGCCTGGTCCATCTGTTCATCCAAAATAAGGGGCTCCCAGTGCCCAGCAGGGATCCAACAGAGCTCAGGGGCAGGGACAGACTTCTCCCGTGGCTGCCCTGTCCCTGGCAGTGCCCAAGGCCAGGCTGGATGGGGCTTGGAGCACGCTGGGATGGTGGAAGGTGTCCCTGCCCATGGCAGGGGGTGGGGCTGGATGGGCTTTCAGGTTTCTTCCGACCCAAACCATTCTGGGATTTTCTGACTTTGAGAACCGAGGATTTACTGAAGTTTCTCCCTTGCTGCAGAGGAAAAAGGACACACTTAGGAAGCTGGGATTTTGTGGAGCTATTGGGAGTAACGTGGTTCTTTGTATTTGTAAAGAGCCTTGAACTGCTATGGCAAATCAACAGGATAGAACATGGAATTAAATGCTGAAGCAGAAATGTTTCTGGATATGTTTTTTGATAAAGAAAAAAACTGAACCAACTCCTACCTTGTCTGAGTGATAAAGCACTGTAACATTAAATTCAAGCATAAACAAAACTGACAAAGCCATCCTGGATTCCTTTATACATTTAATAAATGGGATGCAGGGTTTTTAGTCTGTCTCAGGGATAAAGCACCATCAGAGAGAGCAAACCCCTTCCATTCAGCCAGGTTTGGAGAGCACTCCCTGCCAGCATCACTTGGACCTGCAAGAAGGACAGCGGGGCTGATGCTGAGTGCCACGGGCTTATCACATTCCTGTTCTCCTGTTTTCCCTGCCCAGTTTGTCCTGCTGCTCCACGGGCAATATAATTTTGGAAAGCAGCTCCTTTTCTCCAGCAAAGCAGGGGAGTAAGCTCTGCTTTAATGCTGATTAAGCTCCATGTACTTCTGTACAGGGAACTGCACAGAGCCCGTTGCAGGCGGCTGTCACGGGGCCAGGGGTGAAAAAGCCAAGAGGAGCTCAGGGAAGAGCAAACAAAGAAACCACCACTGCAAGGATGCAGGACCTTAACAACAACCCTGAAATTCTTCAACAGTTAAAACACAAAACCACAAACCTCACACATTCTTTTCCTGCAGCACAAACCCTCGGTCAGGCAAACACCGAGCTCTCCATGAGCACAAACACCCTCCCCACCATGGGGCACCCCTACTGCCCCAAACCCTGACCCTGCACCCAGGAATGTAGGGCTCGGGGTATAAAGCTATCAGAGAGTGTCCAAAGGAGAGCTGTGAGGGCGGGGAAGGGTTTGGAGGAGCCACACGAGGAACACCTGAGCTCTGTGGGTTTGCTCAGCTGGAGAAGAGGAGACTGAGGTCAGACCCTACCGGGGGCTGCAGCTCCTCCTGAGGGGCAGCTCTGCTCTCTGATCTCTGATCTCTGTGACAGGAACAGCACCCAGAGAGCAGCTGGAGCTGTGCCAGGGAGGTTTAGGTTGGATATCAGGGAAAGGTTCTTCCCCCAGAGGGTGCTGGCACTGCCCAGGCTCCCCAGGGAATGGGCACGGCCCCGAGGCTGCCAGAGCTCCAGGGGCGTTGGGACAGCGCTGCCAGGGATGCCCAGGGTGGGGCTGTTGGGGGGTCTGGGCAGGGACAGGAGTTGCACTCAATGATCCCCGTGGGTCCCTTCCAACTCGGGATTTTCTGTTTCCCTGGGTCCCAGCTTTACCCTGCACCAGATCATGCATCAACGTTTTCCTCTTCCAGCCTTCCTCCAGGAAGAGGAAAAAACCCCACGAGCTGAACGTTCTTCTGTTTAGTACCACATGACCAAATACCTTCATAAAACCCAAACAAATAAACAAACCATCTTTGGGATGTCTGCACAGCCCTCAACCTCCATAGGAGAATAAACATCATTTTAAGCTTTCCCACTAATTTCAATGCTGAGAAGTGATGATTTTCCAGCAAGATCCTTATATGAAACGGGATATTCCTGACAATATGTCAGGAAGGTGTCCAGTGCTAAAATCCCTTTAAATCCAACAAATAACCCATTAAATATGTGGGGGGGTTGGGTTTTTTTACTCCAGACTAGACACTGAGAACAAGGGCTTTGATCTATTGCCTCAAATTTCACTGTCTCCCTGAAAACAAAAGGAAGAAAAAAAGCCACAAATTTTTACATGTCTCACAAGAGGACAGCATTCAACTCAGACGAAAAATTATGAAGTCGTATATTTTTAATATTCCTGTCTAGTCCTCTGCAAACCACAGAACAATGCAACATCCATCATCATAAAAGCTGGGACAGTAAATTAGGAAGACAGCATATTTGGGGGCATTTTTAAAGAAAAATAAATATTCCTAATGGGAAACTTGAGAGAAATCATTAAAAATTACTGTGGTATCCATCACGGGAGAATGAAATCAATTAGGTCTTAATCTCCTGTTATTTATGAAGGGAAGAATGAAACAGAGCTTCTTTATTGCAGGCATTTTCTGTTAGGTTCTGTTGCACAACTCCGAGCCCCAAACACAGCAAGTGAAACCTCTCGAAAGTACAACAAGCAGGAGTAAAATGTTGGTTTTGGAACATCAGCTAATGGTGTCAGATAGAGCGGGCAGCCCATGATTCTGCATCTTTCATGCAGTTTAACTTGGGCCATTCCACAATTCCGGGCAGGCTGACGAGCCCTCAAAGCTGTATTTTCACCTAATGGCAAACACCAAAATCAGAGGAGCGCTCCCAGCAGCGTTACAAGTTAAGGGTAGGTTTGGCACCACCAGGTGGGGATTCATGACTGATTCCTCTGGTATTCCTTGGAACCACATTGCTCATGGGGAACTCACCTGGGTATCGTGTCCAAGCTCTGGGTTATGCCCCCAAAATTGGAAATCTGCAGTGCACTGGTGGCTCCCTGCCCCGACATCACTGCAGGGCTGGGGAGGATGGGGCTGCCATCGGGGATTATGGGGAATGGGAGGTGGCACTTGGGGCCGTGGTTTAGTGGGGGATTTGGCACTGCTGGGATCAGAGACTTGATGGTCTTAGAGGGCTTTTCCAACCCAAATAATCCCAGTAGCAGTGGGGTGGAGCCCCTCTGCTCTGGCTGGGAGAGCTGGGGGTGCTCACCTGGGGAAGAGGAGGATCCAGGGAGAACTTAAAAACCCTTCAAAGCCTAAAGGGGCTCCAGGAGAGCTGGAGAGGGACTGGGGACAAGGCTTGGAGGGACAGGACACAGGGAATGGCTTCCCACTGCCAGAGGGCAGGTTTAGATGGGATATTGGGAAGGAATTGTTCCCTGGGAGGGTGGGGAAGGGCTGGGATGGAATTCCCAGAGAATCTGTGGCTGCCCCTGGATCCCTGGCAGTGCCCAAGGCCAGGCTGGACACTGGGGCTGGGAGCAGCCTGGGGCAGTGGGAGGTGTCCCTGCCCATGGCAGGGGTGGCGCTGGATGGGCTTTAGGGTCCCTCCCAACCCATTCCACTCTGTGACTGTTCAAAGCCCAGGTATTGCTGACCCTGAGGGCACTCCCTGCTCCCTCCTCGGGCAGCTGCACGTGCAGCCAGCCCGGCATTTAACCAGAACATCGCTCTTTTCTCACCATTTCTCCCCCAAGTCATGGCAAAATCTGTCTCCAGCATATTTCCCTTTCTTCCTCCGCAGTGACACAATTTCAGAGGGCAGCCCAGTTACAAAACCAGACTCCTGTCCTCAATACGGCTCTTGTTAGACTCCCTGGCCACGGTTATATATCACAATTAATTAAATGACTGCTGAGGGACCTTCCTTCCAGACACCATTACCAGGCAATCAGAAAATTAGCCCACACTCAGACTGGACACTATTCCCCTGACCACCCTTTGGGCAGGATTTTTATTAATTTTCCCCACATCATGGATACCGAGTGCTCACTTTAACAACAAAGGGTTCTGGAAAACCACAGAAACATGAAACAGAAATGGATGTCTCCCCATTCAAGCACAGCTGCAAGAGGCCTTTAGATGGTGAAACAGCAGATGCCCCAAGCAAGAAGTTGCAGATAAAGTGGATTCCAAAAAGTTTTTTGCTATTTTATACCAATTTCTCAAGCCAGAGGCAGACCTGCAATAACTCCAGAAGCACGGAGCAGCCTCTCTGTGACAGGGTTTGCATCCTATAATTATATTTTAACTGAAGTCCAGTCATGGTAAGACACTGCAGAAAATAAAAGTATTTTAAACATGAAGTCTAAAAATACATCACTGTGACTTTTTTTTTAAATATCCACCAAATTTCTGCGATTAAGAGCTCTTTTACATATTCCTATCTATGCAACACCATCCTCAAGCAGCTCATTGCACTTCTATTTTACATAATTTTAAATAACTCTGTGTACCGTGAGAAAATTGGCGCAGTTTCTTCTCCTTTTTTTTTTATTTTTACTTTTTAATCACTCTGCAGCTGGTAGGGAGAAGACACACCTCTTTATCTTACTCTGTGGGTCATCTGAAATGGGTATTAAGTAATTCTGCCTCCTACAGCTTTGGTACAGAGCCAAGGAGAGCTAGGAAAAGTAAAATTCCTGACCTGAAGGAAAAGAGAGGATGCTTTATGTTCTTGACATAAAAATAAGGTTTCATACAGAACTATGGAATGGTTTGGGTTGGGAGGGACCTTAAAGCTCATCCAGTGCCATGGCAGGGACACCTCCCACTGCCCCAGGCTGCTCCCAGCCCCAGTGTCCAGCCTGGCCTTGGGCACTGCCAGGGATCCAGGGGCAGCCACAGCTGCTCTGGGCACCCTGTGCCAGGGCCTCCCCACCCTGACAGGGAGGAATTCTTTCCTTACGTACATGACAAGCTTAGTCCAACAGTTTTGTCACAGCTAAACTGAAATTCCAAGAGACAAAACCATAACCTCCAGCTGGGAGACGAGTTCCCCTTCCAGTGCCCAGCACTGGCACCTCATTCTCTGTGGGCAGCGTGGCACCACTCCATGAGCAGCACGGGCTCCTTTCTGAGGATCTTGGGCAAGGATTTCTGTGATTTTGGTGTAAATAGACACCTATTTAAACCAAAGCTGAATAAATACCTCCATACATGCACTGAGCTCCTCTACCAACGGTAAATTTGATCGATTTTCTGTAGCTTCTTTCATTCTGATCTGGTTTCATGCTCAGGTGAAGTCGCATTTCTGTAGAAACAAATGCCCTTTTATTCAAGGGAATGGTCCCAGCTGGGGTTGGGACTTCTCCAACCCCCATTTCCTGGTGCTGAGCTGCGGCCAGGACAGGGGGGGAGCCCAGGGAGGGCATCCCACAGGATCGGCCACGTCCCAACCCAACAACGAACTACACAGGCTGGAGCCACAGCGCCTGGAGAAACGTGACCCCGCGGGACAACCCCGCGGGACAACCCCGCATCCTGATGGGCTCCAGCAGGGACAAGTGGCCACTCAGTGCTCCTGGGGAGATAATGACCCACCCCTCAAAGCACACAGGCACGTCTGTCCCTGCAGCCAAAGGGGCAAACACCCCTGCAGATGAGGGAAGCTGTATTTTTAGCCGTGGAGCTCTTGTTGCAAGGGCTGTATCAGGGAACGGTTTCCTCTGGAGAGGGCTGCCAGGAACTTTATCCCTGCTTTTGTGTGTTGTTTTCCTTGTAAATCAGCTCGGAAAACACTACGCTACCATGACCAGGCCCAGATATTCAACAATAAAACCCCTCAAATTCTTACCCAGACGTTCTCCTCATCTCTCTGAGCAGCTGAGTAAACTCCAAGATGTAACTAATGACTTGCATACACATACACAGGAAAATATTTGGGTTTAAATAAATCCCCAGAACGCCGGGACCCTCAGTCCTTTACGTCGCAGTGACTTCCAGCCCTTCCCGAGGTATTTCTGTCAGAGATTAATGATGCCAGCAAGCAAACAAACACCACGTCTTGCCCACCTCAGACGCTGAGCGTTCCCCGTGTGGGCTTCGATTCCATCCATGCAGAATTCCAACCCCACGGGGAGGTTTTGTGTTTGGGAGGGACAGTGCCAAGGCCATGTGCTGACAAGCCCACACAGGCTCTGCGCCTGAACGCCCCCAAACCATCCCAAATCTCCCCCAAACCAACACTGTTATAAATCCTGGTGTGTCCCTCCCAAAGGCACAGCACCAACACCCAGAGAACTTGAACTCCATCCGCAAGTTTTCCCAACAAGGAGGAAAATTCCAGCTTGTCAAGCACAGGTGACCTCTAATTTCCCCGTTATCTGCTGGCAAATGAGCTCTTTGAAGTGCCTGCAAGCCCAAAGTGAGATCCCACCACTTTTCCCCTAACTCTGAACTTCCATAAGCTGATGCCTGCTTGGCCAGGGCTGTGCGTGGGAGGCTCCTGTTTTCCTGAAGTGACATTTTCCTGCACAGTACATTTTCTATCACAATGATTGGATTGTAGAGCTGAAATGAATGCCAGAATTGTTTGCTGGATCCATTACCAGATACCTCCTTTTCTCAGGCCCCGAAAGAGAAATTAGGTTTGCAACAGCGATAATTTTTGGTTTTCTGAAGCACAGCTTTTGTACCACGTAAAACATTCCCAGGCAGTGACTTGCATCGTGCATTTCCCTCACTAGCTTATTTGCACAAAAGAAATCCCACCTTAGACTGCCACGGATTTGTCCTGCAGGTTTTAAAAATCACGTTTAGAGAAAATAAAAACATTTGGAAATAACCCTCTTACAAACCCAGAGGATTTTTTTTTTGATTGATGCACTTGGCTTCATGCTGGGAGCCAGAGGAGCTGCTCCTGAGCCAGGGGAGGGGAGGATGCAGCAGGCAGGTGTTGCATTCTGTCCTCAAGGAGGGAGAGGAAATCGGGTCAGTGGAGGTGTCATTCCCTGGCCAGGGCATCCAGGATGGTGCCAAGGGGCAAAATCCCAGCTGAAGCCTGTGCTGTTCTTCCCAGGAAATGCTCACATCGTTCATTTCCTCACAAGGATCACCTGGGTGCGATGATTTCCAAGGAATATCAAGCTGCTCTGCTGGATATTCCCAGCCAGAGAGTGGGAAGCCTGTCAGATGCACATATTTATTTACATACATTTACATATGGGCATGGGATAGACTCTGGCAGGTAGGTGAAACCATCTGCCTTGAATTCCTGGGTGTCCTGCCTGATTTCCATGGAAAATACTCTCACGCTCAATGAGGAAGATCCTGTCTCCTCCTCTCTGCCACAGAAGAAGTGGGAAAAGTTTTGGGGCTCCCCTCTGGTGTCAGTCCCACCCCAGGGGGCATCCCTGATGTGGGAAGTGATTATTTTGCTGTGTCCTCCATGGATACCAAACTCCAAATGTTTTCTCTCCATGCCAAAATGTCTCGCTGTGGCTTTAGGTTGAGACTCCAGGCAGGCCTGAGGGTGTACACTAAAGCAGGGTGAAATGTAAATTATACTCCTCTGTCTCACAGATGGGCAGGAAATAATGCACCTGAAGGTACAGACTTGATGAACCAAAGCTGCATTTTCCTGAAGTCAAAAAATCAGAGAGTGAGGACTCAAGGGGGAGAAATGATGAGTTCCTACTGAATTCAAAGGGGATTTGGGCACTGATCCTATAGGAAATAGTGGTTGTAGTGAGCTAAAAGTGGATAAAAGCTTCAAAGATAATTCTTCTGGTATCCCTTTTCTGAGTTCTACTTGGAGTCACCTGTGCTCCTGCCTTGGCTTTGGTTTCCTGTACAGAGTGACTCCTGTGGTTAAAAAGATGTTTTTCAGGGAGAACCCTGGCAGGTCCTTCCCCACTGCCTTGCCTTCCACGTCCTCTGTGTATGGATTGAACTATTGATGAGGTTTTGGGGATATCTATTTGGAATGCAACATATTTGTTCAACAGAGCTCTGTCTCCTCCGTGAGCAAAATTTAACAGTGTTATTCCTACGTTAGCTGGGAAGCTGAAACACAAAACGGCAAAATAATCCAACAGAAACAGAGCACAAAATCTACCCAGGTCCTGGTGTCCAGCACAGGTCACCCAGCTGGAGGTTATCCCAGTGGCTCACAAACATCCCCCTCTTCCAAAAAATCCTGACCTTACATCTCGGGCTGGATTAGAACAACAAAGCAGAACTATCAAAGGCCAAACTCCAGCCTCATTCAAAGCCCTACTCAAACTTTGTGCAGTGAAGTTTAACACTTGCAGTGACGTTTAGGGGCAGTATTTTTTTTCCCCATGGGATTTGTGGGTACAAAGGCAGCTTCAATAATTGCGTTATATTTAACAACACCAAATAAAAACCCAGCGGTTGGATCAATATTATCCTCATGCTTTATTCCATAAATAAACTCCATTGGTTTGTGAGCTGCTCGTTTTTACTTCCAGCATGTACAAAGAAAGATTTAAATCTTTTTTTGGGGAGGAAACATGACAGCTGGTTTGAGTTCTGCAAGTTTTGATGCAAACATCCTTCTTGGCACCACTCCTTCATCTGCCATTTCTATAAATACTTGACGCTCACAGAAGTGGAGTAAAACGTATATGACAATGAAAAACCTGAAAAAGTGTTATAAACCAATTTTTAGATGTTGTATTTTAATGGGAGAGCTCGCTAGGTAGTTTCACTCTATGAACAGGAATGGAGTTCCTCAGAAAGCTGAAATATTGGTCCCTTTTGGAATGTTAAGTACTAATGTGAAACTGCTGCTGCTCTGATGATGTGGTAAATGCTATTTCAGCGGGTTCCTAAACATAACAAATAACAGTTTTCTTCGAGGATTTCACTCGCAGGAAATCAATTAATAAAATACTTCAGAGAAGTAAGTTTTCCACACCTTATGAACGCGGTGCTATTGCTACGGAGAAGTGTATTTTAAAAAAAAATGATTAAGATAAATAATACCCCTGTCATTCAGTATTTGCATTGAAAATTCTTAAAATTATTTCCTCCGGGTAAACTGACCAAAAGGTGATGCTCTGGAACAGCCGTGCTCCCTTTTAGGCTGTTTTTGATTACTTGAAAGTTGCCTTAAAATTTCAATTGAAACACAAATGATCTTTCTTTATACAAAGAGCCAAAGATAAGAAAAATACCTCCAGGTAATCGAGATAACAGTTAATTTTATGGCTTATCTAGCAGTGAAAGGCATTCAAGATCCAATTAGGATGATGGGCAAGAGACTCCTTTGTCATTCCGTGTTCCTGTGAAGGAGCTGGTCCAGTAATTGCTAGAAGAAAAGATACAAAAGTGCTTTAAAATACTGCTAAAATCCTTGAGGTGATAGAAATCTTTAGTGATACAGGAGGTGAGGTGGAGTTGGCATGCCAGAGTTCAAATTTACTGGGTCCATTTGCTCCAAAAATAACAGGAATTCTTTACCTTTTTGAACATCTCCACCCGCAGCCTGTTGCTCTGGATGATGATCCTTTTCTGCTTCTCTTCTTGTTTCTTTTTAACCTCAGGTAAATTGTCATAAATCCTGCCAGGAATTCAGAAAGTGGAGCTCATGTCATCCCTGGGGCTCACAGATAATTAATTTTTCCTGTAGGGAATGTTTGTCTTCCATGCAATACTTGTAACGGGCATCTCTAAGTACTTGAATCAGTTTTGTGGCATGAAAATTATAAATTATTAACAATCATGGTTTGATAGGAAATCTGGCTTGTTTCGAATCTTGTCGAAAATTCTGATTTTGGAATAAAAAAAAGTAAAGAAAGAGATGGGATCAGGTGATTTCAATGCAGAAGCTTCTAACGAGCTCAGTGGAGTTGGTTTCAATTTCTAGCAACATAATTCAAACCAGAATCTGGCCCGTACACTTTTATATTTTTTTTGTATTTATGCCACACAATTAACACCCAGCAATCATTTTCAAGTAATTTTCTAAATATATAAGAATTTTCTAAAATATAAGAAATTTTCTAAAATATAAGAAAACCATCATTATAAGACTGTAAACTGTTAACATTTTTTCACTGTCACTAGGAACCCTTTTTACCTGGGAGAATGCAATCCTCCCATTTTAAAAAATAACAGGCATTGCCATTAAAAAGGTGACTCCTGGCCTGATCTTTTCCCATTCAAGTCACTGAAAAATTGCCAGGATTTGGAAGAGAAAGCTGGACCTTCCTTCCCAGCATTCCTGGTTTTGCATGAGCATAAAGCTTGTTTAGTTGTGTTTTATCCTCATCATATTTTGCAATTCCAAGTTCTTGAGGCAGCCTGTTTTGGCTGGGGATTGCATTTTGGAGAGGAGGAATGGGACACATCTTAAAACAGGGATGAATTCCTCACGGTGCCTTTTGCAGCTTCCCTTGCATGAAGTGAAATGCAAAGCTCAGACACCACATTCCTCTCAATGTGCTGTCATTCCCATCCTCTGTGCCATAATCAAGGGGAAAATAATTCCAGAGTGACATCATTGCTTCCATTTTTGGGTGTTCAGCATGAGGGACCTGCTGAGGATTTGGTTTTCATGCCATGGGTGCTCCATGCTGTCTGAACCTGCCAGAAAAACAGTGCAGGAAGGGCAGGGCTGCCCAAATCTAAGCTGATACAGCAGAAAAATATCCATGGACAAGGTCTAAACCAGAGGTATTTGTACCTTTTAGATCTCATGTGCATCTCCTTCTCGGGAATGACTCTTTCCTTTGGTTTGAAGAGGTTGTCTGGCAGAGAGAAAATAAAGTTAGTACTGGAGGGATCTGCTTTTACTGAAATCTCAAATGTCATATTCCACGGAGCTGTGATTTGCCATTTCTGATAAAGTTTTGAAGGCTTAAGGCCAGATCCGAATCTCCAAATCTCTCCAAATCTTCCTCACAGGTTCCTGCAGGCAGCTGCACCCTGGCTGCCTCCTCGGTGTGTCAGGAACCTGCCCTGGTACAGCAATTCCTGATTCAATTGACACCTGTTTTGCAGGGCTGTGGACAATTATGTGAGTTTTAGAAGGAGGAAAATGACATTGCTCCTTCCTGATCAAGTATGAAGAGATCTGTGATAATTCCAATCAGCATTTCCCTGGACGCAGGAAAATAATTACTGATCTGAGCAGTTGGTGATTCTCAGGAAGAGGTGATTTTAACACCTTCCTTGCAAAAACGGGTCCTAAATGGGAAGGGAGGGTGTTTCTACAAGGTGGGAAGCCAGGAAATAAATCAGATTGCTGTTGTATCTCTGTGTAAAATTCATGGAACCACAAAATGGTTTGGGTTGGAAGGGACCATAAAGCCCATCCCACCCCTGCCATGGGCAGGGACACCTCCCACTGCCCCAGGCTGCTCCCAGCCCCAGTGTCCAGCCTGGCCTTGGGCACTGCCAGGGATCCAGGGGCAGCCACAGCTGCTCTGGGCACCCTGTGCCAGGGCCTGCCCACCCTCCCAGGGAACAATTCCTGCCCAATATCCCATCCATCCCTGCCCTCTGGAACTGGGAAGCCGCTCCCTGTGTCCTGTCCCTCCAGGCCTTGTCCCCAGTCCCTCTGCAGCTGTCTTGGAGCCCATCTAGGCCCTGGAAGGGGCTCTGATGTCTCTGGACCCTTCTCCAGGCTGATTAATTCCAATCCTCTCAGCCCTTCCTCACAGACGAGGAGCTCCATCCCTCCAATGAAAAATCAAAGGAAGCTCTGCAGCAGTTTCAGTTCTGAGCTGGTGGAGTTTCCAAAGCTCAGACTGAGAAAGGAGAGAGGCTCTGAAGCCTCCTCTGCCTCAGGACTGACTTTCCCCCACTCAGCAGTTGTCTACACTTAATCATCCTTGCTAAATCTTCAGTACACACAAGCCACATGCTCGATTTGCTGGGAAAACATCATTTGTCTTTTATTTATTAGTGCTCTAATGCTCATTTTTGTGTTGATTCACTTAAAAGAATAAACACTTGGATTCTGTTGCTGTCCAAACAACCCTGAAAGTGCAGGGAGCAGATTGCCTGTGACCCAGGGCCACCTTTCACTGTCCCAGGGTGCTCCAAGCCCCGTCCAGCCTGGCCTTGGACACTGCCAGGGATGGGGCATGATGGCACATTAACATTCCAGACCTCTTGGTGTAGCCACCAGAACAGGGAAACCCCATCCAGGGATCTGCAGACGCAGTTCCTACCCCATATACAGCAGGATAAATTAATCTGTGTTTTTCCTACAAATCCCTAGGGCATGGTGGCCTCTATTTTCAGTTTCTGGGAAGCACCACCGAGGTTGGGAGCTGTGCAGGTGCTGTTGCTCCAGAATAATCCTCTCCTGCTGGCACAGAAGGACATCAGACCCATCACTGCTGTGGTTCTGCCTGGAACAAGTTATGTGGCTGTGCAGGGCTTTGAAGGGATGGATTCAAGAGAGACTCTGGGGAAAATCCTCCAAGAAAATAATAAATCCACCTTGGTTGTAAAAACGCCCTTTGTGAAGCGGTGTGGGGCCATGAGGGTAATTCTCATGGCTAAACATTCCTGCAGCATCTCCCAGCTTGCTGTTTACGAGAAGAAAAATCACATGCAAACATCAGGCAGAAATACGGCTAATCCTTGATGGATTGTAGGATTAGGATCCAAAAGTTAAATGAGAAATAAATAAAAAATGGGTAGAAACGAGAAAATAAAAGTCATGTGTGCATTTAAATAGTTGTTAATCCTCAGTATGGAGAAGAAAGTGCATTTCAAAGGGGAAGAGCAGCAAACACTCAGAGCTGAAATAACCTGCCAAACTCATAGTGGCGACCTGAATTAAAGCTCTTTCCTACCAAGGAAAGATCAAATGGGCCACGAGGTGGACAATTCCCCAAGCTGATAGGCTTCTAAATTGTGTTTTAGCAGCTCCTTATCAAAGCTCCTTATCAGATTCCATAGCCTTGGAGGACTTTTGGAGACAACTGTTGTGACTGGGGGAAAAGAAGGGATTTCAGAGCAGACCTTCAGCAGTCCCAGGGATGCACCACAGTTAAATAAAGGCTTAGACAGAGAGGACTGAATCTCCTCATTGGTGTTTTTTTCAAACCTTGTGAAACTCCTGAGTTTCTGGCATTTACAAGTGGTCTCACATCTCCACTTCAGCGAGTTGTAAATGAATGTAAATGGGTCGTCCTTGTAATATATTTTAATTAATGCTGAACTGCACATCCAAGAGGATGAGTAACTCTCCTGCTTGGGAAGTCAGTAAATATTTAGACAGAGAACAGATAAAATGATTGTGTTGGAAGCAGCCCCTGACTTCCTATTTACCACTAAATCACTGGAGCACTTACAAGAGAAAAACGGTGGCAAAATTTATCAAAATATACAGAATATATATACATTTTCTTCCAATATGAATGTGAATTCTCAAAGTTTGGTAGGAGCTAAAATGTGCCTTTGAGGATGTGTGAAAAACAAAGCACTGCTGGTGGTGGTTCTCTAATTTATCTGCTTTTTTACTGAACTGCAAAAATAATTCACCACAAACCCATTGGCCCAGAGAAATCCTAGGATGCAGAACATTTTTTGAAACACTGGGGTTTTTTAAATCAACAGTCCCCTAAAAAATAAATTTGCCTTGAATCTAAGATAAATGTGGAGGTGATGTTGAGCTCGGCGTGCCCGTAGGATTTTCCTGGGAATTCACCCAGGGAATGTAAAGCAGAGCCTGCACCCAGGGGTGCTGCCCAGACTTTGCACATCCCCTGTCCGAGACTTCATGCACTGAATTGCTTCAGCTGCAGTCAGCACACGAGCTTTTGGTGTTCTTTATGCAAGAGGCAATAACCCATGAGTTAAGGGGTTGAGGGTAAGGCTGCCTGGGCTCCTGCTCATCCCACAGAAATCCTGAAGCTCACAAGTGCTCCTTGCCCCAAGAGCACCCGTAGGCAGGTGGTTCACAGGTTTTTCATCTGTTCTGGTCTCTCCTACTGGGACTTCTGACCCTCCTCAATATTTCAGTCTTTATGGAAAACACCACTAATATCTCTAAAAAGCAGTAAAGTTGAGAGGTTTAGGAAAACACTTTCATATTAAATTAATTTGGGGGATGATGCTGGACATTTCGGTCCTCTCTAACCAAATGATTCTTATATATTCAGGAATTTTATCCAGAAACCAAAATAATCTCACATGGCATTCCTAAATCTTCCTAATTTCATTAGAGCATATAGTCCTAAAAAGCTTTTTTTCCCCACAAAAAAATAGCAGTTATTGAAGAGGATGTGGCAGAGTTAGTATCAGTTTAATAATAATTTCTTCAAAACAGGTAATTCCTCATCCTAATTCCATTATCTGACTGCACCTTAGGCTTTATTCAGAGCTGCCAGCCAAAAAAGGCCGAAAGAATGGGTGGCACTATTAAAAGTTTTAATGGGGAAAAGGGACCTGGGAAACGACCCAGCTGAGCACCAGTGTGAAGACCACAAGAACGCACCCGAGTGGCTGTGGGATTATTGCAAATTCTCTGATTGCCACCTTCTCCTCCCTCAGTCCAAATAAAAACCTCCCTGACACGGAGCTGCTGAGGGGGAAACCCAAACAAACAGCAATCCCTTTCCCTCCAGGCTCCTGCAGTTCCAAAATTACTTTTGGGGAAGGTTTAGAAGCACGACTGAGGAGATATGAATTGTTTCCAGGATACTGCTAAAGACAGAGGGTTTAGATGCAGATCCGGAGGAGCTCAGCAGGCCCCACTGCGGGGTTGAAGGGTAAACTTCAACTTATATGGCCAATTCCACTGAACCACCACCCCCTCAAAGGACAGGAAAAGGGGAGGCAGGAAAAACCCCCAAATGTGCCTGAAGAATTGTGTGAACCCTCCCAAAGTGCCTGTGCACACCAAGATCACAGGGCTGTTCATTACGCAGATTTAAAGGCCTATAAACAGCTGGTAGTCCTGTCACTGCAGTGATTACATTACGGTTTTGGAGATTTAAATGCAGTTATTTGAACATTGTTTCTATTCAGTTCGTCACAGTGGGATCTCTAATTTGTTCGACACAGTCAACAGCAGAGTTGTCTATCTTGGGCTAATTAGCGCTCTCAAAATTTAGCAGCACCGATTACCCGGCACAAAGGCTGCCGGAGAGCTGCAGGTTCTGCGCCTTCAAAGAGCTCTTGTGACGATAAAATCTCGTGCAGGATAAACATTTTCATTTTCCCGAGATTACTTTCAGCGTTTGGTAATGCCCTGCTCGTGAAGGACAATTAACAACTGGTAAACAACTCGGGGTTTTGAGCATGGGAAGGTAAATGGGAACTGCACAGATGTTGGTATTTATATGGAAATGATGTTGAGTGCCAATTATTCCTTTCTCTTACAAGGAACTAAAGTCGTAACAGCACTGTCAAAACATGGGGAAACCCTGCCAGTCAATAATTTCATTTTATCAATAATGACGTTTTAGGCTGATAGAATAATCTCTCTGGGAGAGAGAAAAAAATCTCTGCAGGTCCTTGCTCTGGGTGTAAATTATTTTATTGGAATAAAATTTGCAAGACCAGAGAGAAGCATGCGTACCAAGCTTATTTGAGAGAGAGAGAGATAAGTGCAGCAAACCCCTCAAAACACCTCGGACTGCAGTTTAGGCCCTATTTCCACCTGAATAAAAGCAGGCGTCCACCTCTCCCCATTCTGGGCCACCCTCCTGTGTGGGCACACGGGGAACTGGGCAGGGAATGTCCTCTTGAGGTGGAAAATTATTTGGATAACTGCTGTTACAGTCAGTGCTTGAGCTGAGTGTGCTGCATGACCTGCTCCAGCTGCCCAGCCTCAGATGGGCTCTGATCCATCCTCGGGGTCACTCTGGCAGGGTCAGTGGAAATTAAACTCATCAACCAACCTGCTCCTGGGAAAAAGCCCTTTGGAAAATGTGTGAGTTTGTGCTGGCAATGAGCCCTGTGAACCTCAGAGCCGTAAAGAGCTTCACCTCCACAAATCCTAAGACATCAGGAAAGAAGAAAAAAAAAAAAAAAAAGGAAGGAAATGATCAACAAACAACCGCAAGATCACAGCCTGGAGCCCAGAGGTGCCATCAATACAAGCCTGAATGCTTAAGCACGTTTCCAGGTCATCCTTTTACCCTCAAATTCCCAATGCTGTTCCAGGGGGTGCTGCCGTGAAGGAGCAGCCTGATTCCCCAAACCAGGAAAGCTGTGGGAGGGCTGCACTTGGCAGAGATTTCTTAAGAGAACAGAAAAGCTGTGGCTGCCCCTGGATCCCTGGCAGTGTCCAAGGCTAGGCTGGACGGGGTTTGGAGCAACCTAGGATGGTGGAAAGTGTCCCTGCCCATGGCAAGGGGGTGGAATGAAATTATCTTTAAGGTCTCCTCCCACTCAAACCATTCCATGAATGGTTTTTTGCCTGTGCACTCTTTCTCCACTAAGAGATTTGCTGGTAGATTCCCTGCAAATGGAACCATCAGCAATGGATCTCTGTCATCAGCAGAGACATCAGAAGCACAGAGACCTCCAGTGCCCCAGGTGAGGAAAAAATAAATCCCCCACTCTGGGTCTCACTGATGACACCAATCCCGCTGCACAACAGCATCCACAGGACAAATCCTAACGTATTGATTGCCAGGACTCAGAGCAAGTTAAATATGCTCAGCACAGTCCTACAGAGCCCTCAGTACTGCAGCCTGCAGGGCTGTGCTTTATCCAGGGGTCTTGGATTTCCAGTATTAACTCCAGTTCTGCTTCAATAACAGACATGTGACACTCCTGTCATTATAAAAATATTAACGTCTCACAAACAGAAACCCACATTGGCTACGTGAAGGCAGATGAGCTACAGAAACCAAAGATTCTCTTTAGACAAATTTACCTTTAATGACCAACCACTAAAAGATGGAAATAGTCATTAACTTCAATAATTAATGAATATATTTCAATATTATGATTTTATTACTCATTAAACAAGCATAAAGATTAAAATTTCATTATAATTTAAGGAGGAATAGGTTTAGCCTTTTTTTTTTGTTTCATAAAGTATTTGCAGAGTGGTTTGGGGGACTTTCAAAGACGATCAGACAAAAGGGGGAGATTTTTGCCACTTCCTCTAAGACAGATGAGAAACTCCTGGTCTGTGCCACTGCTGCTGGCAGAGCTCATGAGTCCTCACGCTGCAGAGCCCTGAGAGACCTGATTCCAGGTAAATTAACTTGGGCAATTGAAATGGTGAATTGATTCTATTGAGTCTTTTAAGATAGAATTCATGCTTGATGCTGTGTTTCCCTGTGTTTATTTAGCTCTCACTATAAAAACCCAGTAGGTCTCTGATGTAAGGCAGACCCTGTCACTCCATCACTGGAAGCTGGAATTCTCCAGGCATGTCCAAGAGCCCTGGAATGGGGCTGCACCCACCTCTCCTGCACCCACTGTCATTCCCCAGGGACCCAAAACCCCATTTGTGATTCTCAGTGTTGAGAATATCAAATATTCCCTTTCCTCCATCATCCAGGTGTCTTTTCTAGTTTGTTTAATCTTTTCAATTAATTTGCTTTTCAGTAGAATAATGTATCTTCAAGCAGCCACAGATTTAAAACCAAGATGTAAAGAGGAATGCCAATCAATCTAATAAATCTTTGTGCTTTAGTCAACTGAATTAATTAACAGCCAGATGGCAATTAAAAGAAAAAAAGAAAAAAGAAAAGAAAAAGAAAAGCAATTTGTTTAACATCTCATGCTTAGATAACATTTACAGAGGTGCTGTGTGGGCTGTGAGGGAGAGAAGGGTTTCTCTCACTGGGGGTTGAGGCTCTGTGCCACAACCTAATCAGCTTCAATTAGGAAATCACAGAGTTTGGATGCCTTGATTTAGCAGGGCTGGGCAGACCAGAGCTCCTTCCCAGCCCTGAGATTTCTGAGGCAAGTGGCAAGGCCACCCCCGAAGCTGGGGCTCCTATCCCAAATCCCACCTGCCTCCCTGCTGTCCCCTCTGTCCCCAGACTGAGCATTCTGTGAGCAGTGAGAGGATGAATTCCATTTATTGCCGTCACCCCCACAGCCAGCAGCAAGTGCTGAAGAGCACACCTGCACGTGGCAGTGACAAAAAGCCCCCAGGGAGGTCTCTCCCAGCTGCCACAGAGCACAGAAAGCTCCTCAACCCCACGAACCCATCTCTGAGCTGCTGGGAATTTCTGCCGGGAGCATCCAGACAGATGCTGGAGGGTGAACCAGGAACAGCAGCTCCCACGTCTCTTCCCAAATTTAACGTGGAAATCCCATCCAGGATTTCAAAGGCAGCCGCAGACCTGCTGCTGGTCACAACTCACCACTGAGAGGGTCGGGGATGGTGAATTGCTTCTTTTTGCTGGCAGTGGACATGGGGAGCTTGCGAACGAGCGCCGCGGGGGTGCTGGGAGCAGCCTCCCTCTGCTGGGCCCTCCTCAGCTGCACCATGTGCTCCAGCCTCCTCAGCCGCTTCTGGGAGCGAGAGATGAACCGCGGGTTGTGGATCTCCAGGGCTTCCTGAAGGAGACACAGCAACTGCTTTATTCTCACGGAATTCACAGGAAAAGGCGCGATGGGCACGGGGCTGAGTTCAGCAAGGGATTATTAAAGCGATGGAAATGATTTTGGGTTTGGGTTGGAAAGGACCTTCAAGTCGTCTCATCCCCCCCCCTGCCATGGGCAGGGACACCTTCCACTGTCCCAGGCTGCTCCAAGCCTCGTCCAACCTGGCCTTGGACACTTCCAGGGATCCAGGGGCAGCCACAGCTTCTCAGGGAATTCCATCCTAGCCCCTCCCCACCCTCCTAGGGAACAATTCCTTCCCAATATCCCATTTACCCTGCCCTCTGGCAGTGGGAAGCCATTCCCCCTTGTCCTGTAAGGTTTATACATTTCTATGTTTTGAATTACATATTTTTACATCCAAATTCAAGTTCTTGATGTTTTGCCTGTTTCCTTTTCTCACCCCATCACCGAAGCAACTCGTCACCGACAGTTCACAAACTTTCCTGTTTATTTAGATTGTCAGATCTCTCCATGGCTGATCCAGAAAGAAAACACTTCCCAGTCAAAGGCTGCTTCAACATTTAGGAATGTCTTAGGACAGAAGACAGGAGCAGACATGGGTCTGCAACATGTGCTGGAGGAAAAGGCAGGAAAGTCCATCTGCTGCTGGAGCCTGGTACCAACCTGGGCCATGTCCACACCTACAGCTGGTGCTGGAAGTGCCAGACATTTGGGGAACTGGGAATTTGTAAATCCCCAAACTCTTAACGAGTTCCCCCACAGGAACAGCAGCTGGGGCTCCAAATGGGGAGCCTGGACAACCAGACAACCAAGCAAGCCTTGGCAGTGGATACAAACTGCCAGAACTTCACTGGAAAGGAGAAAAGTCAAGGGAATGTAAACTTAGGCCCTCAGTCAGTTCCTAGGAAGCAAACACCATCCATGGGGGGAAAAAGAGAGAACAGGAAGAAAGGAGGAAAAATAAAAATAAGCAGGGAAAAAAGGGAAAAAAGAAAAAAATTATGCTTTACCCGCAGTGTCCATGGAGTTTTCTGCAGCTCGGAGCTGGATCCTGGCCAGGTGAGCAGGTTTTTTTCCCAAGGCACACCTGGAGAGCGGGCCCTGGACAGTGGCACCCTGGGCAGTGGCACCCTGGACAGTGGCACCATGGACAGTGTCACCCTCCTGCCTCGCTCCCACTCGTCCTGTGCCTTGAGCTCCTTTGTTCTGTCCCTCGGACCACGGAATTCACAATCACCTTGGAGAGATTTAAAAGTTCGTTAGGAGTGCCTGGCTAATTTTTTATTGGGTTCTCCGCCTCATTAGACAGAGAGGGCAGCTCCTGAAATAAGAAAGCCAGGCTGTTATTAACAGGCCTCATCAGGCAGAAGAGATCAGATCTAATGGTGGGTGCTCCTCGCTGCCCTGTGACGCCCAGAGTGCCTCTCACATTATCCACGCCTCACATGGAGGCACAATCACAATTAAACCTCTCGGACGCTCAGCTCTCTTTGCTGGTGCTCCCTTCCCAAAAGTTGCTCCACGGAAAGCCAGGGATATCTTGCTGTGACCTGCACTTGGAGCTCATTCCAATTTATTGCAGAAAATACCAGATTGTTATGGGCTTTGACCACAAATCGTTTCCCTTTGACCATGCTGAGACTTTCATCAGCACCACTGGTTTTTTTTCCCTTTATTTATACTACAGTTTGCTTTCTGTCATTCCTACATATCCATTAGCCAGTGGAAAGACTCTATGAAAAAAATAATCAACAAAAGGCAGGTTATTGTGCGTTGTAGGGTATTATTATGAAGGCTGTCAATTCACATTGAGAAAAAGAGATTATTTTCTATGCTTCTAATTAAGTTTTAATGCTCGCTGACTGATACTCCCTGCACAAATTAGGACCAAAAGAGGCTGCGTGCTCAAAAATCAGAGCTGACAAGGTTCTCATTCAGAGGACAGAACGAATCCAAAATAACGAAGGAACTTCGGAAGGGCTCCATATGAACTATTTTGAAAAGTCGCACTGGAGTGCTCCTTCCTTGCCAAATAATATGATTTCTAGAACTAAATATCTGGGAATAAAGCCCGATACTGTTTTACTTCAATTTTTGGTTACAATAAACTTAAAATATTTTCCTCTTTATGACATATTGTACATATTATATTGTACTTAAAAAACATATTAAAAAGATCTGTGTTGGGCACATTTGCCTTATAAAAGCCTGAACTGTATTTCCTCCCTAACACTGTTCTCACCAACATTTTGGAATAAACCTTGAAACCTGTGAACATGAAATTAAATTCCTCCCTAAGCCAGGTTTACAGAGGTGTGGATTAAGCTGGGCTTTGCCAGATCTCAGCGGATGCTTCACTTTTGTAAAACAAAGTCCCTTCCAGTTAGGAGAATACCATGATTTAACTTTAGGCACTGAAAACAGCATTTAGGCTTCTAAATGTGTGACACTCAGTAGTGTTATGCTCAATGATGACGAAGTTTTGCCTACCTGCCTACAAAAAATTCTCTTCAGAAAAAACAGCAATAAGAAAAAAAGGCTCTATGACCACGACAGCATTTTTAAGGAATAAATTTGTCACAAACATATCATACTAAACCCAAATTATTCTCAGTTGTCTTCTGCAAAAATACCTGGTGCATGGATACAGCTGCTGGTGTCACCTGCATTTCAGCTGTGAGGATACATGTTGGAAGTAAGACATCCCAGACACTGCTGAACCCAAAGAAATTATGTTTTGCACACTGAAACCTTGTTGATAATCATAGTTCAGGCTGTTGTGTCAAAAAAAAAAAAGGTTGCAGGAGTGAAAGAGAGGTATTAGAACAAGGTTGTAAAAATAACCTCACTTCTGGTGTTGCTTGGTTGGTCTGGGGCTGCTTTACTTTGAAATGTTAATGCTTTTTCAAGGTTTTCTTGGGAATCTAAGCCTATCTTGGTAATTTCAATCTTGTTTTCTATTAACCATAGCAATGTATACAGTCAGATTAGCTGATTGATCTCTCACCAGATGACTCACGCTCAGCACTTAAAGCTGGACAAAAATGGCCTGACTTTCCATTATTTCACTTTTTTTTCTTTGAGACTGATCTCATTTTATTATTGAAACCATATTCCTGACAACCACAGTAGGATTTGTACCTTACTTTTTAGGAGCTGCTTTTGCCTGTGAACGTTTTCTTCCCGGAGGACTCTCGATGACGCCTTTATGTTGCATACGCTGTCAGAGACAGATATTTTTGGTTTCAGGACACCTTGTGCTTGGATCTCTTTGGATTTGGAAGTGTCTTTGGAGGGATCTGCCCTGTTGGGTGAGCCACCAGTAGCAGCAGCGATGGCTTCTCTGGAGGCTGCATCTGGAAGAGAACCAGGAGCTGTTGTGCTGTTCCTCTTCCTGCTTCCCAACAGCATTGGTGTTCCTGTGAAGAACAGAAAAACAACTCCAAATCATATAACATGGGAATATTTTTTTCCCCCAGCCCTCTAGTTCGCATAATTTTTATTGGCGTGGAAGGGTCCTGCAGTTGAAGGTATTGAGCAATGTCCTTCTCATCAAAAAAAAGTTCATGGCAAAGCGTTGTACAAGCTGGACCTTTGGGGTGCTGGTTCCTGCTGTGACTTTGCACAGAGCCAGAAAGGGGCACTGGAAGTATTGGGGATGTGAGATGTTTCTGAGGCAACAACCTCACTGGAGAGGGTTTAAACCCCTGGTCCCAAAGCTTGTTAGAACTTGGTTTCCATCACAGCCACCACTGAATCCATAACCATGATTTTGATGAGGTTTAAACAATTTAAAATCCTGATTCCATTGAATCATGGAATGGTTTGGGTTGGAAGGAATCTTAAAGACCATCTCATTTCACCCACCTTCCACTATCCCAGGCTGCTCCCAGCCCCAGTGTCCAGCCTGGCCTTGGGCACTGCCAGGGATCCAGGGGCAGCCACAGCTGCTCTGGGCACCCTGTGCCAGGGCCTCCCCACCCTCACAGGGAACAATTCCTTCCCAATATCCCATTTCCATTCCCAGTGTCCTGTCACTGCAGGCCCTTGTAGAGGTTCCTTCATCTTGCTTGTTTTCTGTTTAAAAACCAGATATAACACAATTCCTTTTTCTGCTGACTTCTTCCCAGCTGCCCCTCTCCAAACACTTCTTTCCCATGTCTTGGTTGAGGACTGAGTGAAGATTAGAAGTGTTTTCCTCCTTTGAGCCAACCCATGACAAAGGGTGAGATGGCACTGCAGGGATTTAAAGAATTTGTGGATGTGGCGCTTGGGGACATGGGTCAGTGAGGGACTTGGCAGCACTGGGGTGATGGTTGGACTCAGTGATCTTGAAGGGTTTCTCCAACCTAAATGATTCTGTGTTTGACACTTCCTTATCACAGAGTCACTCAGTAAAATCAGATCCTGCCGTGTGGGAAGTTTTCAGCTCACAGATACGAAATACTCTTTTCCACAAAATTATGATCTCTTATGCATTTTAGTGACCTGACTGGCTCACGTCTCTTTTTGACTATCCAGTATTTCTAAGGAAATTGGAGGCATTAAGATACAGCATTTACTGGCTTTCCCTTTCCCTGTAGCTCAGAGTTTGGAGCACAGAATCACAGAATTGTTTAGGTTGGCAAAGCCCTCTGACATCACCGACTCCAACCATAACAGCTGAAGCTCCTTTCTGTGACTGCCCATCCAGTGAGAAGGAGTCAGCTCTTCAGGGGATCCTCTAGTGAGGGATCCCTGAAGATCAGCACAAACAGGAAAAAAACCCCAATCCTCATTTTTAATGAAATTCATTCAGATGAACCCCATCCAAAGCAATTTCACAACCTTACAGAAAATCTGTCAAAGCAAGGAGGTGCACACAGATCTCCCAAACTCTGGGGTAGCATCCAAGCTCTCCTGCTCTCTGACAGAACTTATTTTTTTCCTTGCTTTTCATACATTGCAAATATTTCCCTTATCTTTTGTCACAACCAAGCTCTTTTCTCACATGGAAATAGTTTTGATGCAAATGCTCTCAAGAAACTGGACAGACTCAATTCTGTGCATCCCCTCAGAGCCCATGCATATCCAGGGACCTGCTCCTTCATTCCCTGACCCATCCCACCATTCCTGCAGTCACACAAAAATGTCTTATGGCACAGAGAGGGGAAAAACACTGGGACAGATTAATGGGGTCATGAACTCAAAGGGTGGCTGTGGGAGGAGTAGGAGCAGGCGGTGGGGTAGGGGAAGATGAAGAAAGCAGCAGGTAGCACTGAGTAACTGCAGAGCAGCAGGGGAGGAAGTCCTTTCTCTCAGGCAGCCAAGATATCAGACGGATAGAAGGGAAGAAAAGGAGGGGAGCTAAGCCACAGGAAGGACCTGAATGGAAAACAGATTATCTCATTAAATCACCTTTTAAATTAAAATAGTTTACTGGCCAGCAGTAAGCAGAGAAGAGAAGAAAGAGGAAAGGAGAAAAGAGTTTCTGCTCGTCCATGGCAGGGGCACAGTGGGAGATAATTTGCCTCCATATCAAGAAATGGTCTGTGCAGCAAATGTGGGTTGTGAAGCCAAACAGCTTCACTGTCAAACTGCTCAGACCACGGCAGTGTCCCCAGGGGGGACCATTTGCTGCTGCTGGGCTCCCCAAAACCAGCAGGAACCACCACAGGGGTCCATATGGGCTGTAAGGGAGAAGGGTAAAACAGCGGAGACCAGAGTGAGGGAAGGAGAAGACTCCAGGTCACATCTCTCCTCTCTAACTCAGAATATTGATCTGAACACAAGAAAGAAGAGCTGCCTGGAGTATTCACACTCCATTTACTCCTAACTACCAGACTAGCTATCCATGGATATTGGCTTCCAAGTGTAAGTACAGGAACCTTCAAGAATGGACAATTAAGCTCCAGGAAATTTCTTGCACATTGTGCAAATGGAGAAAATCTTCCCTTCTCTCTGCACCACTTCCCTGCTAAAAGAAAAAAGCCACCAGTTGCATCCTCCCCACAAGGTCTGGGGGATCCCTAGGAAGATGTGGATCAGGAGAGAAGCAAAGGAAATGCTTGAACAAAACTAAAAATGGGGCCTAAAATTAGAAAAAGGGGATGGATGCTTCTTAGCATTTTATGATGAAGGGTTTCCTTGAGAAAGAATTAAACCCCCCCCATGATTCCTGATGAAATTCAGGAATAAAATCAACACGTCCTTACTGCATGAAAAGTGTCTTCCTTGTGGGTCTGGTTCTAATATTTTAGCTCAATCTTAATCCTTATTAAATTCACAGTATGGTGGGGATTTTTTTTTGGTGGTAGTTAATTAAGGCAATAAAAAAAGGTGCGTCTTGTTCTTGTCCAACACTGAAGGCAATCAGAATAATAACAGAGTCAATTTGCCAAATTCTTTCTTCCAGTTCCCTCTTGACTTAACCTTTCCCTTCCAAAGGTGCACCCAGGTGCAGCCAATCCCTGGGAAAACAAAGCAAAGCAAACCAGACAGGGGCTCCAGAAATCAACTCCCTCATCCTCAAAGCAGCTCTCAATTACTTTAACGAACACACGCAGATGCAAATGATACTTAGGAATAAAAAAAAAAAAAAAAGGAACAAGGCAAAGGTACTTAAAGGTAAGATCACAGCGTTTTGCTCTGTACACCCTGGACCAGTTTTTAATATTCTGAGTGGGGAATTAGGACTGTTACTCTCATTAAGACTATCTGGAATTGTATATCTAAATCCCCACCAACCCAACTTGAAATATATATGCCCCACTGAGAATAGCCAGAATTGCAACTGGATGACCAGAAATAGATGGTTTTTCTATTATCCCAGCCGAGGAAAGGCTTTAAAACTAATGAACAAAGACATGCAAGTGTAATGCTTTGGGAGATATAGGAGAGCAGAACTCAAAGAAACAGAAAGCAGAATGACTCCATTAATAAAATTCAGCCAGTATAGATTGTAGTTGTAAAAGTTCAGCTGCTTGTAGGAGAAAATTTAAGGAACAAAGTCATAATTACATCTGGAGAAGAGTCATTTTTGCCCTGTCCAAGAAAGAAGATGACAACAGCTCCATTTTTAAATAATGACTTAGTGAAAACCATACCATATTGGAGGAGTTACAAGTATTCTGTAAAACCAAGGGTAGGTTTTCAAAAGCCCCTTTAAAAAAAAGAAAGAATCCTTGATCTCAGAGTGAAATAAGTATATTGTTTTACTGTAAAGTATCTTTTTACATTTCCCCTCTCTCCCTTCAGGGGGTTTTGCTAACGGGAAGTGACCCTGCATTACAGCAGGTTAAACTTGTCTTTCCTTGAGACACACACAGTCCAGGCAAACATGCCCTGTTCCATTGTTACCTTCCCCCCATTTCACTTTACAGCAGGATAATTCAGCTTTTCATCCCCGCATATAACACTCTTCCCAGTGTTCCAGTGTGGATTTTTGATGATTTGTGACAAAGTGCTTCTTTGAAACTGGCCAAAGTTCATTTTAGCAGAAGCAGGGCTGCAAATCCTCCCCCGGCCACCAAGTCAGCCTGAGAGGTGGCTGGGGAGGGGACACTCTGGGTTGATTCCCTGTGTGTCCCTAATGAGATCAGACATCAGCACTGGAGGCAGCTTTACATTACAGACCACCTGCTGGGGGGTTTATTTTAATTTAATAAAAGCCCCACATCCTGAGCTGCTGAGCTCTCCCGGACCTCCGTGCTGGGAGCCGATGCTGCCAATACCCCAAGCAGAGAGGAGCAGGAATTAACATTCCTTAAACGTACGAAACTTCTGCCTCCTTCAAGATTTAGACCCAGTTGTGCAGACCCACATGTGCCTCAAGCAGCCATCCATAATCCCAACCAAGACTCCAACCTCTGCCTGACAAAGACTGATGGCTCAATCCTTATCATGAATCAAGGCTCGGCGCAGCTAAGCCACGCAGTCTTAGATAGGAGCAAGCAGAGCACATCATCTCAACAGCCTGGTAACCCAGAGAAATGGAAACACTGAGAGCCATGACAGCATTATTAGTTATGCCAGGGTTTGTCAAGGGATGCAAGATAGGACAGAAGATTTATTTTTCAGATCGCTGCCGAGGAAAAGGCATCACTCGTAATCAGTCAACGAGCTGCAGTCGGCCAGGGGTGCTATGAAATTCAGATGTTTTGACTAAAATTCCTGCTGACCAGCAATGAGACTTTTGTCCCAAACTGCCTCCTGATGCTTGTCAAATGACTCATTTGCAAGAGGCAGCATCAGCTGCTGCTCAGCATTAACATCCATGGAAACTACCTGAATTCCTGGTAATGGAGCTCTGCCCACGTGCCCTGTTCTAAATGGGATGTTTCACAAGGTCTTGATTCACCTTTCAATAAAAACCTGGGGCTGGATGCTGAGAAACAGGGCTGGGCCCTGTCCTCAGCTCCATTCCAGAACTGTCCAGATCCAAAGTCAAGGTAACTTTGCTGGCTTGAAGAGAGAGGCTCAGCCAGCCCATTCCTCCCAATGAAGGTGTCATTGCACCTGTATTAATGCTTCTTCAAACAGCCCTGCCTGGTGGGGATAAAGCTTAATTATCTCAGCTATATCAATAACACCTCAAGCTAAGAGTCTAGATTAAAAAAAATTATCTCTAACAAAAAAGCTTCTCTTTTTCCTAGCTACTGCTTTTGGGGTTTTTTAAACCATGTTGACAGCTGTGGCCACATTTCTCAGAAGGAAGAGGCTTTCTTTGGGCAAAAGCTAATATTTGACTGTGGAAAAATGTAATCATTTAAAACAGAAAGTGTACCTAAGAGCTGTTAGGCTTCAAACCTATAATCATTCCGAAGAAGGAAAAGCTTCTTAATGTCAAGAAACAGCTTGTTTACAGAAGGATTTGGGCAAAATTAGTGCAGTGGCTTCAGAGCAAACAATCCCAAAGCCAGCTAATCACCAGCCCCTAACAATCAGCCTCTTGGTGCTGAAGGCCAATTTATTTCCTCAAAGCACTTTGCAAATAGTTAATCGACCTTGTCCCTTGGTGCTAAACAAGAGAACACCACTTATTCCAGGGAGGGAATGGATACCAACAGGATATGGTGCACCCACTCTGGCTGCCATGGAGGGTTTTGATGGAAGAAACGTTTGCAGTGGCTGCACCAGCAAAATGCTGCAATTTAACAGCCTCCAGTTGCACCAGGGCAGGTTCAGGTTGGGCAGCAGGAAGAAAATTCTTCACTGACAGAGTGGTTAATCCCAGAAACAGGCTTCCCAGGTGGAGTCAGCATCCCTGGAAGTGCTCCAAAAAGTAGTAGATGTGGCACTCGATGGTTCAGTTGACGTGGTGGTGTTGGACTTGGTGATCATGAAGGACTTTTTCCAACCTTAATGATCCTGTGATTCTGTGAAAAGGAAATACTCCTGCCTGGCACCTGCAGGACATCACCTTACACTCGGAATCATGAGAGGGTATAACTGCAGCAGAATATTTTAGTGGGCAGCTAATAACCCACCCACACGATTTGAGGTGACTGCTCGCACCGGCGAGCTCCCAGTGTCCAGCTGCTCGCCTACAATGTTTGTATATTTTACTAACATTTTCCCCTTTTCCTTCCTATGAGCTGGGAGAGGATGAAAGGAAAGAATATTTCTTTTTCATTAAACCTTTCATAATTTGGAGGCTGGTCAAGTACCTGGTAATTATTTTCTCATTTGAGATAATCAGTCTTAGGTTTTAGGCTCACGCCTCGAATCTTCACAGTTTTTCTTGTCATGCCTTTTTGGCCATGCTGCGCCAGAGACGTGTCTTTAACAAACCCAACACTCCCAGGCAACTGGTCCTCAGAGTGAGGGGATGTCTGTTCACATTGTTAAGAACCATGGAAACGGTTATTGAAAAATACTTTGAAATTTACTGCTGTACTTTCGAGACATTCCCTGTAACAGCCACAAACCCAACACCTCGGAGTTCGGAACCCGTGTTTGCATTTCCAGGGTGTCATGCTAGGAGCTATCAGACGCTATTGTAGTGACTCAAGGAGTAATCTGATGCAGTGTGACTTCAAAAAAAAAAACTGTTCAGGATGATTCAGAACATTTAAATGGTGATTTGCAGGGTAAGAAAGGCATGGACCACTTGGAATTCTCATCATGTCCGAGGCACCTAGTTCAGCTCTTTCTGATAATTTACCGCAGCCAGGCTGAGCCAAGTATTCATTTCACAGACTGCACAAGAGTTGTTCCTAGTTTAAACCAAGTGTGAAGTAGGGGAAAATGAGGCCCTTTACTCCAGTGGCATAATGCAGTCACTGAATCCACAGAGCCCATCTCTTTTAATCATTATTTTAATGATTCTGGTATTCCAGCCCGCTGCTTGCCCAGAGTGCTAATGAGTGGCTTGCACCCTCCAGTCTTTCACTTCAAATTGTCTCACATTCTTACCAACTCTGACAGCTCAAGATAGAAATGTCATAGAATCATAGAACGATGTAGGCTGGAAAAGACCTTTAATCATCAAATCCAAACTAACCAAGATGGAAAAGAGTGGAAGAATCAAACCCTCGGTTTTCACATGCTGAACTTTAACTTGGATCTTCAGATAACAAGAATGTCTTTGGGAAAATCTAATTTATAAGCTTCACTCATAAAAATGTGTTCTGTAACATCATTAACAGGGCAGACATCCTCCTGTCTTCTAGAGAAACAATGGCCTTTCTACCCAACAGGTCCATGGCTTTGTCCCATAACAGAAAATTGAGCCTTTAATCCTCAAACGGCATCTGCTGAAGGAAACTTCAGCTCCAGTCAAATTATTTTATGATCGTGCTCCTAAACACACAAAACCAAACAAAAACATCCACAAGAAAACCCCAAAGAAACAAACCCCAAGAAAACACAACCATCTCTGGCTGCTCGTTGCCTTAAACCACTGAGAAATTGATAAAGAACAATTGGTTCCATAGGAAAATTATCTCAGCCGGGGTCACAGGGACATCACAGCGTTGTCACTGAAAAGCAGCTTTGGCTCACATGGCCCTGAGCATCACCCTCAGGAGGAGGGTCACCCTGGGCAGGAGGTCACCACATCTGTCTTCTGATTTAATAAAGAAAGAGTTTAAAGGAATGGAATATCAAAGAATACCCCTCCACGCTGATCCCTCACTTCTCCTACACCCTTCGTCTCACCAGATGATGGGGAAACTGGCAGCAGCTTTTCTTTTGAGAGAAAGAGCCAAGCTGAAGAGGTGGCACTCAAAAAAACGCAAAAGGGCCAGCCCTTCCTTCTAAAAATGAATTAAAAACTCAAAGATAAAGAGATTTCTGCTATTTCCCCCCACAGGTTGGGGTCTGTCTCAAAGGCTGGCAGCATCTTCCAGAGTCACCCAGAACAGGATTGCCAGTTCCTCACTGAGTTTTCAACATCTGAAAGGATGGAATGCTCAGTTTCTGGCAAGGCAGCACGTGAAGGTCACACTGCAGTGTGACACAGACCCAATGACACAGAATGTCTAGACTAAGGAAAATTGACAGCCTCCTCCATTTTAAATTTATCCCAGACGAAGTGAAACATCAAAGAAGCTCCCTTTAATGGGCTTTTTGGCATGTGGTCCTTTGTTCTTAACAAGTCAGCACCAGCTGCTGTGTCCATAATGCCAAGTCAGTAACGTCCCCGGCCAGATTCTTGGCTGGTGTAAATCAGTGTCACTCCTCTGGAGGCAGAGATTTCGACTGGTTGACATCAGCTGAAGATTTGGCTCCTTGTGCTTAGCAGGTGCAAGCTAAAGCAAAATCTCCTGTGCCATATTTCATATTTCTCCTGTCTTCACCACCAGTTCTGCTGCACACATTTGCAGGGTGGAGAGTTAATTAGCATCAGCTGGAGCTGCTCAAGTTTCTATACAATAAATTCCATACTGTGAGGAACTGCTTTCCTCTAATTATACCTTGTTCATGTAGAGATATATATATATATTTATACACATGTATTTATATTTATACACATACAAATGCCGTACTTTGGCTTATTGCGTGGTGACTTTCCCATAAACAGAAGATGAGGTGAGAACACCAGATAGGCCACATTCCTTCATCATAATGTTTCAAATACTATTTAATTAAATGAAAGTAAATATTACTTATAACCTTTGGATTTCCTAATTAGCCCATTCTGATTACCAGGCTTATATATTAAAGGTGACCCACGATACTTTCTTGATACACAAATGTCTCAAATACCTGGAGCTCTTCTTTTAAAACAAAAATATATTTTTGTTTCACAGGTAGCAGCTTATCAAAGTCCCTCAGCAGCAGCTGTTCTGATTTTGCTCCATTCCTGAGTAGGGATATACATACATGCATCAAAAAATTAAAATAGATCTTGAAACCAATTAAAGTCTAGTTATTTACCCCCTAAAAATGTGCTGCTGACTCTAGCACTTGTTAATAAATAAGTTTAAGAAGGAAACAGAGGTCTGGAATCATCTGGGGCCATTCAACACTCCCAAAGCCCAAATCCTGTCTCGGTTTTCCCCACTCACTGCCTTGGGTTGTTTTAATTAAGTAAATTATGCTTTCAAGTCACCTGCCATGCTCTTTGGGAAAAGGTACAAGCAGCTGCATTACCGAGCCTCTGATGTGCCTTATTCACTGCTGTGAATGTGTCCTTCCCCTCCTGAGCATTTCATCCCTGAATTCTGAAAAAGGAGTGCTGGGAGTGCCCCCCGGACACCCCCTGAGCCGGGACAGCCCCAGGGGCTCAGGCCCTGCTGAGCACGTTCCTGGCAGCCACCCCACTGTGCATCATCCACCTTCCACTGCTGACTCCAGCATGGAACCATCAGGGTTGAAAAAGACCTTTAAGACCAAGTCCAACTCTTCCCCCAGCACTGCCAAGGCCACCACTGCCCCATGTCCCTGAGGGCCACATCCACACAGCTTTAAATCCCTCCAGGGATGGGGACTCCAGCACTCCTCTAGGCAGCTGTGCCAGGGGTCAGCTCTTTTGGTGAAGAAATATTCCCCAATACCCAACCTAAACCTCCCCTGGTGCCATCTGAGGCTGTTTTCTCTCCTCCTGTCCCTGTTCCCTGCGAGCAGAGCCCGACCCCCCCGGCTGCCCCCTCCTGTCAGGGACTTGTGCAGAGCCACCAGGGCCCCCCTGAGCCTCCTTTGCTCCAGGCTGAGCCCCTTTCCCAGCTCCCTCAGGAATTCTCCAGCCCCTTCCCCAGCTCCGTTCCCTGCCCTGGACACGCTCCAGCCCCTCCAGGACTGTCTTGTCCAAGACTGACCCCAGGATCTGAGGTCCCTCAGCAGTGCCAGCACAGGGATGGTCACTGCCCTGGTTGTGTGGCCACACTGTGGCTGATGATTATGTCATAACCCTGATGTCTCTAATTTTGGGTGGTTTACAAGGGAGTGTGACTCATGAGATGCCCTTTTGTCATCTCCCACACCCTCCTTGCACACCTGCGTCTCAGCTCAGGGCGGTGGGATCCAGCACAGCACCCACCATCCAAACTGGATTCACTCTCCACCTCAGTTGTTCCTCCTTAATGTCTCTGCACAGCAGTTTTGGGTGTGACAACAAAAGAAGAACAAAAGTGTAGAGGAGAGCAGGAAATATTTTGCTTTAGAAAATAGCTGAGATGTGTGAAGGCGCTCAGGCATCAAGAAGTTTATGGTTATCTAAGCTTAAACAGATAAATTTCGATGTTGGCATTTATAATCTTTCCTAGAAAAGTGATGATATTGTTTAATCAAGAGGTCAAAAAGAATTTAAAATTGTCCCATTTTCTTTTCTTTACTTCTTTTTAATAATTCAGCCTAGAGCCCAGTAGGTAACAGATAGTGAAAGACAGATTGAGAACTAGATATTCATGGGGAATATATTCTTCATGAAAGGTAGGTGAGAAATTAAGATTAAAAATGTTCCTGTCTTCAGCAGAAACAAGACTAATCTTTTCATTTCCAACTTACCTTGTATTTATGAGACATCAGCTGCAGACAGGAAAGGAAATTGCAGCATTGCCTGAAAAGCAGCGTTAGCAAGTTCTGACAGCTTGTTAAAAGCCGTGACCAAAGGCAGGGTGATGCACATCGATCACCCGTGGCAGGGACCTCGTGGAGCTTGGCCTGGGCTGGCCCTTGGCCATGTCTCTGAGGTGGGTGGGTCATGTGGCCCCCAGCGGGACCCTTCACACGTTCCTTCAGCTGCCCAAGGTATGGAAATGTTGGCCACTCGCTAAAAACAAACACAGCTCTGTCCTACGACTCTGTCCTCCCACGGTTCAAGTCTGACTTCATGTACAACATGGATTTTCCACCACTTACAGTCCAATTTCTTGCCAGATAATGGAAGTCAAGGCCCAAAGCAGAGGAGCGAGTAGAAGGTACAGTCCACAGTGGGGAAATATCATATTCCATCCTTGGGATGCTCTAGCCTGAGCCATGGCTTTGAACTCTGAGTCCCACAGATTTGGGTTTCCAAGTGTAATTCCCATCCATGAGCAGAGCCCAACATTTACATTTCATTAATAATCCTAAAGTATCCTTTTCATATGTGGCACACGGTGGAAATATGTAACTCTGGAGATTACCTGGCCCAGCCTCCCGCTGAAAGAAGGGCCTTAGATTAAGTTATCCAGGTCCATGTAAAGCCAAGTCTCGAATAGTTGGATTTGGACATGAAATAATATGAGTAATACAGTAAGTAGAGTCATCATTACTTCAGTGAAGTCACACAAAAGATTAGGAAAAAGACACTCCAAAGAGGCCATGACTCAACTGGGCCTATAGGAAACAGCAAACCTGGCCCCAGCACCTGTAAAGCAGAGCAGTATCTGGGTGCTCATTCCAACTCAGATCCTAATAAAGCAACCTATACATCCTGGAAACTGCATTTACAGATTTCATACAGAGAAGTGTAGCCTTGACAGTAATTTTTCTCTTTTTTTTTTCTTAGCATAGTGATGTTATTACCACTTGTATTTCTGCTGGCAGGAAGCTCTTGCCTACAGCTGCAAACCAATATAAACGCCAACTTTCTGGGTCATCAGAAATGTAATGGACAAAGTGCTCTCCACAGTTCCCCCATCCACAAGATAACTGTGTTAAAGCACAAACACTGTGTCAAAACTTGCTCACTGTCCCTTCTTTGCTGGTTCTCCCTTCTTTTTAAACACTTCATTTCACAAACATTTCATTGCAATAACATGGGGCAGAGCAAAGCTTAATGGGAACAGATTCGAATTAGTGAACAGCAGAGGAAAAAACATCCAAAATAACTGGGAATCTAGAATGGCATAAAAGTCCTTCTCCAAAAGGGCTGTCCAGTCCTAGAGGGATTTAAAAGCCCTCTGGATGTGGCGCCTGGGGACGTGGGTCAGTGGTGGCCTTGGTAGTGCTGGGGGCTGGTTGGACTGGATGAGCCTGAAGGCCTTTTCCACCCTAAATGATTCTGTGATTAATAATCTCATAGCAATAACTTCTCCTCCTCACTTCACCCATTCCAGAACTCAAAAGGACTCGCTTTTTCATTTCTTCCAGGTTAAAATCACACCATTCCTTCCTATTTTAAGGACATCCGTGCTTTTGCCAGGTTTCTCATGATTTGTCCCATTGAATGGTTGATGGCCACGAACAAGCTCATTACTTGGGTGATCCTGCTGAGAAAGGCTGTTGTTTTGGGACATTATTCTGGTTGTTTATACAAATTTCACACAGGAAAGTTGTAGTAAGCTGATAAACACCTCCTTATACGTTACAAAGGGTCTGAGCAAGAGAAATGTATATCTTTACATTCTACATTATTGCCCACACAAAAGGTGGAAGCAGTTAAAAAGGTGACACTTCCCATGTTTATTTACACCTATAGTCTTGTGTATACAAATGGTGGAAGTCCTTTATCACAAACTAGTATTTCTCAGCTCCTTACCTCACTAATTTCCTCCTTTCAGTAAAACTATGGAACCCGGAGCAGCCTCCCAATTCACTTTCTAATTATTTCTAGTAAATGTGGTCCTTCAATGCCACCATGGCATCATTAAGCCCAGGGAAGGCTCAGTTTTAAATCTGGTTTATCTCAGAGAAACCTTAGATGGCGTTGAACAAAGCCTTGAATATATAACACTCCCCATGGAGTGATATTCCGTGATATTTGAAATTAGGATGTGTGCAATGAAATGCTTCATTTGCTGGTACCATCCCTTTATATTTCTCCCCCCCAACCCCTTAGCACTGGTTGGCATCTCCCATCTCCTGCTCCCCACTGTGCTTTCTCCCCTCCAACACCACACAGCCTGGATTATGCTCAGGAAAACAGAGGAATATTTTCTCTCAGGCTCTGCCCCTGCCCTCTGTAGCTGCAGGAACAATCCCATTGATTTCAGGCATGGGAAAGGGAGAGCAGCAGTGACTGCAAGGAGGTTGCACCTTGCCCAGCCCTCGAGGCAGCGTGAGGCTTCTCATCTTTCTGTTTCCTTCCACTTGCACACTGGGAAGATGAAGGTACAAAGGAACCTTAGGAAGTGGCTCATGTTCATACACTGACCCTTAGATCAAACAGGCCATATAAGAACAGGGTAATTGCAATTAAATGCAGCCCAAGGTCGCAGGATACAGAGGAGGTAAGTTTTAATCTCTGTGCTCTTGGCAAAAAACAGACTCGCTCATTGACAATCTTCCCATCCACCTTCCCTTCCTGGAAAGCCAATAAACTCAGCTGTGGTTATCCAAGTGTGCTGGAAAATCCCAGCACAGCAGGAGCTGCACCTCTGGGCAGGAAGCAATCCCCATGGCCCCCCTCCCTTCCCCAGGAGCAACGCTGCAAAGAGCATTTTATGTTTGTAGAATGCTTGGCAAGGTTGGAAACAAACGTGTTCAAGATTTGCAAACCTTTTACCTGGTTCCATTAGATATAAAAGCCTGGGCTTATTACTGTAGCCTTCTAAATAAAAGCCAAAAACAAGATAATTTTTAATTGCAAGGAGCACAAAACCAAGCTCAGTGCAGTCATCTTCTTCTTAATTTCACACCTTGAAATTCAGCCCTTATTCAAAGGAAAACCTAATTATTTTCAGGGGATAAGCACTTGCAGGTTGCTGGGAGAATAAAAAAAATGACTATTATAAATGGTTTAAAAAAGAGGTTGAATGCAAAGAACACAGGAGGATTTTTCTCTCTCAGCTGATGAGCAGCACGCATCACCAGCATGGCAAATAGTCACGGCAGTGCTGGAGCTGGAAACCTCTGGTTGTGCTCTAACTCCCTGTGCCTCTGCAGAAGCAAGGATTGCTGTTATCTGCTCTCACAAAATCGCTGTGGTGGGGCTGCTCCAGCCTGAACCTCTACTCCACTAGCCTGAGGTTTCTGGAAATGACTTACCTGCCTCAGCACTTGAATTAGGAATTTGGAGAGAAAGCACAGTGTGGTGGCTGCCAGGCTGCTCATCCTCTTCCTTTGCTGCTACTGCGTTGTGAGGTCCTCTGGGAATATCCAAAAATGCTGGAAGTCCCGAGGCAAGGACACTTTGCAAAGGGTATTTTCTACCCAAATGTCCTTCCTTTGTGCTCTCCTTCTTAATTACCTTAATTCCCGTGAAGTCTGCGCTCAGGTGTGATCGGAGTGGAGCCCGGTTTGCTCCTGGAAGCTTCCTTGGAGCTCTCTCCTCCATGGGCTCTCCATTAGCTATGCCATCTACTCCATCTGCTGTTAATCCAGACAAACTGCACTTCAGGCTCAGGGACAGCGTGGATCTGTACATCTTTTGGCATTTCTCTCGAGGTTGGTCAATGCACACACTGAGCGACTTGTCTAAATAATAGATGGTGTTTGGGCACGGCTGAGACACCTGGAGCTGGACACGGGAGACGAATGAAGGTGGCACTTTCCCCCTCCCATCACTGCTTTGAAGACGCATGCCATCCTCCTTGATTCCAGGGTCAAAAAGCTGCTTTTGGGGCTCTTCACCCAATTTTGAGCAAGACTCGGAAACCTTTAAGAGAGGTTGGTTTGCGTGGGCTGGGGGAGGCCAGTGCCCGAGGGCAGCAGGGACTTTGCTGGACGTGGGGGACACGCTGCTGGGCTCTTGCCCAGCCCCAGGGCCTCGTGCCAGGTCTCCAGAGCCCACAGGAACACGCCTGGCTGTGACAGTGATGTAGGCAAAGCCTCTCTGCTGGCTTGGACGCTGGTTTGGACTGGGAGAGTCTGATGGTGACATGGTGTCTTCTAAGGATGCCTGGATCTCTAATCCGCTGGGAAGCACCAAAAACGTTCTGCTAATGATGGCTGACCCGTGGTTAGGCAAAGATGGCTTCGTGTGACAAGCGCTGGGCTGAGGGATCAGGGCCTGCATAGGCAGAGAGGGCTGGTTTCCTTTGGGTTTTTCCTCATCAATCTGCGCAATGATTACTGGCAAAATCAGTGTTGTATTTTGGGAAGGCAGGGGTTCCTGCAAATGAAAAGATTCTCAGTTATCACCATTCTCCATTATCCTGTGTGCAACTCCACCATCTATCGCAGCAGACAGTTTTGTTCAAGATCTCTTGTTAACTTTCTATTCATATTAACTTTCTTGTCATTTAAAAATGCACGCTCTCTGAATTGTCTGGGAGGCCTCAGTGAAAACCTTATCGCGCTGGTGAAGGAAAAAATATTAAAATTTAAAACATGTATTCCATAGTATTACTGTGAGTATTTAGCCCATCACCACAGATGGGAATGGTGGGTGTTTAAAAATGGACATGGCAAAGGCATTTGCGAGTTTCAGACTATTAACTCTTCTTTCACGGCGATCTGCTGGAATTTAAAATGCATTTAGGTGTATTATGGATCGCTGGTGTGTAACACCACATGCTGCAGAGGACATGGGGGCACCAGGGGCGTGACAGCTCTACAACCTCACCAGTTAACAGGCATGAAAAAACTCACAAAAAAGTGATAGTTACCCACAAGGGCTCTGGGTAATATTTTAATTAATTAGTTCCCTCTTTCTTAGGATTCCTGCGTGACACCTGCCAATGATGTACAAACACATATGTCCAAGATTGATTGACAGAGGCCCAGAGACTGACAGTGGCCCAAATTAATTTTTCCATCCATGACAGGGAACATCCATCTTTATAGACCACATCTTACTTCCCTCGAGGTGACAAAGGATGTGCTTTTATGTTCCAGCCCTCTGAGAAAGAGTAAACCTGAGTTTAAGGCCTCCTGCTATTATTATCCACCCGGCTGGGCACATAAGTCCCATGCAATAAAGCATCTGGCCTAATCTCATTGCTGCTGTAAATTGGCTGGTTAGGTTGCTCCTGCCCTGTGTTCCCAGATCTCTTGATCCTAATAGAAATAAAAAAAAAAAAAAACAAACCAACACTGGACTGGCATGCAGAATCTGAGGACTGGCTTCCTAGGGAAAGCTCATTCTGTGTTCAGGTGCCACTGAGCCTGCTTGTTGGGAGGAGGATAGATCCCAGTCTTATCTGGGTGTCTATCAACTGATAATCAATGCCAGGACTCAACAAGGGCCTCACAAAACACAATACTGTTCTTCCCCCAGGAGGACTCTGAGGGTGACAGCACTGTGACCTCCCTGGCACCATGGGCACCCTTCTCAGGGCTTGGGTGACACTGCACCAAAGCCCACAGGGAGATGATCTTTAAGGACCCTTCCAACTCAAACCATTCCATGATTCTGAGCTCCTATGAAACCATCCTTGTGTTCCTCCTCCGTGCAGGAAAACACCACGAGAAACAGCTCCTTTGTGTCTCTTGGGAAGGAGCCTACTGGGAACCCAAATGGACAGAGGTAGATCAAGAGTTTATTAACGAGGTGAAATGCCAGATAAATTTTATCAACTCTTTAAACCAGCTGCCTGTGGTTTGGACAACTCAATAATTTCACAGCCCCAGGGAAAGCATTTTCTTCCTCCTCTGTTTCTTTCATGGTTTGTAACAACATTTGCCTCATATTTTCTTCACTTCATTTACTTCTACCTACAGGTTTAAGACCTTTGTATGCCTTCCAAAACTCTCAACTTCCCCCAGATTTCTACAGGGCACCAAAGAAGAATGTTCCTTGAGAGACTTTATTTTGGATGCATCTCTCATGCTCTAGTAGTTAATTTGACATTTATTTCTTTTGTTGAGGGCTGCACAGATGGAGACATCCTGCAAGAGTCCAAAGGCATGTCAGAAACGCTCCTGATTAGCTACAAACTCATGCACCGATATTTTAAATAATTTACTTTTCCTTTTTCTGCCTGAATATATGTATTATTTCCTCCTCCCAATCTTTAGCAAAGAAATGGATCTTTAAGGTTTGCCCAGCTCATCCTGTGCTTGTTGGGAGCTTTCAAGCTTCACTGCATCTTGTGAAAAAAACACACACACACAAAGTAATTGTGGTGAGCTGAAAACCTCAGGCTTTCTCTCGAGGACATGTCAGGCAGAGTGTACTGATGTTTGGGATACTGCTTGATTTAGTCTCATGGGGGGTTTTTTACAACTTCTTTTCCCCAACAAAACATGCAATCTTTTCACCCTCACCAAGAGCACGCAGAATCACAACACTTAGCCATCATTTTATTTGGCTTTTCTGCTGCCTAAGCTAAGCTTAGCTAAACAAAACCAAGCCCAAACATAGTGCTCAGAGATCAGTGATTGTTTTTTAAACCCTCTTGCATTCTGCTGACTGCTCTCCAAACAGATTTATTTATTTTACCTCGGTAGGGCTCGATTTTCCCCACACACCACTCTCCCTCTGAAGGCCTGTGCATGTCCTCTGACCATCAGGGCCCCCGTGCTTTTGTGTCACCCCTGGGGAAAAACACAGAGAAAGGAACATTATTTTCAGTGCTCTGGAGGAGATGAGTCAGAAAATGTGCTTTTAAATGGCGTGCAGCAGGAGGGAAAGAGTCCTGGAAATGATCTGGTTGCCCTGGGATCCGTTTCTCCCCGTCCACGGAAGAGGCATTTGAAAGACCCCTGGGATCCTGTTGCAAGGATTTGGACAGTCCCACGCTGTGTCCAGGGCTGATCCAAAGCTTCACTATCTCTGCTTTTGATTTCCATGGCTTCAGGCACCACGGTGGAGGGACAGGGGAAGCCAGGAAATGCGGATATCAGCAAACGCCCCTTTCATGCTCTCTGCGGAACGGGGGGCACAGACAGCCCAGCAACGAGCTGGATTTCACTGGCACTAAGTCACCTTCACATTGAAAGAGCTGCAGTGATTCCAAATTCTATTGTTCACGTTCACAAATTCTATTACATCACAACATTCCTGTTCCACCAGCACCTACCCAACTGCTTTTGTCAGGGGTCGTTCTGTGCGAGCACTGTTCTCTCTCTGCAGCTTTTTACATGGAGCTAATTTCCATTTAACACAGTCTGGGCTATTGCACTGATGCATTACGTCTGCTGTCAGCTGCTTTGCCAGAAATTACGTTACTTTCTAGTTTGTATTAAGCATCCAAAATTAATTTTCAGAAATTCTCCATTTGGACTGAAATCTCTTGACGTTCCTGGCTGTTGTTCTACAGCAACATGTCACACCACTGGTAAGACCTTTTGTATTATTTTTCTTCCACCCAGGCAGGCTGCCACAGGAGAAAATTTTTTTGCTAAGCAGAATTTCAGTTTATGTGTTGCATTATATTAACAAAAGAACATAAATCAGCTCCCCTTTAGGAAGCGTTTATTAAACCACACCCACCACAACAGAATTCAACTCCATGGGTGAAGGGGAAGAGGAGGAAGATATCAAATATATCCCTCAAGAAATCTTTAGTCCCACCACAACATTTAGAGGATGTTTGAAGAGCTTTTTGTTTTAACAAAATACACTGAAATATACTTTAACACTTCCCTAGCATAACTCCGAGATGCTAATGCCACCGTGTACACCCATAGCTGGCATGAAGGAAGAGATTTGTTTTTGTCGTTGAGCAGCAGAGAGTCCAGAGCCACAGAGCAAACAGCTGGACTCATTGGCCACAGTGTGGGAAAAACAGAGAATCCAGGAAACAGCCAGAGCAGAGGGCCCACTCCGTGGTTTTTGGCAAAGGAATAATGCTGGGCTGCAATCAGTGCAAAGGCAGGGAACCTGGTCTAGCACTGGAAACTGCTGGCACCAAACACGGGCGAGGTGCCCTTGGAGCCAGCTCCTCGCCCTGTCGTGGTGCACGGTGAGGAGGACAAAACCAAAGGATAAAATCCTTCTCTGCTGCTGGGGAAGCCTCATGGAAAGGTTATTTTCGGTGTATTGGTGCTGTGGTGAATTACACGTGGACGCCTCCATGATGAAGAGCAGCCACGTGTGCTGTATTATTTATTTTTTAAAACAACTAAATAGGGAATAACTTGCAGAGAGGGGTAAAGAAGAAATTCTTGGGTTGAGTAAGACGTTAACAGAAATTTGATAAAAAGCCCCTATGTAATTAAAGCAACAACTTCCACTAAGTTATCAATATTTTCCTGAAATGCTTTGCAGTCAGAACCCCACAGTTCTCTCAGATCAAGCAGGAAGCTGCAACAGGAGATCATCAACTTGTGAATGCCAACCAGTACACAAGGAAACCCAGAGGCCGGCCTGGTAAATCAGATCCAACAGGCCTCTCCTTTGGTGAATTTCATTCAAATGCATTTCCAGCACCAGAGGAAGACTGAGGACTACAGGGCCAAAGAAGAACAAGTTGTCAAAGTCGACACTGCAGGTTACACATAACAGGTAAATTATTCTTATCTGAGGAACCTCCTGTGATTAGCAATAATCTGTGGGTAGAACCTTCCAATATCCCACAGATCCCTTGGAATAGGTTAATTCTTGCCTGTCTAACTTTAAAAAGTAGCTGTTTCTGGAGCAAGAGAGACAGGAGGAATCGAAGTGAGAAGAAGAATAAGAAGAAATATTTATTTTCTTTGCTAAATCATCCACAGTGGAGTTTTGCATTGCCTTTTGTACCCTATCCCATGCAAGGACATTCTCATATTGCTGTAGGAATCCTATAGCTGGAAAACACTCAAACTTTTGGCCAGTCCTTGAATGTATTTGCTGAGACAGATTAAATGGCATTGGTGGCAAAAGCACTGGCATTTATCATGGTGTTATTAAATCCATTGTTGGAAGCTTCACGTTTGTTAATTCATGTTAAGAGAACAAGCAAAAAAAAAAAAACCCAAACCTTTAAAAAGAGCTTGAGTCTGTTTGCAATGAAGGTGCTACAGGGAGCACAAAGCTTTTGCTGAGATGTGTCACACACCAAGCATTCAAATTCTCGTTGCTGACAAAACTCGTTGCGCTGGAACCCTTGTTACACAACAAAATGCAAAGTTCACTTTTTCCCTGGTGCGAAAGCATGAAAGAAATGGCATTTCGAGTACTTTCCATCTCTGTGGGGAGCAGGAGAAACTTACTTCTCCCCCAGGCTGAAATCCCAAGGATTGGTTTAACCTCCCCAGACCTTCCCACCACAATCCACCATTCCGGCTTAAAAATGGGAGATGCCACGAGGAATAGAGGAGCAACTGCTGGCACATGACCTCTGTCCTATGACATCGTCACTCTTTTTAATTTTCCCCCTCACAAATCCTGTTTGTTGAAGCAAATGCTACGCTCCTTGGCAAGGCATCTGGACATCCGGCTACAGCCCAGGGTTCTCCTAATTATGGAGTGCAGCTGGAACCGATTCCCCCAGTCTCGAGTGCCTGGATCCTGCCTCGGGCCAACTGGCAGCCGCCTCAGATAATGATTCAGAGAAGATGGACTTGTAAATCAGCTGCTGAAGCCCAGATCGATGGCAAAGGTGAGAGTGCTGGTGAGGAATCACGGCCCGGGAATGTTTGGCAGGCCCAGGACAGCCCCACACGGAGCCAGATCAGGTTTTGTGCAAAACTTGGGACTCACATAAAAGAAGTGGAAAATGCTGGTTTCCCAGTCTTCGCTACACACATGCCAGGCTGGGGGACACTGTTTGATGACAAAGCAGCTGTGAGAAAGACATGGAGGGGCTGGAGTGTGTCCAGGGAAGGGAACGGAGCTGGGAAGGGGCTGGAGAATTCCTGAGGGAGCTGGGAAAGGGGCTCAGGCTGGAGCAAAGGAGGCTCAGGGGGGCCCTTGTGGCTCTGCACAAGTCCCTGACAGGAGGGGGCAGCCGGGGGGGTCGGGCTCTGCTCGCAGGGAACAGGGACAGGAGGAGAGGGAAAGGCCTCAGGCTGGGCCAGGGGAGGTTTGGGTTGGGTATTGAGGACCATTTCTTCACCAAAAGGGTTTTCAAGAATTGGAACAGGCTGCCTGGGGAAGTAGCAGTATCACCACACCTGGAAGTGTTCAGAAATCTTGTGGATGTGGCCGTTGGGGACTTGGGTTAGGGGTGATCTTGGCAGTGCAGGGGGAACGGTTGGAGTCGATGATCTTAGAGAGCTTTTCCAACTTCAAGCATTGCTTGATTGACACCCAGAGTGACACCAGGCAGAGCTGGAATGACTTTAGACCACTGGCCCTGGCCTCCATCCCCAGCTTTTGTCAGGAAAGTTGCATATTTTAGTCACATACTGTTCATATGCTGACAAATCTCAAACGTGTGTCAGCACTTCTGGTCTCCCCTGCTCTGCTGCAAGCCCTGCTTGCTCTGCACTGGCCACGTCCCCTGTCCCCTCTGAACCACCAGCATCACCTCACAGTGAACTCCTCTGCAGCTTCCAGGAACCTCCAGTGCTTCCCTGAAAACACCATAAAACCGCACTGCAGAACGCACTCACTGGTATGAAAAGAGCAAAACTTCTCCACTTTACAAAAAAAAAATTCTTTTTTGTTGATCTTTGCCCAACATCAACAAGACTGGTGAGGGGAGTTGGGCTCCCTCCCATGTCCATGGCAGCCAGGATCCCTACAGCACTCAAAAATTCCCCAAAATTCCCCAAAAATTCCTCAAATTCCCCACTTAGCACTTGGGAGCTAAAGGACACCGATGGCCTGGCTGCAGGGTCAGGCATCAGAGCCATCACCCTGCTAACACAGTGTCTCACTCAAACATTTTTTTAAGGCCTTTTCTTCCTTCTGTGTATTATTCTCACTGGAGGAAGTAATTTATACTCGATTCTGTTTAAAACATTAGAACTGTTTAAATTTCCTTGTGGCTTTTTTAATTCAAATACCTGCGGAAGCCTCGAGGAAAAGAAGTGTCATCATTAAAGATTCATCACTCTCCTGTCTCAGTGAGGGCTGCGAGAGATCAGCGTTCTCTCCTTCAGATCTGAGGTGAGTCATCCAGAAAAACCATCCGGACATTACGGATATATCGGAGATGAAAGCCAAGCTGGAATGAACACCAGAACCAAGCCCATGTCTTCTGGTCTTCTTCATGTGTCATAAAGAAAGGATATCATAAAACTGCAGAGCCTGGTGTCATCTAAAATAAAACCAAGCAATGAAGCTAAAGTTCAGATTCCCGGTATGAAAAGTAGAGACGTGAATGCTGAAAATTGCACCTTTTATCGGTCCTTGCTGGTATTAAATTGATTTATAGGGAATTGACCAAAAAATGTTGTGTTTAGTTGATAGTGGAAAGAGTGCTGCATCTCCAGAAAGCCTTGGCACAGGCACAGGGAATAGTTTGGGTCAGAAGGGACCTTAAGATCATCTTTTTCCCCCCCCTCCCACAGGCAGGGACACCTTCCACTATCCCAGGTTGCTCCAAGCTCCATCCAGCCTGGCCTGGGACACTGCCAGGGATCCAGGGGCAGCCACAGCTTCTCTTGTTGTCCTTCAAGGACATTCTCCTGAGCCTCCAGAAGTGATGTTAAATTCGAGGAAGAGGGGAGGGGTCCCATTGATAATCTCTGCAGGATTTGACATGTAGCAGCCTTGGTGTAAGGCCGGGCAGGAATCTTCACCAGGATGCTTAAGGAGCACAGGGTGCCATCCTGAGAGCTCAAACACCCCTAAAAACCACACGGGACGTGCTCATCAAGAGAGGATGACAGAGGGAGAGTCCCTCAGTCCTCCTAGAGCATCTTTGCTGCACTTACAAAAGTCGCCTGCACATCCTGACACCAGGGCTCGAACAGCAACGTGGGCTCAAAGGAGGGCAAAGCAGCTGCCAGCCCTTTACTCCAAACCTTTCTTGCCATGAAAAAAGCCAAACCAACACAAACAAGCACTTTGCCACAAAAGGAAGCACTTGAACACAGTGGCACCAAATGATGGTGTTTTAAGGCAGCTTTGTGGGGAAGGCTTTCAAATCAGAGCGAGCCTAACAGCCTGAAATCATTTCAGCCTGAACAGGAGTCATTGTGTAAACAAAATAGAGAATTTTTTTTTTTTTTTAAGATGTCAGGACGGATTTTCTTCTGTTACAAGTGAGATTTGATAAGTGAATTATCTCTCCCTGCTCGCACACCTTGGAGCTGTGCTGGCTGCCTGCAGAGATGATTACAGGATCCGCCATGGAAGGGACAAATGAGTCCTGGTCTGCTATCAAAAAGCCACAAGTCATAAATCTCTCATTATCCATGCCATTAGAAGCAAGGTGCTCATCAGGGGGCTTGAAAGAGCACAGGAATGATATCTCCAAACCCATGCATGAGAGAAAAAAAATGGTGTTTTCATTATGCATTGCTACTATTCTTTATCTTCACTTAATAATATAAAGAGAGGAATCACCCCCAGCACATCCATCACACACACAGAGACAAAATTAAGAAAATTCTTCACTTTCTCCCTTTTCCCTTTCTCCTCCAAGTTTTCTTTCTTTTTTTCTTTTTCCTTTTTTACTTTTTAATTTTCAGGGCTGTGCTGTTGGGCAATCCAGTGTTGTCCACACATCTCACCGTGATTCTGGGACATAGATAGGTTTCTATAATTTGGACACGTTTTTCTGAGAGGAGTTGGCAAAGCAGCGAGAGATTGTGCATGAACAGCAAAAACCCCTCCAAATTCTCCCCTGAGAAAAGGGATCCTCTCTAGGAAATCTTGGGAAATCCTGATTCCTCCATGAGGTGCCCTCTGCTCACACCGAGGGAGGTGACGCCTTTGGTTTCTTGCCAAAGTTCCCGTTTGGTGACCATTTTATTCTTTTGGAAGACTGATATTTCTTCAAACAAACCCTTCAGTGGGGTCAGGAATCCCAGGGAGGGGTTTTGCCCTGGAGGTGACATTTGGGACCATGTGGGAACAGGAAGATCAGTGGGAATCAGCTGGAGATGAGGGGCTGAGAGGCCCTGGAAGTGTCACTGGCCTGGCGTGGGAGGCAGGAGAGGGGAAAAACCAAAAGCAAGGCACTCACTGAGGCTGTTTCATGTAAGAAATTTGTAGCACTGACTTTTGGGTGAGACCAAGCTGAATAAATATATTCAACATTTCAATACGGACACTGGATGTGCCAGAGGTTTGTAGAGAAAATAAAGTAACCAGAGACAAAGAAAGGAGGCGAGTCCAAGCAACACCAATGCCTAATTTTTACTAATTTTAAGGAATTCTGAAGACAATTCCTGGTTCAGAGCCTTGCACTGAGATTCATTAGTACCTACTGCCACATTATTTGGTTTATTGGCTGCTGAGCTCCCCATAGCCTCTCAAAAGAAAGATGTAATTAACAGAAACATTCCATAAAGAGTTGATCGAAGGTTCCTTCGCCCCTCTCAGAGTCCCCTTCACAACGTGTCATTAAGACACCCCCATTTTAGGGATCACATCCATTTCTGGAAGTTCAGGAATGCTTGAGCCAGCCAGAAAATTCTTAAGTGACTATAAACATGACAATGCATAAGCAAACAAAGGCAGAGCAGCTCTGCGGCCAAAAAAATTATATTTATGAAGAGTTATTTTAGTGTTATTATGGGTATTTATGTAAAGGTCATAACATGCAGAGAATTTGATGGCACAAATGGAGTCTGTAAATAAAAATTCCACCCGTGTTGCTCAGAACTGGTAGCAATTACAAAATGTACACATTTGCCCAGAGCTGCTTGTGCATAATAAGAGCTCGAGGTTTTTGTGTGGCCTCCCAATTCAGTATTTCTTACATTTACCTGCTCTTGAAAGAGAAGAAACTTGCAGAGGACAAGTGCACCGCCTGTTATGCATTTTATGGCTCAATATTTATCCTGCTGCAGGGATTTTTTCGGGATGCTTTGGCTTAACAATGGTATTTATTGATTTTTTTTTTTTTAATACTTCTAATACAACGGTGACTCCAGAAAATGATGTGTGCCGTGGGTGCAGATGTTTTTGTGGAGGCATCAAAGGAGTGATTCCAGCACACATCTCTATCCTGCCTATTTTGTTTCCAAAACAAATAAATGGGATGTTCACGAGCCAAATTTGACACTGAACGATTTGTGCAACAAAACAAAACTTGCTGGAGCTCCAGCCACGCCAGATTTAGTACAGACTTTTCATGTTACTTTTGTACAATAGAAGCATTCATTTTTTTGTGTAATACTTGGGATTATTCTTCCTTTCTGGGAAGTCTTTCACATTAACTGCTGTGATTACAGCCATCACAAACTGCTTGAAAATAGGGGATGCAGGAGGCTAAAACCAAGATAGAAAAGAAATCAGCTTTCACAGGATAAAAACACAATAGCCAAGATTTAAATAACTATGAGGCCTCAAAAGTTCAGTTTCTGAGTCTCTGGAATGATCACAAGTAGTTTTATTTTGCAGCTGCCTCTAATTGATTTCAGTTGCCACTGACTTGCCCCTATTCTGAATCTAACAGCTCTTCACACAGCTGAACTTTGCAGTTATTCCACCACGCAAACTTTTCAGTTGGTGAATTATTACCTGAATGTGCCTTTGGAAGGGAAAGCAGAAAAGCAAATCTCTATTCATAACGTGCTTTTACTACACACCCACGCTTTGTTTGATCTTGAAACTGCCCATTTTGGATTCCATTGCAACAGGTGGAGAAACACGGAGATTAAATAATAAAGATTAAAGCAAAAATGTTGCCATATGAGCATAAAACAGGGCATGGTGGCTGTTGGTTTTATATCAGCAGATTCAGCAGAAGACAATTGGCCACTGCCTTTTTTCTTTTCTTTTCCAATCACTCAGGCTTTCAGCTCTGAAATGGTGCAGAAAAGCCTGGAATCGATGATTAAATGTTAAAGCCCTCAAACCCCTAACTTCTGGCAGCTTTTTGGGATGAAACGTGGAGTTCTCTCCAGCTTTCTCTTGGCTGTGGATGTCACCTGGATGGGAAGGAGCAAGGCTGGGGCTGTCAGCACCCAGCCCGGGCAGCCGTGGCTGCTTTTCCAAGAAGGAATCGGCTGCTGCCTAGCAACCACCCAAACCTGGTGGCTGTTTGTGTGTTCCAGTTCTTGTGCAAAACTCAGCTCAGATCCCAAATTATTGCATTCAACAATAATTGCATTCAACATCAGAGCTGCAACAGATGGATAAGAAAACGCATTTTCCTTTAATTCCTCGTTCTCCAAGGCTGTGTTTGTAAAATACACACACACCCCCACCAACAAATTCAATGCCAGGCCAATCAGGAAAATATTTCAATACGTGAATAGTTATTTTTCATAATTGTTGTCCTTTAGGAGCTACTTCCATGAATAAAGTCATTCATATTCCTTTATATTTTAATGATGACGTCACTAGGAGTGATACAGGAATAAACTTAACAACCTGCGTTTTCCTGGGACACAAATTTCCCTGCAAAAAAGTTGTCCCTGTGGTTTAGAAGTCCTGATTTTTTTCCTAATTATTATTTACTGCATGTGAAACAATTAAAGAAAAAAAAAACCCAAACAACAAAAAAACCCCAACAACCCTTTTGCACTGTGCTCTCTGCTCGGATCACATTTTTATCCTGATTTCCAAAAGGAATTTGATCTATGCCCTATCCTTCTTTATGTCCAACCTGGGGCTTTTGAGGTTGTGGCCTCTTTCAAGCAACATGACAGCAGGGTCGATAGCTGATCTCCCAACAAGCTGACCACAAAAATCAATGGATTTGTAGGAATGAGAGGCTGCTGCAGACAGAAGTTCACCAGGCCATCCCTGTTTGACTCATGGACACGTTTCCCAGTCAGGCAGGACACATCCCTTGTCCTGGGAGCTGCTCCTGGTCCTGGGAGCAGGGAGGGGGCACAGGGGGCAGCGGGAAGAGGGGATGGGAAAGGACACATGGGGAGGAGTGAGGAACAATATTTGGGTCTGGGCTCGTGGGCTCTGTCAGCTCTGCTGCTCATGGAATGGCCTCTTCCTTGCCAGCCTGGATTTTCCATTTCGCATTTTTGTTTTCATTCTCTAAAAAAATATGGAAATCTCATGGTAAGATTATGGAAATTGAGGGGCTCGGAGAAAAGTGAGGTGCTGGAGGCCCATCTGATAATGCCACAGCTGCTTGACCCCAGTACTGAGGTACCTTGGACATGACCACGTGCAACATCTGTCGTGTTTAAACTCACAGAGCAAGGCCCTGCTGGAGCAGTCACTCTCCGAAATGTGACAGACTCAGCATCAGATTCCCAGCTTTTACTGCAGAGAACGCCTGGAATAATGCAGTGTGAAGTGATAACCGAACAGCTCAGAACAACCAAATGCTGAAACAGTTCTCTCTCCAAGGCAAATGAGGTGGCTGGGGATGGTTGCCACCAGCACCACTTTGTTTGTCCTGCAGTTGTTCCTTTCCACGACAATCTCTGATCCAGAGCCAACGCACAAACCATTAAATAACTCAGCTGCACTCTTCCCCCAGCCAAATCCTGGCCCTTCCCAATTCCAGCCTTTCCACTGGGTGCTTTGGGTTGAGAATTGATCCCAAATGTCTCTTCAGGGCTACCAGTTCCAGGACACAGACTTTGCTGAACGCGCTTTCAGAAACCTCTTCGGTCACTACTGATATTCCTTGTACCATCAACTGCCATCGAATCCTGCAGCTGGAAGCTGGGAAATGACCTGTAGGACATGGCTGAGCCTTTTCAGGCTCAGCAAGGAGCACTCTGAGCTCCCACCCCTGTGCTGGTGACACCAAGGCTCAGGCAGGACGTGACCGGGTCGTGTTCTGCCTGAAGCCAAGGGCAGCAAAGTTCAGGTGGAATGTTCTGCTGGGAAAGCTGCAGCTGGAAATGTGGATGTGAAACTGTACAGCCAATCCACATGGCTGCGGCCCTCGGGCAAACTGAGTGCACCCTTTCTCCTCCTTTCTGCAGCTGTATCTTCTTTTTATCCTGATTTTCTTGGACCAATAGGCTCAGGTAGATCTCCCTGTGGGATTAGTTCCAGTGACTTTGGTTAATTTGCAGTTTTAGTTTGATGGGGTTTTTTGGTTTGTTTGGTTTTGGGGTTTTTTAAGGATGAGATTAATTTTGTCTGTTTTGTTTGGGGTTTTTTTTGGCTTGTAATGGACCTTTTTTTACATCCACTCCAAAAAGTTACCTTGGTGGCTCTTATATCCAAAGGGAAAATGGGGAACAGCCTGGTCTATGCTAGGACAAGTTTAAATGTGTGCTGGGAGCCCTCCAGCAGCTGTCCCACCCCGAGCAGGAAAACAGGCCAGTTTTATTTCCAACCCTGCACCACGGAGCTCAGTGATCCTGAATTTTCTCTCCCCAAAGACATCCATGCAATCTGGACAGTGGGAATGCTGAACAGCTGTGGACACACAGGGACTGACTCTAGAGAGCACTGCATTATTCAAGGGAGTTGAGTAAAAGGCCAATATTTACCACACGAGTGTTTACTGTAAATTAAATCCAACCAACAGCAGCCAACTGGACCAACACTGCGGGGATACCTGCAAGGGCATTGGGTTAAAGTTTTGCCCTCTTTAAACAGATTAAAACCCAGACTTCTATAATTTCTCCCCTTTTAAAGAGCAAAAAAATTTAAAACACTCTCAGAAGTACGTGCGTTTTTTGGTGCTTAGTAGTATAAAGTTCACCTATGATGTAAAAAAACCCCTAGACTCCAAAAATTCCAGCAAGTCACTCGTTATTTTAAATAAAAAGGCAAAAATGTTTCTCACAACCTAAACTGAAAGTATTATTTTGGAGGATGTGTCTGGTCTATGTCACATTGATTTAAAACCGTCTCATTACTCTAAATGGAGCACTGCCTTAGAGGAACATGTTGGGATTAACACCTTGGCCAGAAATTTAATGCTGATAGATGTATAAATGTAGATTTATAGACTTCATTTGATAGTTAAGGACAGTTTATTAACTCAAAATTAGGTGTATTTCTCTAATTTATAACAGATTTTTTATTATGAATTAAAGTCCTGACATGAGCTCAAAATGTTTCTGTGCCTTGGGCATACACTGGTGTTTCTGGCTGTGTATTGTGATAAGATTAGGATTTTCCCAGGATTTCCAAGGTTGAGGGTGTGGGGGTTTTATTGGGTTTTGGGGTTTTTTTGGTGGCTTGGGTTTATTTTTTTTCCCCCAGAGAGCAATTCCATCTTAGTTCCCCGTTGCCTTTTGAAAAGCAGTAGCTAAATCAAGGTGTTATTGATTTCCTTGCAAACAGACAGCTAAAAGTTCCACCAGCTCCAAACCTTATCCTTCCCAACCCTCTCCTTTCCTAACAAAGCTTCCCGGTCGTGGTTACTCATTGGCAAAGCTGGATTAAGATCTGGTAAATGCTAAACCCAAATTATTCTAACTTCACTCTCAGATTCCTGGAAAAAAACCTCTTTTTGGGACACAGCTCCAAGGCTGGGTCAAGACTAGCAGAGAAAGAAGCAGGGAAAGGAGCTTATTTGGTGTGAAGTAATGCTGTAATAAAATCCAGTATTTCCCTGAAGGAGGAGTTTGCAATACCTGCACCTACAGCAGGTTATGATAACAGCCTCTGCTTTGTGGGGAGAAATAAACAGCTTTATGTTCCTGACCTCCAGCACTCACAGCCATGAAATCAGAGCGCAATTGGAGTTATTTGCTGCTTTTTAGATATTCATTTCTCTTCCCTGGTGCTGAAAAGGCCTGGCTGAAGGCACCTTATACTAGATTAGGCTTCCAACACCTTCATGCATTATAGACTCCAAAGGCATTTTCCCCCCCTCTTCTCAGAAGGTGAAAGTGTTGAGTCATTTCTTTTAAAGATCTGATGGAGGTTATTGCTCGTAAAAGGAAAGAGCTGGTTTTTGAGGCAGGGCTCAGAGCTGGTTTTTGAGGCAGGGCTCAGGGATGCTCCGTGTCCGCCTGCGGCTTCCACACCCCCCCAGGCCCCAGCTCCCAGCTTCCCTCTCCTGCCCTGCTCACCCTTCCCTGGCTTAACTGAGCCAGGCCCCAGCAGCTTATCCGAGATCCTGACGGGGATTACCGGGAGCTCATCGGATGCAGCCGTGTGCCAGCAGTAATTAGGGCTTCAAACGCGAGCGCCTGGTGGGAAGGGATCGGCATTTGTGGAGTCCCTCTAATGGAGAAACATCCCCCGTGCTACAGGAGAGGATAATTTGGCAGTTCCAGTCCCAGCGGCTCAGAGACATAAAATCCAGCCTCATCAATGTGTAAGATTAGAAGTAATTAGCCCCTATATGGTAAAGTCATCGCTTCGCAACTCGGCGCCGTCTGGGGACTTTGTGTAACGGTGCCTCGGGGACAAGTAAGATGGGACCTTTGACTCCCGTGATTTGGAAGGGGCCGAGACCTAATTAAATCTGCAAAGATGCTCTAACTGCATTAAAAGGGATTTTTAAATATGAGCCATACTCCCTTTCACTAAACAAACTAGGTGTGTTCCACCCTGGAACAGGGAGAGAATTAATCAAGGGACAGCGAGCCAACAGCTGCTGAGCGGCTGCCAGAGAGAAGATGATACAGGATTATACAGAACTGAAGAACATTTAATAAGAATTGAGGGATATTTACAAGAATTGAAGAATATTTAGCAGGTTTTTTTTGAAGGATGAGGTTTTATTCAGCTGTGGTGAAAACCAAGCACATAACCGTCATTGTAAATCTAAGAGAATGTGGGGTTTTTAAAATCTGTTTCTCCAAATGCTTAACTTATAATAAACACTGATTGCTTTACATAAATAAAAGCTAATTCTCTTGTAAAAAATAATATACAATTTACTTTTTCACTCATTAAAAAAAACCAACTTGCAGCTTTTCAAAGAGGGGTACGCAGAGCTATTATGTTTCTGCTACTGAGTTCCATAAAGCACTTTCTATCTTCCTTTTCCTTAAAAAGGCTTGGCACTTTGTACTGGAGAAAGGAAAGATTTTAAGTTCTCTTCTCAGCAATGATTGCCTCATTTATATGATCTATCTTCTCCCAAGGATAAGAAAAAATTCACTGTGTGATATTAACATTTTTCTACCATAACTCAGCCCTCTGCCTTTTGTCAGCGCAGAGCTGGATCCTCAAAGCCTGGAAGGTGAGTGGAAAAGTATCTTAAGGGCATGAGCTCAGAGTGGGACAACAGAAACATCCTGATGGCCAAGAGAAAAGAGCACTGGGATGACACAGGGAAGTTTAGACACTTCATCATTTTGCTTGAAAAAGATTAATTAAAGCAGCATCAAACTCATGTGGAGGCAGGTCAGTGCTGAGAGAAGTCACCATTTAGCCAAAAATCTTCAATATTATTTTTTTTCCTAAAGTCTTAGAAGCAATTTGATCTTTTCATTTATGATGGTGCTGGACTATAGTTATTTCTTTTATAAAAGAGCCAACCTCAGCCATTCCTGAGTGAACTCAGGGTTATTTATACTGATATTATCCATTGTTTGGGATTGCCTGTAAAACAGTGAACTCAGTAATCTTCATTTGAGCCAAACTTGGTGAAAGCTATCAAACCTGTAAGCACATTATCCCACACAGCACATCCACAGTCAGCGGGATGACTAAAAACACGTTCTTAGCATGATCCCAAAAACGATTCGCTCAGCAAACATCACCCCTTACAAACCAGCCCCCGAAATAAAGAGGTCACCCTGTCCCCTCCCTGGGGATGTGGTTTTGAGTTCATCGTACAGAGATTGGTATCGTGGAATGGTTTGGGTCGGAAGGGACATTGAATTTCATCCCATTCCCCCTCCCTGCCATGGGCAGGGACACCTCCCACTGTCCCAGGTGGCCACAAGCCC
>WEIT01016530.1:270880-358806 GCA_013389985.1 Dryoscopus gambensis
AGGTTAAAAAAAATAATTGCAAAGAACAGGGAAGACAAGGAAAACTGCATTTACCTGGAGCTTAAAAATAGCAACTGAAGCAATACAAAGGGTGTGAGTTTGAATAAAAACACACAGCACAGAAGTGCTGAGTAATCCAGAGTGCTGCTTAATTTCCAAAAAGGGATCCTGATATCACAGGCATCTCAAAATTAGGAGGGGATTAAGATACATCAGAGGATAACATGAGAAAAAAATAAACCCAGTGTAAATTACCTGGGAATGACTGAAGACCAGGGGAACAAAGGAGCAGAGCCAGAAATCAAAGAAAATGTAAATAAATAAAATACAGCAGTGCCTCCACATGTCCCTAAACTCATCCTAAACGAGCAGAAGTGCTCTGGGAACTGATATTTTCCCAGAACGGCCCAGAAAGGGGAACATTACTGCAAAATACTGACACTAAGTAATTTGGGAGTCATCAGCAAGCCAAAAAAAGAAGCAATAGGGTAGAGATTCACTAAAACCACAAAATTCAGAAGATGCATAGGAAGAGGTATGGGGAGACGTGAAGCTCCTTGGTAGACACATGTACATTAAAATAGAGTTTTTCTGCTCAAAGTGTAATAAAATCTTAAATCTCAATGACCATAATCAGAATAATGAAGTAACAGACAATATACAACAAAATCCTACCCTTCCCAAGGAGTAAATTGATCGAATCACTCCATTACACCATTATTTTAATGTGTATAAATTTCAAAAAACCACAACGGAAGGAGTTCATAGCCGCAGCCCTCTTTGATGTATTTTTACAGGGGAATTCTCTAAATTAACAAAACAGAACCAAGTTTAGAGGTTCCCCTTCACACTTATTTAAGCCAAACCACCAGGCACTGGGCTGAGGAGGAAACCTCTGCTCTAAAATAAAAGTTTTTTATTGAAACACAAAGCAGCACATTCAAGGCTTTTGCTCATCCCATGTTATAGGAGGATATTTTCGAGGGCAAGGCCGTAAGTTTCATATTCCTTATCGATGTTGGGAAGCACTGACAGATTTATTGTAAAGATTTGTCAGCAGCAGCAGCGAGGTCACTGTGCCCCAATGAACAGAAAATGTTCATTTACCTGTAGCCCCACTCCAGTTAAACACTTCCTTACCCAACCCTGTGCCTGGACAAAACATGTATTTACCTTATAAAGCTCGAATTCTGCATCAATATTCAGCTAATTGGAGGTTTGCTGTCATTAATTTAGACAATATACATTCATCTCACATAAATAGCTTCTAGCAGCTTCTTTAATTTAACCTTTCTTCTGGCCTCCTTTTTTCACTGTCACACAACCAGCAATTGAGAGCTCACAAATGACCTCCTGTGCCACAGCCCTGCCATAACAATCAATGGGAGGAATTTCATAAAACAGATTAAATTCTACAGCACTGGCTGTGATGAATTAGTAGAATTTGTTCCCTGCAGCTGCTCAGAGTTAATCTTGGATTTTTAGCTGAGTGTTGGAAAGAGTAAACCAGGGACACGCTGTAGTTTTGTCACCTCCATGGCGGGAATGGAAATAGAGCCACGGCATCCACACAAACAAAACTTTTAAAGATATTTGCCTTTTATCCCCCTTATCTCACTGTTTAAAACAATATCTGAGGAGGGACTTCCCATGAACAAGTAGTTTGTGTATGAATTTCGAGATTATTACAATTATTCTATAATGATGACACCTTCCTGCCTGGTGTCACATCACATCACAGCAAAGCAGAGCTGAGGATCATTTTCCCACAAGGCTTCAAAGGTGGCAAATGATCCCAAGGTAAAAAAATGAGCTCCAGCACGGCAAATCACCCAACAGGTTTTGTTCAACACGAAATTATTTCTCACCATTTAAATTAAGGATTGCAAGGGAAATTCATCCCGAGTCTTTTCCATTTCCCTCATACTCACAATTTGGCTAATGAACCAAGAAAGCAATTAGTGAAACATCTCAATTTATAGCAGGTTGAGGGAATCTTTAGCCAGGGCACAGTTAAAACTCCTGCACTGTGAAAAGGAAACTTTTCATCTCCCGGAGCAGCTCTGGGGAGTTAATGAGCCCTCCTAATGCAGAGCATCAGTGATGGCACAATTTGTCATTTGTGGCTGCCCCTGGGTCTCTGGCAGTGCCCAAGGCCAGGTTGGACGGGGCTTGGAGCACCCTGGGACAGGGGGAGGTGTCCCTGCCCACAGCTGAACTTTAAGGTCCCTTCCAGCCCAAAGCCTGGGAGCACAGCAGGGATTTCCACAAGAGATGGGATTTTTTGAGGCATTTATCCCATGCAGCTCAGTTAAACACCTCCACACGACATCTGGGAACAGCCCATCCAAGATTCCACAGCACTCTACGGTGTGCACTTCCCAGTTCCCTGGGTTTAGAGGGATTTCATGTCCATGGGAGAGCACTTCCATGGATGATCCTGTGCTGATCCTCCTCGCACTCAGCCTGTGCCATCCCCCTGGGAAAAGGGGAGAAGCAAAAGATGGGGAGCACTTACATGGGAAGAGGAGCCTGCCTGACTCACGCACGGTGAATGAGCTCCAGAGTTGGACACAGTTTGGGAATCGCACATGGACACGCTCAGATCACTTCAAAAACACAATAAATAGTTCAATCTACTCAAACATTACTGAGCTGCAACCAACAGAACGCTTAGGAAAGAAACCAGGAGTCGTGAACAGCTTAATGCAAACAACTTTTCAGCACAGGAAAATAGGGAATAAAGAAAACAAGGCTGCAGAAGGAGCAGGATACATAACGGAAAATACAGTGGCAAGAACATAACCTAGTAGAGTGCTGCAGTATTGTGTCTAATAATGATTTGTGTCTGTAAAATTTTAAGGGGACCTAAGATGATTAGGTTATTTTAGGACTTTATGATAAGACTTTATGATAGATACTCCTATAGCAAGGATTTGGGAATGGGCAATAAACATGGGAAGTGTTTTGTTCTGTTTGTATTTTTAAATTCAGCGCATCAATAACCACAACTTGGCTAAAAAAAAAGGAATACTTAATTCAAATTCAACCAAAAGCTCCCCTGAGGCCTGGGCTCAATTGGATGCTGGGTGGTAAAATCAGCCTCTCCCTTTTCCTTAGAACAGCAAGGGAAAAGGAGAATGAACTTGACTTTATTTACAGCAATGGTAATCTTAGGAGAAGCATGAGCCCGGGTAATTGAGTCAGGAACAGGAGTGGAAGTCTCCTGTGACAGCCTGTAACTGTCAGAGTTCCAGTTAATGCAGCAGACACGGATTTGAGTCATATTTTGAACGCCTGGGCAGTGCCTGGATCAAACCTGGCCTCCAGAGCCCTGGAGAGCTGCTCCTCACTGCAGCTTGGTCCTTCCACTCTGACACAGAGAACATTAACCAGAAAACTACACGGGTAATTCTGCACTTGATGCTGAAAACGTTTCATGTAGAGCTGCATCAAAAATTCCATCCCCTTAGCAACTGGGAGATTCCTGCTCGAAGCAGCGATGGGAAGGATGGGGCTCTGGGAATGTCAGAGGCAGGCAAGGATTCTGTGGGTGTGAAATTGTTGGCAATTATGTCTGATCACTGGCTGCACACGTTTTTTGCTGAATGTGTTCAGATTTCCTGGAGAAATTGGCCTGAAGTATTTACTGAATTCTGGAAGGCCTGATTAAAATAAACTGTGTTCAAGACACTTGTACTGCACGGAGACTCTGCAGGCCGGGGAGAGCTCTGGACGTGTCAGACACCGAAACAGCAACAAATTAAAGAAAGGAATTGGCTCAGGAAATATTACTGCTGGTTCCCAAAAACAAGCTAAAGTGCAGTCACTACCTGAGGAGCACAAAGAGAAAGAGAAAGAACACGAGAAGCAATAAAGTAGAATTTGGATGTGGCAGAGCAGCTCGTTGCAGATCCACACACAGTAAACGAGCACCGGTGATTAAGAATAAATCATTCCATGGTGTCCTGCCACGCCCATCCAGGCTGGAAGGGTTGGAAAGGCAGTCCTGGGATGAGGGAAAACACCCCTTCCTCACTCTTCCCACAGCTGCCAGACCCAGGGCAAGGCTCCATTGACCAGGCTGGAAACGCAGGCAGCAGCACAGGTTTCCTTGCAGCTCGCTGTTCAGGATCCTCCCCTCTGAATCTCCCTGACCTTTCTGCTCCCCAGGCTGGACAGGCTCCTGGAAGGAGCCACCAAAACAGTTCTTTCCCTTTGCACAAGCCACGAACCCCACATCCAGCCCTCTCCCCTTGGAGGCTCCCACGAGCCTTCCCAGAGCAGTGCAGTTCAGCAGGGAGAAGTTTGCAGGGAGTGACAATTTAGGAGTGGGACTCCTAACCCAACCAACCAGGCACTGCAGGAACCACAGAATCCTCAAATGGCTTGGGTTGGCAGGGACCTTAAAGGCCACCTCATCCCATGCCCTGCCCCAGGCTGGGACACCTTCCCTACCCCAGTGGTCCAGGAACTGTGATCCCACCCCGCGGCATCCCCTGCTCCCTGTGCCAGCCCCGCAGGGGGAGAGCAGCAGCAGCACGAGTGGGGCCCTCCTCACAGCCCCCCAGCCAGCCCTGAGCAGGAGAAGATCCCCTGGTTCCAGGGAAGAGGGCTCAGAGACCCATTCCCAAGCCCTTTTATCTTCCCACCCGCAGGAGAACGGGACCCGCGGTGATGTTTGGCTCCCGCATCCTCCTCCCACCACCAGCAACCACGTGAGCCCACGTTTCCCCCCGGAGAGCAGAACAAGGAAGGTGTTTTGCCATCACTCAGCTGCTGGGGGAAGGTTTGTGTGCTGCCCAGGCAGGGTTTGGCTTTGGGCAGCACAGCAGTGCTCGAGTTGCCATCAACCACGCAGGGGAGTCCAGAGACCGACACAGATCCTGGGCCAAAATCCTGCTCTCCTGCCTCCACAGGGGATGCAAAAAGAAGATGAAACCTTATTTAATGATTTCCTGGTGCCAGCGTGGCTGTGGGTACCGAGGAGACAGAGAAGCGTGGCTGTGTTGGGGATGACTCCCCAGGCCACAGCTGAATTTCGTGTTTAAGGCAAAGCTTCAGCTCTCTGGATGAGGAACAGGTCATTTTCCCAGACATAAAAATATTTCTTTGAGCACAGAAGCATCTTTCTGCTACCTTACCCATAAAATCCAGATTAATCTGCTGTTCTAAAGTGTTTATAGGTAATGCCATGAGAGTTTCCTTTTAAAGAGTTTTATTTTACTGCTAAATTGCTGGCTTGTATTCCAAACTCTCAGCTACGAGATTCCACAGATTTTGGGGGGTCTGCAGGATTGATGTGCTCCATTTCTGCCTCTCAGACTCTCCTGTCTGCTTTTTTCAGTCATCCTGCTACGAGGCATTTCTCCAGGAAGGTGATTTTCCTTCCTGCTCACCATATCTCTGGCAGAAAATGCATTTTGGTGAACTAATTAAATCGAGCTGGATTGTACATCAAATATCAGTAATAATATCAGGCACTAATGCTCTGTCTGCTGTGAGAACAGGTTGCAATACACATTGTACCTGTAATACATCACTGGGATAATGATTTGATGCATCTGTGCTGCTAAATCCTCCCTTGGCAGAGTGACCAGCAAGCAAAAGACTCTGGAAAATGTTTATGGGAAAGAGGATATTGTAATGGTGGAGGGAAGGAGCCTCCTCCGTGTGCTGTCCTTCCCTGGACTTCTCCTCCCAGCCACATTCCCAGAGCTTCTGTGAGGTTGTATCCCCACCTTCCTTCTCCTTTTCTGACCCTCCAGAGTACGAGCAACTCTCCTTTTCTGTATTCTACTTGCTAATTATTATTAATTAAACTCCTGTGCTGTTGCAATCTAGCATATCCCAGAAAAACCTGAGATAAACCAGCTTATGTTTTTAAATATGCTTTTTTCCCTCCTCCCAAAGGATTCCAGAGTCCTTCACCAGCTACAGCCACAGAATGATTAAAATTAGAGCCTTTCTTGAGTTCAGTTTTAATTCTCTGAGAGTTAATTTAATTGAGTAGAAGACATATTGATAACTTGCCCTCACTTCCCATTTCTGTGGAATAAAAAAAAGGAGATCTTAGCTAAGCAAAACAATGTCCCCTGGGAGAGGAAATTCTTGAGAGGCTCAAAACACAGCACCTGTAGCCAGTGTTTCTTCTCAAGTGCAGAGAAGTAAAAAAGGGTATTTTTTCCATGAACAAAGTTCACAGAACTCTTTTGGAGAGTGCCAAACCTAATTCCTTGTTCATCAAGCTGTGATGGCCCCCAAATCCAGGATACTGACAGCTCTCAGTGACCCACTCATCCTCTAAGGTCCATAATTCCCCAAAAATAGCCATGAAAAGAAGCAAAAAGTATTAAATATAATAATAAAAATATAAAGGATAATAATGGACTCCCATAAATTGTCAGTGCCCAGCTTCCTTTGGGCACTGGGGGATGGAAGCACAAGGCTCACATCCATCTCCATTAATATTTTCAGCCAAAGGTTAAAGAACAGCAAAACAAACTAAGCTGTCAGAGAAAATACATATTAGCATTTAGATTAACAGTTATTATCTCCATTTCCCATCAGCAGACAACAGTGAAATACATGATGATGGCTTCAGATATTTTTTTCAGAAAGGTTAAAGGGTCCCTGGATTCAAAGGGCTGGGGAAGGCTGGCCTGGGAGATAAATGGCCTGGCCCTGGCATGTGCTCTGCATCCTCAGTACACCTGGACTCCGGCTGGAATTAAAATTCATATTGCAACAGCAATTAAAAGACAGAAGTAGGTCACGAGCTGTTGTTCAAGGCAACGTGCAGGCAAGGAAAGAAAGGAAAAAACCCAAAGCAAGCAGCGCTGGCCTGCAAAAAAGCTCAGCCTCGAGAAATTGCGAAGGATAAGGTAACAACGAGAGATTGGAATGGGGAATGAAAAGTTTGGGGGGCTCAGTCCTGGGCTCAGCAGGCAAAGGCTGCTCAGGCTGCACGGTGACATCAACGCCTTTATTTTACACGCATCAAGTGTTTGATTGCCCACGGAAAGGGCTGCCCGAGATCCTCCGGCAGCGCCCTGCCCGGTGTGCCACACGCTGTGACCGTGCCCGCTGTGGGAGCCACGGCCAGCTCCAGGCACAGCAAGTGGGGATAAAACCACATCACCCACTGCTGCTGTAAAAACGGAGGGGTTTGGTGCGGGCACCTGCAGGCTGGCACGGACCCTTCCTGCAGGCTGGCACGGACCCTTCCTGCAGGCTGCTCCTCTGCTCTGGCACTGCTGCACAACACCCTCACTGCTTGGCAGGGATTGCAGGGGAAGCTCCTTTTTAGTCCCTCAACCACAGGAGCAAGAAGAGGGATGTGAAAAACGAGGTTCACTTTCCTGTGAGAATTTAAAAGTTTTAATAAAAAGACAATAAGAGACATGAACAATAAAGCAAAAGTTACAGCGCTGGGTACTCTTGGCTCCCAGCCAAGAGCACACCTGAGACCTGGGGTAGTCTCTTTTTATACCGTTCTTACTGTTTATTTTTTATGCATATTCAAACTTTTCTAGGAACTTTTCTGCATGGACACGCCTTGGGTCCGCCTTTTTAGAGCATGCGCATTTCCTGGCCTTGCGGTTTTATTTCTTTTGATATTTGGGCTTGGGTCCCTTAATTCTCCAGACAGTGAGGGTTGGTAACAGCTTCGAGTTTCTTCATACTTCACACATAGTGCTGATAACAGGGTTTGGGCCTCTCTGCCCTTTATGAAGAGAACTGATAGTAGTCTTGGCCTCTTCGTCTTTTACGAAGAGAACTGAGAGTAGCCTTGGGCCTCTCTTGTTCTTCACACAGGGTGTTGATAAGAGTTTTGTGGGCCCCATCCTCTGTCCCCTTGGAGGTTATCTTACTCGTTCAGGTAGTTGAAACATACTTGCTGAACTCTTTGCTACAGCAAAAGCATTTCTAATACTATATAATATTAGTTTTAACACTATATAATGTTCATTATAACACTTTATAATATTTATTATAACACTATATAATATTCATTATACTTGCGAAAAGCCAACAATACAATATGCATTTATAACAGGGTTGAGCAAAATGGAGCAAAGTGAGAGCCAGCCACCTAATGCTGATTAAACCTTTCTTTCAGTATGATCTGTTCTCAAAGGTGTCCTGTTAACCAAAACTACACGCACACAAAGGAAAGTTCTCTCCCTCTGTAAGGGTTTGCAGGGGAACTTTGCCTGTTAAAGTTCGATTTTATCAGGAAAGAGAATTTTAAAGTAATTTCACATGCTCCAAAGAGCAGCAGTTGGTTTCAGCAGAGGCAGAAGGGCTGAAGAGAGAAGTTCTCCACGTGTGGCCCTGGGCTCTGCCCTGCCCTGCTTCCCCTGGGAATTTCTGAGCCAAGCCCTGCCAGGTATCTCCCCAGCCTGCCCAGCTGTTCGTGCTCACACTCCCAAACCCATTTTCCATGCTTGCAGCTCCAAGTGGCACTAGGAATCGAGGGCAATAGAAGCAGAAAACGAAATGCAATCAATTAAATCCAACCAGATTTGACACCCAATCCCAGGGGAGTCCCAGAGCACCCACAGGGACTGTGGCCAGTCTTTTTTTCTGCTGCTAAAACACTTCTTTATTCCCATGTGTTTATCCTGGGCCATCCTACAGGCACAGGGGAAATTGTATCCACATTCTCTTGACTTCTTTTTCTTTCAAAAGACAGCCAAAATATTTGGCAATATTTGTCACAGGTTATTGTGTGTTTTCTGTACTATTTTGTCCTCTGCCCCTCATAAATCCTGCACTGATGGGCTTTAATCACCAGGAAAGGTTTGGATACAGGCAGAAAACACATTTTTAGGTGTTTGTGATACAACCCTGTGCAGGATCCTAACAATTATTAATGGCAACACACCAGCAACACGTGGGGAGACAGCACTGAGAGCTGCTTATACTGGGCAGGGAGGGGAGGAAAGAATCCATTTTCCCACAGAGTGGTCATGGCCTATTCCCCACAGGAGTTTGCCCAGCTTGTCCCAGTGTCTCCCAGGGGATTGTCAGGTGCATGACTTGTTATAAATAAGAGGCCAGATTATCAATTTAACAATTGTCCATTCATTTTATACTTCATTGTAGTTTGTTGTTCATTACCTGAATGTTCTATTTCGTCCTTTATTAACTGTTACTGCTAATTATCCTGTTGTAAACCACACCCCCCCCACTCAATTCAGAGTAAGCTACTCCTTATCAGAAAATGCTAATTTCAGGAATGAATGGAATTCCCTTACCCTTCCCCCGTTGCCCAGCTACCCCCGCCAGGCCTGTCTGAAGATACCAGAGAGAAGAAAAAAAACAGAAAACCTGATATGCAAACGAAAGCCTAAGGACCCTTGGGAGAAGCAATGAACCACTAGAAAAAATAAGTTAAAGACGAGCCAACAAACTTTTTAAGAAAATCAACCCAATTACACGATCAGTTGGAAGGAGAACATCACCTGACCAGCTTTTGGGTTTCGTTTTTGATCACTACAAGCATTAAGAGGGTTGACTGAGAGCACCCCCCCTCCGATGAAGAGCTGAAATTGCCTTCGTGGCCACTCCCCTGTGAGGAGAGCAGGCCCGGCTTTATCACTGTGAGTGGCAAGGCCGAATTCCTCCTCCCCCACGTCGGAGCCGGGAGCAGCGGAGGTGTGCGCAGCCTGCCGGGCACCCAACCCAAGCTGATCACTTTTAATAAAGGCTTTTAAAGGACTCGCAGTCCTGCCCGTTTTTATTTCATGACTGACGTGTTCCAGCACCACCCAATTAATGCAGTGATTAATGCACAGCCCTGATGGCAATCTGGGACCGCACACGGGGCTGGGAGCGTGGCTGTCCTCTGCTCAGCTCCCTCCCCAGGGATGCAGAAATGCCTCATGAAACCAGAGCAGTGCTGTGGGAGAGAAGAACACCCGTGAAAATGTCCCGGGGGGATATCGGGGCTGGGCCGGGCCACAAACAGAGCGAGGACTGGTGGGAACTCTGCTCCCAGGCTGGGGTTTGCAGCAAAGGAGCTCATGGAGGACAAGGGAAAACCTCCATTTCAAAAACACGCATTGCAGTTTTATCTGTGTGCAGCCGTATGTTAAACACAACGTGTACAATCACACCAGCTCAGCTTTTCCACTTAAAATCACAGGATCATTAAAGCTGGAAATGACCTCCAAGATCATCAAGTCCAAACCTTTTACCAAATGCCACCAGCAATGATGATGGACGCGAGAATGACACATTGGTGATGACAGAAAACACCTTTTCCATACACAATTTGCACAAAAAACCCCAAACCCAGCTGCTCTACCTCGCTGCACACACCAGTTTTGATACCCAACAGGCTGATCCATGCCAGAGCATGTTTTGGCCACGTTTGAAAAACTTTCCAACAAATTTGCTTGAACAGCCACCTCTATAATTCTTGAAAGGTATAAAAACTAAAATGGGCACTTGACCTGTGCCCAGTGCCAGAAGGGGATCCTCAAATAAAAATAGCTGCACGTGTGGTTTGGGTTTCTATAAATATAATTCAATAAAGAAGAATAGATGTAAAAAAATGTACCTTCAAAATGTATAAAGTTCAAATTAACGTGCAAACAATGTTTGTGGGGCTCTCCAAGGATTAGGAACTGACTCCACGGGCAGGGTTCAGGGACAGAAAGGGACTTCCCTGCAGAGAATTAATGCTCCTGCTGGACTCTGCATGGAGAAAGAGAAGGGAAATGCTGCCCAGGGCCACTCCCTGGCAGCAGCTGCCGCTCTGCCCCTCGGCACTGGGGTCATTTTATGGCTTCCAGCTCTCTTCCATCCTGCCCATGGGAGCAACATAACATCAGCATTAAACTGCTCCTGTAGCACACAGATGCTGGAAACCTACTGAACCTCATTTTCAAATATAAACCACCCCCATCTCTGTGCAAATGGATCTGATCACCTACTAAACCTCACTTTTGAATATGAACCAGCCCAATCTTCACCTCGTAAGAAAGCTGATGAGAGACAAGCAGCTCATTGCTGACACCTCAATGCAACAACAAAAAGCCAATAAAGTCTTAATGCCAACTTCACTTAAGAGCAAGGTTTTAATTCTACCTGGAATCATCACCCAGTGCATTTTTACTTCTGATTTTTTTCTATTTTGCCCCCTCCAGGGTGCACAGAAGAGAATTTCCCCCCACAGGAAGTATCTTAGCAGAGCAGTGACTGCCCAGGATAACCCACCTCCACCCCACCACTGCTGGCAGCAGCACGAGCAGTTCATGACTATTTATACTTCTCAACCCCATCCTGCTGAAAGCTTTTAAGTAATTAGTTTTCCTCATTAACAGATGCACTGCCCGGGAAAGGGCACACAGGTGCTCCCAAGCCCCATCCTGGATTACAGGGCAGCACCACACGGGCTGGGAGGGTAAAGCTCAGAAATGCTGAGCTGGGCTGGTGAAAAGGGCAGCAGAACCACCACATTTATATAAAAATGTGCCATTCCAGCAAGATCACGGAACAAAACATTCCCAGGATATTACCACAGTCCCCTTGTATTTAAAACAGATGGGCCATATTTATCAACATCACTTTTAGGGAGGCACAAATATACTTTAAGGCATATCAGGTGTCACGGTGATTTTTTTTTTTGTGCTAAAGTTGCTTCCTATCCTAAAAAAAAGCGCAAAGTTTATACATCCCACGGACCAAAAAGTGATTTTCATACACAGGGAACAGGGTGAGCCAATAAAACACGTGGGGTTTTTACCTCCTCCCTGCCACATCTCATACATTATCCCATTTTTCTCTTTCATACTTTCAGAGGCAAAACGGACATCAGGTAGAGCCTAATTTAATATTATCACTAATGCATTCAAACACATCACCGAGAGCTGTGTTGCTAAAATTGCACTGCAGGAACAAAACAAGGTAAAACAGTGTTATCTCCCTGGAAAAGCTGGCCCCGGTGCTCCAGCACCCACTGACGCCTATTGAAAGCACCAGGATTACTTTCCTGAATAAGGATTACTCCCCATGATTAAGGAGTGCAGGATTACATCCATTCTTTGCATATCTCCTGTTGTTTACATATCCCTATTTTCACCTCTTGGTTTTTTGTTGGTTTTTTTTTTAAACACGGGGCATTTAATTACTGTTAGCACCAGATATGGCTGTGCTGTACTTTTATCCCTCCAAAATTTGGCTGGGTTTTGGATGGCAAATAAAAAATGCTTTTGTGATCAAAACAAAGGAAATAAAGCAGAAGCAGCAGAATCTGGACTATGCAATTAAAAACCAATAAAAAGAGAGGGGGCTTGTTATCCACAATCAAGACTTATTCAGGATTCATCTCACATCCTGCTCCTACCCATGGCCTCTGCTCTTGGGAGCTGATTGTTTCTGTATCAATTTTTCAGCTGTGCCAAGGACTGAGTTACCTGAGAGCTCGCAGGCACTGCTGACAGGATCACTCCTGGAAAATAACAACACTCAGACAATTGCAACAAATATTATCGGTAGGTTTGCTGTTAATGATTAATAAGTGAAAATACTTTGATGTTTTTCACCTTCTAAAGAAGGGGTGAGAGTTGCTTTAGTTCGTCACTGCCATGTGCTTTACATATAAAATATACCTCCTTCTTACCCTTAGGAAAACCACTTTACTTTTCCACTGTTTTATGGCAAAACAGAACATTTAATGCAGAGCAAGGACCTAATTCAGAGCAAGAACTTAATGCTGGTCTCAGGTCGTGCTCTCAACCCAATGAGAAATGTATTTAACTAAGTAAAAAAACAACACCACAAGTTGAACTTCCAACAGGGAACCAACTTTTTTTTAAATGGAAAGTAAAACTCCTTTCAGGTTCTCACATTTGACACTGAATTCCATTAATCTCAGCTCGGGAAAATCAGACTTGGAACATAAATATGTTTAGTTTTAACAGAGTGCCACGGGGGGTTGAAAATTTAAATGCCACCCGATAACTTCAGAAGGCTCGATCATAACTTTAGTGCCCGTTCTGTAGGTACTGTTTACACATTTCCTAGCGTTAAAAAGAAAGGCACTCCCTGCCTTTTTTCGGCTTTCTTGAAATCACTTTAAACCCGAAAGAATGAAGACTATTTTTAGAAAGGCTGGCACAAGAGAGGAAGAGAAAGGAGGTCACAGCAGGCGCGGAAAACCCCCCAAAGTTGCCCAAACTCACCCAAAGGCCCCGTTCCCCCTGGGGCAGGGCAGGGCACGGTCCCGCAGCCGCCAGTGCCAAAGGGCTGCGCGTCCCGGCAGCGCTCGGGGCCAGCCGGGAGCTCCGGAGCCGCTCCCGAGGGCATTCCCGGCGGGATGCGCTGCCCCGCGCGGGCTGGTGCCAGGGACAGCCGGGAGCTGCCAGCCCTGCCCGCCAGGACATGAATTATTCACCCTCCAGCGCCCGCGGCAGAGCCGCTCACTGGGTGCTTTGTGTCCGGGGAAAAACTGATTTAAAAGTCCCGGGGATGGGAAAAGCCGGCCTTGGTGGCTGCGGACGATTCGTGTCCCGGTTGTGCCTCCTCACCCTGGGGCTGTTTGGTTGTAAAGGCGCTGCGCGAACAGTTCCTTTTCTTGATTTAAATAATGCCTATCCCTCTTTATTTAAGTTTAAACATCCTTCTTTCGGAGCGTTCTGGAGCAAAGTTAAGAGGAAATGTCCAACTGTGCTGCTCGCGCATATTTCTGTGACGACCTCCTGGACTTTTAAATAGCCAACACCTCTTTGCCAAAATGTTCCTGTTCTAAGCAAGAGAGGGGGAAAAAAACCCCAACAAATTCATAATTTACTTTAAAAGACATTGCTGTGTTATTTTTGAAATTATGTTTTGAAGGTGATGCGTTTCACTGTCATAGTTTAATTTTTATTGCAAGGTTTTAAAATAATCAGTATTAGCACTGTTCTTTTTCACAAAGTTTTCCATCTAGAAATCATTAATAACTGAAAATAATAACAATTTAATAATCATCCTTCTGATAATTGATCACAAGACTAATGATGGAACACAATGAAGGATTTTTAATCATTTACCTGTGTAGTTGTATAATGGCTTAGTGGGATAAACAAAGATTGACATCATTTTCTCTGATGCAGCACTGACTATTGCATTCATTTTGGTATCCATGTTCTAAATAGAACTGCAGAAAGATGCCATTCAGGAGTTATTTGAACTCACTAAAGAAAATTAAAAATATGTGATTCAAACTGGTTTGCTGTCCAAAAGGATACTGAGAGTTAATTTGATTACAGTGCACCAAGGGCTTGTCAAGGAGAAAATACCTCGAAGTACTTCTGAGGTAGATATTTCTTTGGAGACAGTGACTGCCTGCTACAAAAATGTTCTGAGTGCACCAGTGACCTCTGCATTTCTTAGATACCTTCCTAGAAAATGTGCTTTTGCCAAACAAACAACAAAAAGTTACAGAACTTAAAATGCAGAGCACATAAGAGCCGATTCCTTTAAATCCTTTCAGCATTGCATTGTGTTCACGTGGTTCATTGAGCTCTCCAGTACCTTCCTATCAGCTGCATGTGGTGATTTTAGCAACCTTTAAATCCAAAAAAAAAAAAAATTGCCATGATTTCAGGATTTCACCCTGAGAACCACGGCATTGTAATGCAAATGAGGCTGATGAATGTTTCATGGCAGACCTCAAAATGTTTGCTGCTGAGCCTTTCTGGAGCAGCCCAGGTGGATGCACTTTTCCTCCCACCTTTTTCTCATTATTCCAGTTAGGATAAGAAAGAAAAACAACTTGGGGTACCAGGACATGAAATAATTTGATTTTGCTTGAGAATTATAAACGAAGCGTATTTCTGCCTCTAACGTTCTGGCTCCAGACAGGTGTAGACTGAGAAAAACACAACTTTATTCAGTGTTTGATGTAGGTGGGACTGGATGACTTTTAAGAGTTTGATCACCAGCTTAAAACTGCAGCAGGGACAGAAGGGTTTGTGATTATCTGCTGGATTTTGGCACCAGCCAGAATCTGCTGTTCCTTCCAGACTGCAGGTGCACTTTGGAGGTGGTGATTACAGAGATCACTGCTGAGGTCACCCCCTCCTATGGCGGGCTTGCGACAACGGCCAAAAAAATGTGTTTGCACCTGAACTGAACGCTGGAAATGTCCTTTAGGATGGGAGCAGCACGAAAGGAAAGGTCAGGCTGCAAGGGAGAAAATAGCCAGACAGACACTGGCCAAGGCAGCCCTTGGAAGCGTTTCCCAGCAGGATGCAGCGAGCCCAAATCCACTCCTCGTTCTGAGCGTAAAATGATATCTCTGGCTGCAGCTGGGCAAGGGGATTATGTAGGTCCATATCAGAGCTGGCATGTCCTGCCACCCGTCCACAGGTTTCCGAGCAGATGGTGAACAGCAAAGAGTGCAAGGGGCACAGAGCAGGAAAAGGGAATTGCTGCCTGCTGGTGCTACAGGAGTTTTGCCTGGAAAAAAACCCCAAGATTGACAGAGTTGTAGCTCAGACTCCCTATTCAGACCGTGTCACATATGCAAGGCAGTGACAAATTATGCTTGACTGTGCTTGAAAGCTGCAGAAATGTTGAGTAGCAAGATGGGGTTCCTATCCATTGCCATCAAAATATCATCTTTTAGTGCTGTTGACAGTTTAATAGCTACTTCTGGATGGTGGAGAGCATTGTGAAGTGCTGCCACAGTATTATTAACCCGGGCTAGAGCTTCCCTGCAAACGCAGAGCGAAAATCCACACAAATGGAACTTCTGAGATAGTTTTAGATTAAAGATGTGCTGGTCACAACAGGAATTGTACCTCTCTATCTGCATCTCAGAGCGATCCAATAACTCTTTCACCCCTGATTACGTTATCACGTGTTTCCCGAGATCACAGAATCATTAATTTTGGAAAAGACTCCAAACCCATCGAGTCCAACCATTAACCCAGCACTGGCATTCCCATCACTGAACCACGTCCCTAAGCCCCTCCCAGGGGCAAATTCCATGCCATTTTAAAAATCCAGATGACGGAATTCCACTCAAATCAAGCATTTTTCATTCCATTTGTCTCCTCGAGGCAGCTGAGGTGGGATGTGGACACGGGGCAGCTGCACTGCCCTGTGTGAATCTCCACTGCTCATGAAAAAAGCAGCTGTGCAAAGCTGCACCCGTGTGTGCAACTGCCTGAGATCATTCCTGGGATATACAAAGTCATGCAACACCTTGGGAACGGTTTGCAGGCCCCCGGTCTGTCACAGTTCAGAGCAGATGTGTGTAATATCACACAGCCTCAGCTTATCCTGCAGCTGGGGAGGGACAGGGTGATGGTGTGACGACGGGAAAGATTTGGGATTCAGGAGAGTGGAGTGTGACTGTCTATTGATACCCTTAAATTAGCTATCACTGTAGTATCTGCTTCCTGTCAAGGCGCTGCAGAAAATCAGTGAGATGCATCTGGGAGGGGAGTGAATCGATTCCCTGCTCTGCCCGGGGGCTGACCCTTCCCTGCTGGCTGTTCCCCAGCTTGTCACCTCACTTATTTCCCTTTTTCCCATTGTTCCTTGGCACCATTGGCAGGGAACGTGTTCCCTGCTGGGACACCTGTCTGTAAATGCCACCTGCCCAAGGTGGCACCTGCCCGAGGGGGCTGAGCTGACGTTGGGATGAGACTCTCAGCGTTTTCCCTCCGTACTCAACACCTTGAATCCTGTCCCCACTTAGGAGTCCCTCTCTTAAAAAAGGAAAATGAGGGGCTGGAGCGTGTCCAGGGCAGGGAACGGAGCTGGGAAGGGGCTGGAGAATTCCTGAGGGAGCTGGGAAAGGGGCTCAGCCTGGAGCAAAGGAGGCTCAGGGGGGCCCTTGTGGCTCTGCACAAGTCCCTGACAGGAGGGGGCAGCCGGGGGGGTCGGGCTCTGCTCGCAGGGAACAGGGACAGGAGGAGAGGGAACGGCCTCAGGCTGGGCCAGGGAGGCTCAGGGTGGACATCAGGAGGAATTTCCCCATGGAAAGGATTGGTAGCATAGAAACAGGCTGCTCGGGAAGGTGGTGGGATCCCCATCCCTGGAGGTGTCCAGGGAAGGCCTGGATGTGGCACTCAGGGCTCGGGGCTGGGGACAAGGTGGGGATTGGGCACAGCTTGGACTCCATGATCCTGGAGGTCTTTTCCACCCTAAATAATCCTGGGATTCTGAGACACCAAATGGTGCCTCTTCTGGCACATGGCACCAGGAGGGGCAACACTCCAGGACAACCCCAGGAACCAGCCCAGGGAGCTGTGGCAGAACAGCCAAAACACGTTCTGCTGGCACATTAATCCCCATCTGGGTTTTTTTTTTTAAGTCTCAGAAAAACAGAGCATTACAAAAACGTCAAGCTGTGAAAGGAAAAGTCAAAAGCCAGAAAATTCCAAGTTAATGCTGACTCCTTAATTCACATCATTAACTCGGAGGCACGGCTGAAGTCTGGGCAGCAGCCTGAGCTGAACTCTGGTGGGGTGTGGAACAGGCTGAGGATTTGCAAAGATTCCTGTGTGGTACAGGAGGAGAACTGGGACTGGCTGAGTGAGGGGGCTGGATGCCCCTGGAAGGGGGGGAAAAAAGAGGGGCAATCAAGAGACAGATTTCCTGAGAAATGAGGTGGGGGAAGGGAGGTGAGAGAAGAGAGAAGCTCATCCCAGAGAAGAAAAAGATTAAGGACACTGACAAATGAAGGAGCCAAAACACGAATGAAAGGTGGGCAGGGACAGGCAGATACCTAGACAGGAAAAATAGGGGATAATTGTGCAAAAGGATAAAACAACAGGGGGTGAGAGGAGAGCGACTTGGACGGGCTCTGGGATGGATCTGGCACAAAGCTGGAAACTGCAGTGAAAGAGGAAGGAGAACAATGATCTCTCAGAGAGGGAGAAATGCAGTTAGGACTGAGAGAGACTGAGGAAGAAAAATCATGAGGAAAAAAGGCTCAGGTTTGGTGGACAGCAGAGTCAGGGCATTGCAGACTCTCTCCTCTTTGAAGGCAGAGCAGGATCGGAGTTTCCATCCCTCTCTCTGCCCCAGGCTTGCTGCACACCGATCGTGCTTGCTGAGCCCCAGCCTCCATTTCTGCTCATTATTTCAAAAAATTCAAATTGCACACAAGAAATGGAGACTAAACCGATCATTAGAGCTGCAAATGTAACACCCCAAAGTGAGGAAATTCCCTGAAAACTGAGGGAAGGGTTTTGCAAACCCTGTGATACACAAATATATATATATTGCTCTTCTGCTGAAGGTCTCAGAGCACTTTGGCTCTTTGCAAATACACACAGCTGGATACTCACATTTAATTAAATAGTTTTTAAGATAATGACTACACCAGCTTCAGCATAATTCACAAGTAAAAGCAATCAAACCCAAAATTCAAAACTGCCTTTATTCAAATATCCAGCATCAGTAACAGCCTCTACAGTTTTCGATGGAATGGGAGCCATAAAACACCATCCCAGAGTTTACAGTTGCAATAAGAACAGATTTATGGGCAATAAGAAGTGTCTGTGTGCACCTTCTTGTGCCTCTCCTTCATTAGGCTAAAGCTGAGACATCCCCAAAACCGTCTTTAATTAGTTCAAGCACTTCATTTAACAAAACAAGCAGTTTAAAACAAATATAAACCACTATTCTCCAGCCACCACCTACAGGAAGCAACGATTATTTGTGCAAGATTAATAAAGTCACAGGTGACTTTAGAACAACCTAATTAAAGCATGATTTAAACCTAAGAGCAAGGATGGGGTTTTTGCATCAGCACTGGATCAAGGTAAAGAAAATATGATGTTAATAAATAGCCCTGGTTTGGTATAATCCCTCTATGTTTGCAGTGGTATGAAGACACTTTGGAAAGGAAGTGGCTTTGCTTGTGAATCATACAATAAAAGCACTTGTGTAAATTTTCCCTTGGCTAAACCAGAACTTACTTTCTGTCCCATCCATGCATTGAGGAAGAACAGTGCAATGATGAGGGAATAATTGAAGTTGGAAAGTCAGGAAAACAGTCGGACTGGGGGGACAGTTTGCTGGCTCACGTTTCAGATGTTTTACCTGAAGTGACTAAACATGACTAAACACTCATTTGTCCAGAGTGTAATTCACATTTTCCCCCCTATAGTAGAACAAGGCGTTAAAAACATTGGCTGCTTCAGGCTACACTAAAAGCAGAGGGAAATGCAGAGACCCAGCATTGTTTTCCACACATATCAGAGCCCTTTTGGCTGCAGTCCAGCACTGGATTTCTAAAAAGATCCTTTTGTCACAGGCAGGGGCTTTCAAGAGATGAATTCCTACCAGTGGACCCAACTGAGGATCCTAAATTCCAAACCCTTTTGCAGCCATGGAGTCACAGGATGGTTTGGGTTTGGAAATGACCTGAAAGACCTTGGACAAGGACACCTCCCACCAGACCAGGCTGCTGAAATTCCTTTAACTTCTCAATAAACAATGCAAAAATTGGATTTGTGGCCAAAGAAGAAGGGAGTGGCATGGCAATTTTTGCAAAATCGCCCAGAAAATGTGGGTGGTGAATGTCTCCCTGATAAACATTCCCACAGCAACAGCGAGAGGAACTGTTCTAGGATTCTTTTTCCCACAATGGTTTCTTCTCATCGTTATTCATCATCATTTCTGCTTCTCTAAACTTCATTTAGAAGTCCTGTGAAGTGGTTCTGTGAGAACCATAATTTTAAGAACATAAATAGCCATTGGTAACTTCAAATACTTTTTGCAGGAATTTTACAATTATAAGCCTTCGTGAAGTATTTTACTGCAGGTAAGGGTTTCTTTCCCAAATGTCTGCTACAATGCAGGTGAAATCTTGGCTCTTTTACCTGGCCTTGGACACTTCCAGGGAAGGGGCAGCCACAGCTTCTCTGGGAAACCACCACTAAAGGATAAAACTTCAAGGCTGGTGGTAGGTAAGAGGCGAGAGAAGTTGCAGTTGCCTTCAGCTGCAGAAATAGGACCTGGAGAGTCCAGTTCCTCATCTGACATCCACCACCTGATGGCCAAGGAAGCCCCAGTGGAACTGCTGGTGTGGGACAAGCAATAAGGGAGGATGTCTCATATAAAATTTCCTGTGAACTCTGCTAAAGGACAACATCGTATTCAAGATAAGAGAGAGAAACGAGAGAATTTGCTGACGAGTGCCCTAAAAACTTTGAAGCATCCTTTCCTTTTTGTTTCTAAAACCCAGGCCACCTAAATTCATTACAGATTTTGTTATTGCAGCAGGGATTATTATGAAGATCTGTCTGTGTTGCCCAGCCCAGAGCAGCTCCTCTGTATCCCACGTCCAGCCCACCTCTTAAAGTTCACTTTGTGGCAAATTTGCACCAAGAAAAAGCTTTTGTTTTCTTCCCTCATTTTTGTTTCTCAAAATAAAGAGATTAATAAATCCATGTGCCAAGAGAAAGTGCCCATAATAGCCGCTATTTCCACTAATATTTATCTCCCAAACATTTTTAATATTTAAACATCAGCTATTTAATTGCTAATAAACCACTTGGTATTAATTGGGTTCAAGGAGTAAAATAGAGATGTACTCTGTGCCTGGCTGTGCTGTCCATGGCTCCTGATTAGTAGTGCTGGGATTGTATCCTCAGTATGGTCTCACCAACAGTTTATCCCAAATATTTTAATGGGAATAAAGAGAGAGAGAGATGAAGTTATGACCTCTTAGATAGATGCAGCCATTTAACAGTGCCTTTGCTTCCCAGAACTAGGATTATCTGGATTTATCCCAGAAAGGTTTAGGTTGGAAGGGACCTTAAAGACGATTTTGGTCCAACCCCCAAAGAAGAGACAGGCCCTACCATTTTTTATGTTATTTAATGGAAGTTCTGCTGGAGTTACAGCAAATTCTGTGCTTTTCCCTGCACATTTCTAAGCTTTCTTAGGCAAGTTTTGCTTTTTAATTGCACACTGCAAAGTGCTCATCTTGATCTTGATTAACCTCTGTCTTGGGCTGTTAGAAATCTCTCTCTGACCCCAGCAATTTCCAAACCACCTCGCTGACAGCCATCCTTCTTCACAGATCATTTTTCTGGCTCATTGCTCCTGCAGAATCCCTTCCCTGCTCACAGCCTTGCTTTTGCCTGTTCTTCCAACACAAACCACCCCAGAGAGGCTGATCCCGGCCCTGCTCCGATCCTGGCCCAGCCCTGGCTGCTGCCAGGTCACCCCTCCCCGTTTGGAATTGCATTCCATGCCAGGCTCAATGGACTGAAACAATTCCCCTCTCAGAGTCCAAAAGGAGACCTGATTTTCCTCTTTCGAGGCCTCACTCAGAGGTCACCTCTGCTGGCGCCCCTGCAGAGAATAAAACACCAAACGCCTCAAAAATGGTGCAGGAACTGAAGTCCTGGGACAGCTCTTGTCATCGTCACAGCGACCTTGTGCTTCCCTCAGGTTTTGGGAGAGTCACCCATGTTTTCCCAGTTTTTACTTCAGCCATAAATTCTCTGGCACTGCTCCATTCCGGTCTCTGTTCAGTGCCTGCCTCGATGAGCTGGGAAGCCTGGCCAGTGCTGCAGGACAGATGGGACTGTGCCTCTCACTTTGGCAGCCACAGCAAAATAAATAGATCATTTCAGACAGGAGAGATTTCATGTTTTCCCTTTCACATTTTCACGGGTTCATTCGGGGCTCACACACAGGTCAGAGAAAAAAAAAGAAACAAAAGTAGTGCACATGAATTAATAGTAAGCCTTTATAATGTGTATAAAATGTCTCAGTTATGTTTGGTTAAATGTCTTCTCCACACCCTTCACAGGATCCCAAGATTCCCCAGCTGGAGGGGACTCGAGAGGGCTCAGGTCCAACCTCTATCCTCAGACTGGCTGCCCTGAGCAGGCCTTGAAATCCCAAGGATGGGGATAGCAAAGCCTCCCGGGCAGCCCATCCCACAGCTCCTCTGCCCTCCGTCCTGGAAAATCCCCAGATCCAGCTGGTTTGCTCCGAAATCCCCGGATTCACAGACTGAGAGGCTGCACTGAACTCTAAGGCAAATCTACATGATTGACAAGGAATAAAGATGAGCTGAAACGTGCTGTTTGCCCCTAGAACTTTGGAATTGCCTAGGTTAAGGAAGAGCATTAGATCACAACCTCAGAATTACCTGTGCTGTTCAGTTCTCCCATTACAGCCGAAACCCAGAGACGATCATTCTTTTTTCCAAATAGGATTATGAAAACACAGATGCTGCCACGAAGCCTCAGAGCAAGGCCAGGACTGCACCCGGCACTCTCCCCTCACACAATTTCCTGCTGCTAAACTGCTTCTTTGGGTCTGTTTTAGACAGAACCTTTTCAAAACCATCCTGGGTGCAACCTTGGCCTGAGTGGAGCAGATGCGAGGTACCGACCCTGCATCGCCTCTGCTTTCCCATGTAAATTGCTGAGGCTCCCATGGTTTTGATTACTTCATCCTCTGCAGCAACTGGATCTCATATAAAAGAAGTTTCCAGGCACAATAACCTGCCTGACCTGAAGCAAGGAGCAACAAGAAGCAATTTCACTGTGTCGTGTTCGGGGCCTCGCATCGTCCCTTTGGCCATTTCCCAATCCAAGGCAGTAAATTAATTCCCAGACACAAACTTACAAAGGGCTTTCTTCACTTCTCCGTGTCTTGTTGCCCGATTTTCTAAGAAATTTGTGATCTCAGTAAATAATTCAAGAGGGAAGAGGGAGTTGGGAGATGACAGAAGTTTATCTGACTGCAGAGGGGAGGGTGTTGTTTCTGAAGAGGTCACGGTAGGAGCAGGTCTCTAGAAGATCAAAACTTAAGCAGGTGGATGAGGTTGATGGCTGTGGGTCCGAGCTGGAATTTGGGAAAACACAGCAGTGATAAGGATAACACAAACGCTGTTCCCATCTCCAAGCTGTAGGTGACTGCATTTTAGTTTTTGTCGCACGACAAAGCATGTGAAATTACCCGGTGCAGGAATTAAAGGCGGAAGGATCTGTGACTCCATCTTAAAATCCTGCTGCACTTAAAAAAAATTATTCTTAAATGGCAGGCAAGGAAGGAACCCATATTTCACATGAGCTGGCCCACAGATTGTGTCCTCTTGGATCAATATGGGAGGACACTTTTGTTCTAGAAGCCTGTCAGGCCATCTCATAGATAAGTACATTTGCAACAAAGATTTTCACTGTACGTTTTCTTTGGGACAAAGTTCATACCAGGCTGTCACAGGAAAGGCTGATGGACCTTTCAGGAGTGAAATATACCTTGGAGGGCTAAGCGTGAGATATATAACATATTATTTAATTATAACATATCTAATTACAAAATATAGTTATATAAATATACAAAGTGAGAGAGGGAGAGATCTCAATCATACAAGTTCTGAACATTTCAGGTTAATTAAATATCTCAGTTTAATTACATACCAACAAAATCACTCCCAGCCTTGAGAAAAGGCAGCTGCAAACATCTGCCTGTGGCCTGCAAACCTGCTGTGGGTGCACACAGGGCTGGGAAGTAAAGAGGGATCAGATCTGGGACACAGTGGAACATCTTCCATCAGATCATGAAAGTACAAATGAAAAGAAAAAATTCCTTATCACTCTTTAAAACCTCAGTTTCTTGTAAGACCAGCCCAGGCTGTAGCAGTGTTGTAAGAGTTCTTTAATGAAGTGCTTCTCCTGGCTGCTCTGTTTCAGCTGCTGCTGGTGTTGAGCGGGGCCTTCCAAGAGAAGCAATCAGGGCCTGCGAGCTGGGTTTACTCAGCTGTGGCACTTCTGAGCTGATTTAAGCACTCTGTCAAAATGGAGTGAAATTAATTAATTCACTGGAGAGCTTTGCCTTCTCCAAACTTGAGGAAAAAGGAATGCAAACTAGCAGTAATCAGATCCACATTTTTTCAGGCAAAGTGCTTTAATAACGTCGAAAGATGTTCTCTTTCTGCACAAACCCACAGAAGGACGAACTCAGTCCTCTCCCCCTGGAATGAATTTCCTCCTCAGTGGCAGCTCCTGCGCTTTGGGTGTTTGGCTGCACCCCAGGGACCCCATTCAACTCCCCAAACTGTTGCGGGGCTGGAGAGCCCTGGTGTTGAAGAGCACTGGAAGGATGGAATAAAAGACACTTGGAGCTGGATGATTTCCATGTCCAGCTGGTGGAGATGCTGAAGCAGACAATTGCCTTCTGCTTCTTACTGAGGCTTTTTGGGGTTTAAGTGCTCCTTGATAGCTTGGTACACAATTAGAGGTGGATTAGAGAAAGTGGTAATGGGGTATTTTTGGTCTAATCTGCTCTCGATTGTTAATATTAATTAAAGGAGTTCTTCCTCTTTGTTATACAATAGATATGAACCACTCTTTAAAATGAGCATTTTAACTTCCAGCTGCTTAGTGCTGCTTATTTTCAACTGTTTCTTTTCCATTTTTTTTTTCTAATTTTAATTTTTTTCCCCAGCAGAAACCACAGCAGGAGCACGGCACACATCACAACCAGGTGAGGAGCATCTGATCCTGGACTTCATCACGTTCAGAAATGGCTGCAACACCTAAATCCTCAAGCTGTTTTTCCCTTAATGCAGCTGTCAAACTCTCACACAAAGAAAGAGCAGATGAAATACAAAATAACCAAACCATTTCAGCCAGAAACTGGCAATAAGGGAGATACAGAGCTGTTGCTGGGATAGTGGGAGCTGTCCCTGCCCATGGCAAGGGGTGGGACTGGATGAGCTTGAAGGTCCCTTGCAACCCCAAATTTTCATAAAATCAGTGATTCTGTGAAAAGAAGAAGCACTAAAACCCTTCTGCTCTCACTGGGAGCTCACCTGTAACAAGGTGCAATGATCAGGTACCAAATCAGAGAGATTATTCCTCTGTCAGTTGGATTAACTCTGGTTTAACTCATTAGTTAAAAAAACCCCCCATATTCTCTTTTAGAAAAATAATGAACACAAGAAGCTCTCTCAGTAGTCCACGAGCAGCAGCCTCCCTGCACACACAGGGGCAAAGAGTTCTGAGGCTTCTTTGGGAGGGAAAGAAAGACAAAAATGGAGAAATAGCAAGGAAAGGCAGCGAGGAGGCATCACCCAGGGCCACAGAAATGATGAATCAAGAAAATATTGCTGGTACTGAACCCTGAGTCGGGAGGGTCAGGGGAATGAGGGCTCCCCTGCAACTCCAGCCCTGCTCTGCCCGGGGAAATGGGAGTGGGAACATTCCCTGGGAACAAAAGGGCTCATCAGAGAATGACACAACTCCATCAGCAATGTCTGCTCGGAATGGGAGCAACCTGCAGGACACCAAACACCGGGCACAGGAGGAGCACACAGCTATCAGGCAGCGCCAAGCCTTTAACCCACAGAGTGCTTCTTCTCTGATTGCTTCCCAATCACGTTTTTGATTTCTGATGCATCAGGTAGGGGAGAAGAAACCAATGCTATTACAGGTGAGAAAATACCTGGGGTCATCATATCCGCAAGAAAAGGAAGGGAAAATAAGCAATACATGCGCCACAGGCAAAAGAATAAGCAATAAGTCGGCAATAAATCCATCAGAGGATTAAATGGTAACATTGAGGTACCAGAGTACAGTTTAGAGTAGTGTAATTAATATTTATAAAGTTATACCTCTGTTATAAACTTCAACTACCTATATATAAAAAAGTATGTAGATACATAAATCAACCATGTAAAACAAGGAAAAGAGCCTTGGAGAGACCTTTGCAAACAGTTTGGGTTTTAGTTCCTAAACAGGTAAAATGAGAAGCATAGAACAAACCCAGGACATTTCTGTCCTCTAACCACTTCCAGGTCATTGCTCAAATCCCATTTTTCAGAGGAAAACTGCAAACCCGGAAAGTTCAGTCAGAGAACACAGCGAAAATCTGCCACGGGCTCAGACCGTGCCGGGTGCTGGGGCTGGGGCTGACACCCAGGAGCAGCAGCTCCAACCTGAGCCTCCTCAGCATCGCCTTTCAGGGGTGGGGTGGATGCTCTCACACCGCTCGTGTCACAGCTCCCCCTCCCTTTATCTCGGGCTGCATTTCAAGCTCCTTCTCCTGATAACAGCATCTCAAGGACTCGGGCTATTGAAGTTATCTGGAAGTGATAATCGTTTTCTCCACAGGGAGTCCGTGATCCACTTCCCCTCCTTCTCCCCTACCACTCCCCTCTTCTTTGCTGATGCCTCTTCATCCATCTCTTGAGTTTTACGGCAGCTCTGCCTCCAATCTCTTCTTTCTGTGCATGTAAATTTTTAAAGGCACCTCTCTTCGTCCATCAATTCACCTCCATCTGCAGCACTCCCTCATTTCACTGTAGGCTTGCCATAAAATCATCCACTAATGCCTGTTTGCTGTCCAAACACCTGCTGTGTGTTCCCAGCCCAGCCAAGCTGCATTTTGCTTTGCCTCTCTTATTCTGTTCCTCCGCTGCTCCGTGTGCTGACACTTTTCCCCTAATTATTTTATTTACCCAGATATTTTTTCCACTCGGGGCTCCCGTCTTCACAAATCCCTGTCAGGGATTCACCACTTCAAACTTCACTTCAAATGAATTTAAGGAGATCCCGAATCTTTGCCTGTTAGTGGGTGTAAATAGGGTGGCAGGATGTGCTACCCAGTTTGTGCAGGTATAAGCCTAAGATCACTAACATGAGTCCAGTGCTGCAGCTGCAATTAAATGCAAAATTAAATGAGGACAATTGGTCAGTTTTGAAGGAAAATTTGAGGAATCCAATTAGTCATAATTACCTGGATTTATGCTTTGCCATGTGAGGGTCTCCAGGTCTAATATTGGACACCTTTGAGCACAGTTTTGCTTCTGCTACATACTTCTCTGCTTGCACAGCACAGCATGGAACTGTTCTGAACCAGTCAAAATGCAAAATCGTCCCCAGTTCTCAAAGAAAATAAAACCTGATAAAACATATATTAAAAAAATCCTCGCTCCCTTTCTCCTTCTAAAATGTGGTTCCACATCTATGTCCTTTACGGCCCAGGGAAAGCTGAAATCATCCATGAATCTGTGGGTGCTGGAGCAGCATTTTCCCTGGAATGCAGGGATGCCCGGAGAAGCAGCAGTTGCTTGGGCTCCCCCTTCACCAGCAGCCTCTTCTAGGGGCCTTAAGAAGTAATTTCCTCCTGAATAAGTCGGGGATGAATCTTGCAGCAGGTCCCGAGCCTGCTGCTTCCAGGTGTGCCACCCGTGCCAGGCACGGGAAGCTCAGCAGGGGCCACGAGAACCTGTCCTCGCCGTGAGCAAGTGCTGCTGGAGCCTGTGGATAAACATGTGCCTGGAATGTAAACTCCAAGCTCCAAGGGATGCATTTTCAGCCTTGATTGATCTGCAGGCCACTCTAAATTAGTTAGGGCAGGGAGCTCTCGCTTCGCCTTCCCGCTGGTGTCGGGGCAGAGGTGCTGGTGTGGCAGCCACTCGCTGTCCTCCTCTGCAGGGGCACAGCCAGGACCCCACCCCTCCTGCCAGCAGGGTCTGTCCTCCCCACCCAGCCCTGACCCTGGGGGAAGCTCTGCACCTCTCATGAAATCTCTGAATTGTGGCTCTTTTGTTAAAGCAGCTCCTCTCTGGATCAAGGTCTCCACCCGGCTCTCCCCACCTCTCATGTGCAACCCAACAGGAGTAAGAGCAGCTGTGGTTTCTTCTGTCTTTCATCCACTTCTTGAGTGCCAGCTGGGCAGCCTAAAATTTTCTAAGGTCTTCCCCAGATAAAATTCCTCTCTTGGCTCTCTAGGGCCATTTCTGAGTTCCCCTGGAAGGAGGTTGTGTGTGAGGGGCAGGGTTAGCTGGAGGGCAGGATGTTTCCTTCAGAGGGAAGAAAGCCTACAGCATGTGGATTTATCAGCTTCTACTTCCTTGGAGGAGTTCTTGGGACTAGAGGATGGAGAACACCCAAGTTAGGTGGGAGAAGTCGCTCCAAACAGTCTCAAGTGCATTCTCCTGATGTGCACCAGCGCAGCAGCCCTGCAGAAACCTCCTTTCTCCCTCCACCTCTCTTTATGGCTCCTGCTCTCTCCATAGGATGCGTGCCCTCTCCATAGGATATCTCCCAGGAAATCCTCAGAAGCTACACACCAGCCTTCCACAGAAAATGTGAAAGCCTTAAGATCCTGCACAACTAGAAGCAGAGGTGACAAATCTCTAAACCAAAGTGGAACAAACCCCCAGTCCCAGCACGGAGCAATCCCGTGTTTTGACAAGCCGCTATCCCAACTCTCTAATTACACCTCTCCATTAAGGGCAGCAGCCAGCAGCTGGTCTAGGAATCTTTTTTTCCTTTCCCTTGGAATGATTTCTCATTGGTTAAACACGGTGATGGAAGGAAAGAGAATTTTTTTCCAAAAGAGAAAAAGACACAGCTCAAGTTCGCATGAGCTCAGCCCTCACACGCCTGGTACCATGTCTGCACTCTGGCTTGCTCCTGAATGTCAAAATAAAGACTTTGAGTCTGAGCTTAATAATTTCCCTGGAGCACCATTGTCCTGCAGTTTGCCTTTCAGTCCTGCACTGCTGCCAAGGGAGAGGTGAGGGAAGAGAACCACTTTATTTATTGAGTTGGTTGCTGTAACAACTTAAAGCGAGCTCAGCATCGCTGGCTGCTGCTTTGGGGTGGCTTCCTGGGGGTTTTCCTTCAGATCTGCATGGGGGAATCTCTCTGCTTTTACAGCACAGCTTTGTCCCGGCTTCAAATACATCTCCTGACCCGCGGAAGGATTACAGCACCTTTGATACCCCAATTAAAATGGATCAGGAGGGGGAAGGAGCGATTGATCCTTCAGCTGATCTGCTGAAAGTGCTGACTTGTGCCCATGAGCGCAAACACTGAATCACAGGGATCAATAAACAGAGCGGGAGCGCTGCGGCTGCTGCGGGCAGCACGTCTGGCTTGCACTGGCAATTACAGAATCTGGGTTGGCTTTACAACTGCCTCAACAAACGCCCTCTAACCCTACCCCTTCCTATCCAAAAAAACCATTAGCTGGCCTTTGAATTACCAAAATGGCACATTCAAAGGGAAAAATACCTCAATTGCCTGGTAAGTGCTTACAGCTCTGCGTTACAAACATTTTCATTTCGAACTTACAGGTATTAGGAAAGTTGTTCTTAAATCTACATAGCTTGGATGTGCTGTGGAGAGAAGGTTTATAAATGAATAAATGATTCATCTTTTTTTTTGGTTTCTGATGCTGCAGGCAGGCAATTAAGTGGGATTGAACTTGATAGTTTAGGGGGTTTGGAAGTTCTTAATATAAGATCACAACTACAAAATAGTTATGAATTATAGAAGAGGCCAAGGGACAGAATGCTACGGATTTTAATGGCACTTTTAAAAAGTGCCTAGAGGAGACGATAATGGGGTTTTCTTAGCTGCTACCTCACTGAAAAGATCTGAAGACCAAAAGGGAAAAGGCAAGGGGAGGAGGATGTGGTACATTTTGGGTGTGTGGCCTTGTGGACACTGAACACATCCTCAAAATTCCTTAATCTGCATTTTCCCCCCTCCAAAATCCAAGGACTGGACAATGATGTGGGGAATTGTGGTGTTTGCTGACTGTGAGACAAAACAGACAAAGTATCTTCTTCATCCCCAGATCAGCTCTGCAGGTCAATATTTACATCCCTCTGCTAGAGTCAACACCAAATATTTGGGATGAGTATTTCATAGGTAAATATCAATACCAAATATTTGGTTCAAACATCTCAACATCCTAGAAATTTGGGGAAAGCCCAATTCTACCGCCTGCAGCTTGGAATAGAGTTATTTCATGTTTTAAAAATAACCCTTAATTTTTCATGGAGAGTTTTGGGATGAAAGAAACAAGCAAGTTGTCACCGTACTTCCTGCTTGAAACTCCAAATTTTCAACCCATTCCAGCTTTTTCAGAAGTGAATTAGATTTTTAATCAGTTATTTACCTGGTAAGTTATGTCTGCTCTTCCTCTGTGTAGGAATTTTATCTGTTGGCTTTAGAATAAAGGAAAACTGAATATGAGGTCAGGATCCATCGAGTCACCGAGGGGAATCTCTTCATCTGATAACCCTGCTTTGTTCTTTTCATGGGTTTTTCATCCCCTTTTTTCATCTTTCACATAATTTTCATTTATTTCCCAAAAAATATTGCCCTGAATATTAGACCCTCAAAAACTGAGGGTTTTAAGAGCTGGATATTGAACTCTATAAATTCCACTACTTGCAGCTTGTTCCGTGGATTTTTCCCGTGACAGGAGGTTATGTGGTTTTAATGGAATAGTAGTAGTGTGGCTACATTAAATGCCATTTAAAACCTCTTTCAAAGTGGTATTGACTGTGTTGAAATGAGACTATGGAGATATCCCAGTGATGGGAAATAGGTGTGAATATTGTATTTTCATCACAGAATTTTCAAACTGATACAGAAAACCCTTAAAAAACCCCCAAATCTACAAAAAATGACCGTATTGTTCTGAGTGGATTTGCCTTTCTATACAAAAGGGCTCAAAATAGACTCGTTGATATATTAACAACAAGGAAAAATATTCCAAGTAATTATCAGCTCTGCCCACGTGTTGAAAGCCCATTTTGTCCTGTAGCTGTTTCAATCAATACACTATTTATTTTCAAATAACCATGCACTAAGGATCATTTGGACACAGAGCCCATAAATACACATTAGCTCATTATCGACCCTCTCTGGCCACTGCTGCATTATTAACATTTCACTAAAAGAAGCAATCAAGCCATAAACAGGAGGAATTTCTAGAGTTATTCTTCCCCCAAATATTTTTGTAGGGAGGGCCAGGCCTGGGATTTTGCCCCCAAGAATTACTTTTCTCTTTGATATTCTTTACAGAGAAGTAAATGTAACCAGTAGCCAGTGAAATGGGAAGAAATACAATATTTGCAAAGAGGGAATGTACACAGGACAGTCAAACTCTATTTTTTATCCAGGGATTATCACTTGCACATACATGAGAGCGCTGAATTTCGGCTCCCAAACACCCTACTGTTTTAATCCTATAAATCCAACTTCTGCAGTTGCTCAGTAGGCTGGAAAAGGAGCCAGTGAGCCACCCAAGTGCTGGGAGCAGAATCCCTTTGCTCTGGGTCGGACAGCAGTGTGCAGGGCCATCTTTATGCAGCTCATGCAGGGAAATTCTCCTCCTCCGGTGCTGTGGGATGACTGATGGCTTTCCCATAAAAGACGAGCTACTCGGGGGCAATAGCAAAGGCTGCCGTGGCAAATTGCCAAGAGCTGGAGGGCTGCACCTCATTTGCATGTAAATTTACATCGGTTTTAAAGCCATGAAGGAGTGCCCTGGTAGCACTTGAATATTTCTTGATCGGTTTGTCAGCGCCGTGTGATCTCCAGAAATAAAATCCTGGCTGTGAGCGGCCTGGTCGCCCTCCGTGCCTTTGGGGCCGTGTCCTGATCCCACTGATCTTGGCTCAGCACCCTCAGGACCCCCCAGCTTCAATCTCTGCTCCCACCACCTTCACCCCAGTGCTGGTTGCCATCATTTCAGCCCCATCACTAAGGGCAGGTGCCACATCCATCACAGGCCTGGTGAGATCCAGATCCTCCCCTCAGGCTAAGCCGAGCCCAAACCAGCCCCACTGGTACCGCAGGAATAAAATTATTGGGCTAGAGACACTGCATTAAACTGCTGAGTTTGTAAAATACACCCCCATGCTTATGATCAGTAAGAATATAATGAGTTCATGGTGGGCTTAGATGGGATTTTGGGAAGGAATTATTCCCTGGGAGGGTGGGCAGGCCCTGGCACAGGGTGCCCAGAGCAGCTGGGGCTCCCCCTGGATCCCTGGCAGTGCCCAAGGCCAGGCTGGACAACCTGGGGTAGTGGAAAATGTCCCTGCCCATGGCAGGGGATGGAATGAAATGGTCTTTAGGGTCCTTTCCAACCCACACCAGTCTGTGATACTCCATATCTGCATTCCTCCATCCGTGTGCTGGCACAGGGATGCGGCGCGGGAAGGATTAAGCCCGTTTTGCATAAAACCAGCTGCAACAAGTGACGGGAGAAGGTGTGTGGGGATGCAAAGTGGAAAATTACTGAGGGAAGGAAAAGAAGCTTGAGAGGACAGAGGCAGGTCTGTGTGCCAGCTGCTCTGCAGAGGAAGCAAACGGGAGGGATGAGTTCAAATCTTTGGATTTCAGATTTGGACTGAGGCTGGGAATAATGCAGAAGCTTCCTGGCAGATTGGGCGTCTGACGGCAGGAGCTGCAGTCAAGGTGATCTTCTGGGTAGCTGCTGTATTCACTTTATTTCCAAAGCTTGCATTCATGCTCCTGCTGTCAATAAAAATCCCTGCCTGAATAGATAAGCCAGAGCCTCGTATCTCATTAAGCCTGAGAATTCAATCCTCTGCTTCAAGCTCTGTGCTCCTATGCTACTTTATATCATTAAGAAATATTGCCCAAGCTGATCCCCTAAATCCTTGTATTAGCCAGCACAATTAAATCTAATGTGGATGGAAAAATGGGAGCTAGTGGGACTTCTCCACGGTGTGAATTCCAGGTACATCCCCGAGTATGTGACCGAAAAGTGCACCAGCAACAAGTTAGAAATGAGACACTTACAAGCCCCGAGTTATTCTGTTTTAAATAGCTTAAGAAAATGCCTTTTTAGACTTTCTCGAGATGAATTGTGGAATACCTTGAAGTGAGACCATAAATCCCAATGCTGTCACTCTTTTTCTCCGAGGAGTTATTAAGTGAAGCATCCAAAATAAAACGTCGGGCTGTGGAGCTCCTGGGGTTTTGTTTCTCTGTCAGACATAAACTTGGTGACTTCTGAGTTTTCAAACAATGGCCTAAACGTGCCAACCATTAGCAGTAGTACTTAATGAGATTCGCAGATAACCCCTGACCAGAATATGTAGTGATTAAGTCAATTTAAATGATTCATCTCCACTGCAGCCTGTGAGACATGTACATAACACCCATTTGCATAGCAATAAAAATCTCCATTTCTCCGCACAGGACAGGTTTATAAGGATATTTCCAACCTCAATAATATCTGCTTGGAAGTTTTTTTTCACTCCTCTTTTTTGCCAGATGCTTATCCCGGTAGGGGAAGCAGAAGATCTCGGGGCAAACCATCCCCTTGTGCAGGGCCACAAATGAGTCAGTGAGGAGCAGCATTCCCAGCCTGGCTGCGAAGAGGCTCCGGGGGGGAATTTTACTTGTGTGGCATTCCTGGGGTTGGTGTGTGGCCAGAGCATCCCCACCAGCTCTGTGCTTTCACACATGCCTGCACACACACACACACAACACGGAGCGGCCCTAACGAGCCCGGCTCCAACCACCGCCAGCCAAAATTAAGCCAGGGCTGGAGCTGGGTCCAAGGGAATTGCTAAACTCCCTCCAACTTCCGAAGGTGCAGGATCGGATCCGCGCAGGTCTGAGATGAATCAGAGGGGGAAGCTCTGCCAAGCAAATCCCTGGCAGGCCGCTGCTTTCTGGAAGGTCCTGGGGCGGCCTGGCTGAGGCTCCGCGGCGGGAGGCGACACCGCAGGGTCGTGAAACGTCCCCTGCCTGCTCCCCCAGCCCGGGCACCTCATCACTAATTGAAATTGCTTCTCCCCAGCTGACCCAGAGCCACACGGATTAAACCAGATTTCGGAACGCTAATTACACGACATCGTTTTCCCAATTATTCTTAAAATTGGATTATGTGCCGGGAGATGGGGTGTTTGAAGCAGCCACTAATGAGCAAATCATGCATAAAAAACTTGTTTGTTATGTTGGTGACTGAACAAAATAAGGTTGCAGGCGTGAAGTCGTGTCCTAATAAACAAAAGAAACCAAAGAGATTCCAAGAGTAGCACCAAGCTGGAATTTAGGGAGCTTCAAGAGCCATGGCAAAGCCAGAGAATGGGTTTTTCTTCCCTCTTCTCCAATTGTCCAGTGATGGCTGAAGCTGTTTCTGGGTTATTGGGTGTTTCAGGGTATTTTCCCAAGAAATTATTGTGTTATCTAAGTGACCAAGTAGCTTATAATCCATTTTCAAAGGTTTCTGTGGAGCTTAAGAACATAAATCTGATTATCAAAGAGGCTCCACTATTGCATTTTTCTGTGCTTGCCCCACCTTTCTGATGTAATCAAGAGTGACACAGAAATTTAATTGCTCTAAGTAGTCTCTATATTGCAGCAGCCAGAAGTCTTTAGATTCCCTGCACAAATATTATAAATCTAGTTTTAGTCCCTTTGTACTTTTCTGGCTGAACAGTTTTGCTGTGATTCCAGGGCAGTTCAGGAGAATATTCCAAATGGGTTTCCAATCCCTTAATAAATCTGGAGACCTATCAACCCACACCTGTCTGTCTATCCACCATCACACTGCATGAAAAGATCCACTGTTAATTTATCCCAAATATTCTTATAATTCAATTTAACAGCCAATTCCAGTGCTGCCTTTTTTGCCCTCGTGGATTTAAGACAATTATTGCTTAAAAAAACCAACCAAAAAACCCAACAGAAACCAAATCATGTATGGAGTATGTAAAAAAATAAATTTCCAGGGTACTTGCTCCAAAATTTCAGATTTAAGTCTACAAATAGGAAGTAATACTCCCTTCTCAACAATTCAGAATGTTTAAGTCCAAATGGGCTTAGCTTTAAATCTAAATTTTTTCAGCATCATTCCTAACAGAGAAACTCCAAGCTCCTTGAAATAACCCTTTTTTCTCTTCAAAAGACATAAATAAAGAAAAAAGGTTTTCTAAAACTCAGTATATTTTTACTCCCTGGACTTATAAACCCAGTTAGTTGTGTGTGCACTGTTCTTTCCTCCTTCACTGGTCTGCTTACCATCTTCAAGGTTTCTATTGCCCACAATTTAAAGAAAAATCTCATCTAATTACTGAGATAATGATTTTCTGAAGTAAAAATTGTCGTAAGTTTGAAACTTACATTACGAGTCTATTCAGATATTAAAAAAGAAGATATATAGCAAGAAAAGAATTAAATTACAATGCACTTTGTAGCAACAGTCAATATCTTTGAGTCAATCTCCCATTTACATTTTTAAACCCTTTTCTCTGGTAAACCTTAATACAAGACTTCCATAGCAACAGAGACAAGGCCTGGCTCACATTTCAGGGAATCCTAACAAAAATGGAATGAGAAAAGAACAGGCGTCAATTATTTATTTTTAAGTTATTTGAATGAGGAACATTAACCTCAATGGAAAAAAAAAATCCAGTGTTTTTCTACAGCCCAGTCATCAATCAAAAGAAAATAACATACTCTGTTATTTGCTCTCTGTTATTCTCACAGTTTCAGTGGAGTGCAGTGGTAGAGGGAAACTCTTGATGGGTTTAGGGTTTTTTTAAACTGAGATAGAAAGTGTTGCTTCCTCCTGGTTAAACAGCAAAAGGAAAGTCAAGGAGTTTTCCGCCACCGACCTGGGTGGCCAAGATTTGACCTAGAAGCTGCATTTGTGTCATCACCTCATCCTCTGGGCTCTGGTGCCCAGAGTGAGTGAGTGCCCAGGCATGAATCCAGAAGGCAGCAGCACTCCACCAGATTTCCTCCTGGATGCATTAAGGGAAATGTCTCGGCACCAAGCACAGAAAGCACAGCCATGGGCAAAGCCAGAGCCCCTTGCAGGTCAGCGGTTCCGCCTTCGAGCGTGTCCTGCTGCAGCCGGGGCAGCCAGCAAGGCCCCGAGCCTGGGGCTGAATGCCCCACAGGATTTCACCTATCTTAGTGCTTTTTGGGGGTTCAGTAGTTCAGTAGTTCAGCAGATCCAGGCACTGGCAGTGAGTTTTTATGAACCAGGGCCATGGAAGTGTCCCTGCCCGCGGCAGGGGGTGGGACGAGATGAGCTTTAAGGCCCCTTCCAACCCAAACAATTCCATGATTCTGTGGTGACATTGCTTTGACTCTCGTGCCTGGCAGTGCTGGTTGCCTTTGACAGTGAGTTTTGGAGAAGAACAAAGCAGTCCCAACAATTAAACGCCTCTAATAAAATGTTTTAATGCTCTTTTTTCTCATCAATGATTTCAGTTTCCATAGTTTCCAGTTAAATGAAACCTGGCAGCTCTTTAGGATTTTCAAGCTGCTGTAGGGATGGGAGGAAGGTGGTCACCAGACCATCAGTGTGAGTGATGTCAGATCCCAACCACCTACATATTTTCCCACAGGATTTAGTTTTTCTTGTGCTGCTGACTTTCACGGAGCTCATTTCTGAGGATTCCTCTGAGACAAATGAGATGAAGAAGGTGGAAGAGTGTTGCCTTCAGGGCCATCATTTTGCACCCACTGAAAGGACTGTCTCACCCTCTGTTTTTTGTTTCCTCCTTACTTCTGTCTGATATTCCTCCTTTTTGCTTCCTGTTTGCTTTTTAAATTCTATCCTCAACAATTGCATATGAAAACCCTCTAAATGCTTTTTTTCCCCTTTACATTTTACCTTCTAGGTAACACAGCATTGCTTTTCTTGCCTTTCTGGTAGAACTTAAAACAAATCCCACAATTGTCTGAGGAAATTCACAGTTCCTGAGACCCTTAAAAAGGAACAAAACCAGAAAACCTATTGCTACCTGCAGTGCCTTCCCTGCCCGTAACCTCTCTGCCCCTAATCTGCTCCTTCCTGTGCCTTTGGAACCAGAACTTGGCCAAGCCAGGCCGAGCAGAGCTGGAGGAGTGGGAGCAGGGCCCTACAAAGGCACCAACTCCCCGGCCAGCAGCAGGGAGAGATTGTTGTTGTAAGAAGAAGTTGCATAACTCTCATCTGTTGTGTGTATTTTTCCATGGTCCTTGGAGGCTCCGTGAGGGCACGGTGATGGAGATGTCAGGCAGAGAGCAGGAGAGATTAGTGTAGAGTGGAGTAAGAGCTGTCTGCAAAAACAACCTTTCCATCCCATCAGGGAAGTGACTGCCTGTCAGAGGAACTGCAGAACTGTTTGGGTTGGAAAAGATTTTAAAAATCATCCACTTCCAATCCCCTGCCATGGGCAGGGACAGCTTCCACTGTGCCAGGCTGATCCAAGCCACGTCCAACCTGGCCTTGGGCACTGCCAGGGATCCAGGGGCAGCCACAGCTGCTCTGGGCACCCTGTGCCAGGGCCTCAGCACCCTCCCAGGGAACAATTTATCCCTAATATCCCCTCTGGCAGTGGGAAGCCATTCCCTGTGTCCTGTCCCTCCATCCCCAGTCCCTCTCCAGTTCTCCTGGAGCCCCTTCAGGCCCTGGAAGCAGCTCTGAGCTCTCTCTGGAGCCTTCTCCTCTATAGGTGAGCACCCCCAGCTCTGCCAGCCCGGCTCCAGAGGGGCTCCAGCCTCGGAGCAGCTCCGTGGCCTCCTCTGTCATTTGGGCAGTTTCTCAAATCCTCAGCAGTTTGAGGTGAAGGCTCCGTGCAAGGAACACCAGTCCTGGCTGTGGATCCTACACACCCTGTGCCTCTTATTTGAAGCTTTAACCTCATAGCAAAATGTGACCAAGCCTTGGAGAAGCTGTCCCACAGAGATGACACTGGTCCCATCCCATCCCAAATCCCAGCAGAGCTGGATTTGCCAACAATTTCTGCTGACACTGAATGGATATTACCTGCCCTGTAACTCTCCCTTGTGTCACTGTATTCCACTGATACCAATGAGCTGCTACAGTTATTTTTTTAAGTGGTTTGCAAGAAAAGATTGTCATTAATATTTAAAATTAATATTTTCCGTGAAAATTTAATTGTGTGCTATGGTGGTTTTAATCTAATCTAGTCAGCAGTCTTCAGATATTCCCAAAAGGCAGCAACAGCATCCCAAGTGACCAATTTTTTCATTGCATTTTCTTTTCTTGGAACTACTTTATCATTTAAAAATGTTCTGTTTAGAAACCCAGATTTACTTTCTGCCTCATCATTGCCATCCCATTATGCTCTTTATGTGTAAACAGAGTGTACTTCAAAGAGCATATATCATTATTAATAGTTAATAAAAGAAATGGAAATAAAAGCTCCACAAGCTGGTCCTGTAGCTGGGAAGCAATTCCCTGCACTTTATGGGAAAGGCTTTCCTTCCTGTTGGATATCCTTGGGAGATGAGATGACTGTTGCAGGGACATAAAAACAACCCCCTATTATTGCACTTTCTGGATATATAATCTTCAAATAATGAGCAACAGGACGAAAAACAACTCAAAGAAGACTCCTGGAGTATTTTCCCCCTGTCTTGCCAAGGCCAGCAGTTCCCCTTGATTAAGGGTTAGAGGATCAGAGTCCCAATATGCAGTTGGCTGTGGAATTGAATCCATGGCGCATCCTTCTCCTCTCCTCTGAGCTGACTGTGCCCCAAAATGAACCTGGGATATTGATGACTTCAAAGGAACTGCAAAAGTGAAGCAACAAGCCATCATCGGCCCGTATTCCTAAATACTCTGTGACAGAAATACCTTCAGAGGGGGAAGATTTTGAGTCTGTAGTATTTTACTACAAGGTGTAATGAAGCCTGCAGGGTCCTGTGCCCACCATGCCCAAAGCAGCTGCATGGGAGAGGTGAAATCCAATTTATTCCCATTTTTGTGAACAGTTCTTAGCTCAGCAGGAGATGCTGTGTGTCGTTTATAATCCAGCCCCCACGGGTCACAGGACTTGTGTGGCCTCCATGAATCCCAGCAGCTCCTTGAGGCCCTGCTGGGAACAGGTTCCCTGGTGCTGGGCAGGCCCCAAACATTTGTATAAATGACATTTTTGAGGCTGAATTTCCCAGTGCCCTGCACGCACACCCTCATTGCCATTCCATAAGTACAGCCAACAAGGAGCTGTCTGTTATCCCGTTGGGAACTGAGCAGAAGCCCTTGATCAAAGGACAAATTCCTTTATATTCAGGGATTCCCAAATCCTTCTCTTGAAAAGCTTTACCACCTGCAGATGGTTTTGGTGGTGGGATATTTACTTAGCTGCCCATATTGCTCTCCTCACATCGATGACAGGCTCGTTTTCCTTCTCCTTAATTAAGACTACCTTCAAAGAGACCCTTTTATAAACAAATTAGGGTTATCTGACTCAGAGTTTAAAATGGAGCAGTGTTTGATCAATACAATCGATTGAAGAGATCTAAACTCATCTCTGGGATACTCTGTTCCTGTCTTGGAAAGTTTTTAATGCCTCACTGAAGCAGAGGTTGAAGTGTGGCAGCCTCTGGCCTCTTACAACATTAACTGGGCACTTTTAGATGAGGCAAATAGCACTGGAAAACCTTCCAGTGGAGCCATTCCCTTTAAATAATGCTGTGGGGAAGGGAGGTGGGAAACTTGGAATGCTTTTAGGAGGAGCAGGGATCATGGAGAAGATGGTGCTGATGACAAGACAAATGCTCGTGTAATTTTAGCTTCCATAGGATGAGGTTTGGCACTACAAGAAAATCACAGAGTGAAAAGAAAATCACAGATAAAAAGGAAACCAGAGAACACTCCATCCCTCCATCCATCCATCCCTCCATCCATCCATCCCTCCATCCATCCATCCATCCATCCATCCACTCATCCATCCATCCATCATCCATCCATCTATCCATCCATCCATCCATCCATTCATCCATCATCCATCCACCTCATCCATCCATCCATCCATCCCTACCTTAACACCAAGCCTGAACTGGAAACACCTTTAATTTATTTTTCTTGTCACAACAGGAAATTCAGATCAAGCATGGGAAGATCTATGGAGATTCAGATCCAATGAATAAGATACCCTCTTAATTTATATTTCTTGCGTGGAAGGCAGTCTTGGAATCTTGAAGCTCATTTGGGATGCTTTGTATAGGACTTTTCAGGCTTGTCCTCATTAAAAAAAACATAAAGATTTCAATGTATCAGTGAATTTAAAGAAATTTTAAATATCTCTTCCAGAGAAACTTCTCCAATTGGTGTATTCTGAACATTTTATCTGTGTGTGTGAACTTCCTAACCAGGGAACCTGCATTCCTACACACATTCCTTATATTCATTTCAAGATGCAGACAACACTGCACTGCACAGACTTTAATAAAAAGGCCTGATTACACTGCAAACCTACGAGCAAAGGAAGAGCCAGAAGAAGCAGCAAAAATAAAGCCTAAAAATCCAGCCTAAAGAAGGAGCAGAGGAAAGCAGCAAATATAAAGTACCCGAAGAGTTACCAGACACACAGAAATTATGTCTCTGTCCCACTAATTCAATACTGTCACCTAATTCCTGACAGTAACTAACAATTGCGTGATAGCTGTCCACCAGCTCACCAGGAAATTCTTTTATTCTGGGAAAAAAAATAGGCAGCCTGCTCCTGAGTAGGCTTAGAAAAATACTCTCCATGTCTGTGCATCTCTAGTCTCTTGTTTCTTTTTGTTTTTCAGTATAAAATGCTCATTTTCCTAAGGAAAAAATATAGTTTATGGATAGAATTCCTGCATTTCCAGCATTTGGGAATAAAAGATTCCAGTTCAGGCTGCACTGGGATCATTTCTACCCTGTGCCAGTAATCATTTCACTACGATATTGATACCATACATTTTTTGGATGGTTAATTTAGTTCAACTTTATCTGTGCCAAGATATCAAGCTGATAATTGATCTCCAGCTTTGTTCTGCAGCATTAATTAAGTTTTAGAGAAGCTTACAGATCAATTTATTTGAGTTAATGCAAATCTGCACCTAGAACAACACGACTCAGATATTTATCACTCTGCTCTGAGTCCCTTCTCATGCCTCAGCAATTCAGGTTTACATCTGGTTCAAGTTTCTCTAATCTAAAATAAACCAGCATGAAAAAGCATTTGATTTCTCATTTAGATTCTTGATAGCCTTTTATTGCAAAGATAACATCCCTTGTCTGATTTGAAATGGTGAAATAGTTGGGCCAAAAATAATGAATAAAAATGTTGGCACTCCCGAGTTCTTGCAACTAACCCAAATTTTATTGGTCTTTAAAAAAATTAAAAGCAAATTGGGGTTCTTTTCCACATGTGAGATAACATAACATTGTTTAAGTCATGCTACAATTCTGATTAATTTCTATGCTTTAAAAATATTGACTTCAAAGGCATTTAAAGGTTGATGTGAAAATTCCTCACTGTGAGGACCTGCCTTGACTTTGCTCTTGCAGAGCCCCTCAGGTGTGGATGGAGATAAAACCATCTCAGGCCGAATCAAATCAGCCACAGCAGCACCAGGTTTGTTATCTTCTCTTAAAATGCAAAGGATGGCTGTTTCCAGGTGGATTTATCACAGAATGATTTGGGTTGGAAGGGAATTTAAAGCCCATCCAGTGCCACCCAGGGGCACCTCCCACTGTCCCAGGCTGCTCCAAGCCCTGTCCAGCCTGGCCTTGGGCACTGCCAGGGATCCAGGGGCAGCCCCAGCTGCTCTGGGCACCCTGTGCCAGGGCCTGCCCACCCTCACAGGGAACAATTCCTGCCCAATATCCCATCTATCCCTGCCCTCTGGCAGTGGGAAGCCATTCCCTGTGTCCTGTCCCTCCATCTCCTGTCCCCAGTCCCTCTCCAGCTCTCCTGGAGCCCCTTTAGGCCCTGGCAGGGGCTCTGAGCTCTCCCTGGAGCCTTCTCCTCTCCAGGCTGAACAATCCCAGCTCTCCCAGCCTGCCCTTATAGCAGGATGTAGATCCTGCTCACGGATCCGAGCCTTACAGAGGCCTTTTGTGTTATTTCTGAGATTAAATAAAGCTTCCATTTTCTTCAGTCACGCCCAGGTGCTAAAGAGTTACAACTCCAAAACATCCCTTGGTTTTCCCACAACCTTTTTTTTTGCACAGTCATGGTTTTCTCAATTTTGTTTCAGAGCATTTAACACATTTAAAGCTGAGCTGGCCACAATGACCTTTCAGCACAACATGCAGAAAACTCTGAATCTGGTAACTCTGTTTTTACTGACTGTTGCACATTTCCCAAGTACTCAGGTCAATACTTTGCAGTATTTCTCTGACAACAAATCTGCAGTATGGGGAAGAAAACATTTGCCCACCTCAAAATTGTTGCTGGAGGCAACAGAGATTTTCCTTAACCTGTATCTGGTATGATTTTCTATCGAGCACTATAAAAAGGAGTTTGTAAAACATGAACTCTCTGTATTTTTCATACGAGGATTTTATGTACGTTGTGTTAGGTCAATGAGGTGCGAATTTTTGCCTAATTAACAGAGCAGGATACTACTAATTAATCCGATGAGATAATGCCAGTAAGGCCCCCTTTATCAGGAGCAGAGAAAATGGCTTTAGGAATTTTAAAGCCTTAAAATCTGGAGTTTGCATAACGTGAGGTGCCTCTGCCAAGCCCTCGCTGGGTAACTCCCCACAGCCAGGATTGCCTTCACCAGCAAAGAGTTAAAGGGTGAGAGCTGTCCTGAAGAAATTGGTGAGGTTTTGCCATGTGGATCTCACCTTTCCACTTCTCTACTTGACCTTGTCTGAATATTTCAGTGGGGTTTTCCCTTGTACAGCTCACTCATCCAAAACCCCATGCAGATCCTGCTCTCTATTGATTGTGTGCGTGGTACAAAATGCTGACTGAAGGGATTGGATAAAACTCCACTCCTCTTGGCTTTTCCTGATTTCCATTGGTTCAGGAAGGTCAGAGCAAAATGCCCAACTCCACCCTCCAAATGAGGGGTTCCTTGGGAACTGGAGATTAATGCTCAGATTGTTACAAACATCATGGGCTGCTGCTCAAACAGCTTGAAAGATTGGCAAGCCAGAAAATTCAGGGGTCGGTCATTGATTTTTGGATTTTCCTATTTGTGATATTTTTAATCTGGATGTGGGAGTGTATCTCCAGTGCTTCTGTTTATCTGGGAAAATCAATGATCATGGAATCCCAGAATAGTCTGGGTTGGAAGAGACCTTAAAGCCCATCCAGTCCCTGGGCAGGGACACCTCCCACCATCCCAGGCTGCTCCCAGCCCCATCCAACCTGGCCTTGGGCACTGCCAGGGATCCAGGGGCAGCCACAGCTGCTCTGGGCACCCTGTGCCAGGGCCTGCCCACCCTCCCAGGGAACAATTCCTTCCCAGTATCAAATCTAAATCAACCCTCTTTCATCTTAAAGCCATTTCCCCTTGTCCTGTCCCTGCAGCTCCTTGTAGATTGTCTCTGTCCATCTTTTTTGCAGGCTCCTTCCAGGTCCTGGAAGGCCACAGTGAGGTCACCCCAAAGCTTCTCTTCTCCAGGCTGAACAATCCCAATTCTCCCAGCCTTTCCTCACAGCAGAACTGCTCCATCCCTCTGATCAACTTGGTGGTTTCTTCTTGCCTTGCTCCAACGCCTCCAAGTCCTTCCTGTGCTGAGGACCCCAGAGCTGGAGGCAGAACTCCACAGAAAATCTTAATTCCAGGACGTCCCAGTGCCTGCAAAGCACCACAGCTCCTTCTTTAGCTCTCAGATGGTGGAGTGGGTGAGAAAATAGCTACACTAGACATCACTTCAATCTCCATGAATTAAGCTGTAATTTGTATATCCTACCTGGGATTTGAGTGGGATATTTATTTTCCCAAATTAGCTTAGCCACGGTAGTGGTGCAGATTCCCATTTCTCTATTTGATGGGGGTTTTTAGTATGCAGCTTGAAAGCTGGGAATAAGACAGCTAAAAGAAAGGAAGAAACCATTCCTGGCTGTAATACCTAAGGCAAAGGACCCTCTTTGAAGCAATAAAATGTTTCAGCACAGTGTGGAAGGCACGATGTGCAGAGGGAGGTGGTGCAAACATCCTCTGTTCCTCCTCAGCTACTCCCAAAATGAGGGACAGACAGAAGGAAGAGCCCGAGCTGCTCCCTCTGGAGTCAGTTTGGCATGAAAGAACATTTTATACCAAAAGAGACACCCCTTGCCTCTTCATCCTCCTAAATGATAATTTTCCTCCTTGGAAAGGAAAACTTGGTTCCCTGCCCATGGCAGGGGGGGTGGGTGGTCTTTAAGGTCCCTTCCAACCCAAACCATTCTGGGACTGATCCTATAATTCTTGGTTTATAGTACAAAACACTCTGCAGTGCTTTTTGCATGAGCAACCATAAAATATTCTATTCTTCAGCTTTTACTGACAATCTTCTCCCTCTGGAACAGAAGATTAATTTATATTTTGCTATTAATATGCACATTTTTACAGTGCCTGCACCACTGTAGAAAAGGGGAAGCACAGCATTATTTTTCTGTCTGCTTACTCAATTATTGTGGGAGAAATCAGCTATTTTAGAGACGTCTCCCAAAGTAGGTCAGGACAGAACGAGAGAAGAGGTCTGTGAGCACCTTTCCAAAAATAAGTGACATCCCCTGATCTGAGGCAGGCTCTGGGTGGCTGAAGGCCTCACTGGCTACAGCGCTGCGTTTAGAGGACTGTTAATTAGGAGTGAAAAATTAATTACCTTCAGCTGCCTGCTCTGGGGCTGGAGGTGCTGCTGGCAGATGGGCAGTGCTGCAGCAGCACTCGTGATGGCAAGGGTGGTTGAGTGCAGACTATTTGTTCTGTGTTTCTGAGTTTTCTCTTTTTGGGTTGTTTTGGATCGTTTTGGGAAGATTCATCTCCTTCCTTAGCCAGGGCAGTCTGTTGATGGAGCCACCAAGGGGGATGCTGAAAGATTTTAAGAAGATACTGACTGACGTTGGTTTTTTTTGGTGGGGTTGGTGCTCTTTCTTTAAAACTTTGCAGTGTCACTGGGCTTTTTAAGATCTCTACAGATCTGAGCCTTGGTTTCTCTCTGCTTCAGTTCCCTGCCTGTAAAATGAATGAATCACGTTTACCCATCTCACAGGAGCGTTGTGTAAATGCATCCACAAAAAGATTGTCAGCTGTCCCTATATCATTTAACGGGAAAATATGGGCACCTAAAACAAACATCTGAAAGCCTTCCCGGCCAGGGCAGAGAAACACAAAGAATATTTTTCCATGCCAGCAGCCAGCAAGTAATTTTGAGTGCGAGTAGTTCTTCCCTTCAGAGACAAGCAGCAAACACGTGCACTGAGCTGTGGATTTAACTGGAAATGTGGAGCTATCAAGTGTTCCACCAAGCCGTGGGCTGATCTTGCTCATTAATCCAGAATTTGGCATGAAGGGGATCAAGAAATAGTTTGTTTAATTGTTTTTTACTCTGCTTCCTTCCAAGTCCATCTTTTCCCATTAATGACAGTCTCCAAAGCATTTGGAGCCAGGCAGACACCGGGAATTAATTCCCCTGATGATGTGGATTGCTGGCACTGGTGTGGTGCTGCCAAAGCGCCATTGCAGGTCTGTTCCTAACGCTGTGCTCCTAAAAGAGAGTGGCTGCACTCTGGCCTTTGCTTTCCTGTTCTTAGAGTATTATATTTTATTGTATTTTGTTGTATTTTGTTGTATTTTATTGTATTTTATTTTAATTTTTTTGCTTTATGATGAAACACTCCTCCAAGACCGAACGGTTGCATCTGAGCTTCCAGGTTTTCTGAGTAAATGCATCCCACACATTCAAACACCAGAGAATAATTAACAAGGCTTCATTTATTGTGTATCTTCATACATATAATTATCTTAACCTCATGATTTTGGAGTCAATGATTTTTTGGTTGACCTGATGGTGATTTTAATGGAATTACTGCTCCTGACCCGCACTTTGGCTACATCTTTGCTGCAAATAGAGGAAAAACAAGAAGTTTCCTGTCTGTTGCTGGACAGCCCTGCAGAGCCAAATACATCAGCTAAAATATTTATGTCTCTGCAAACTTAAAATGAGAATTTTGGGTGTCCAACAATTCATAGAGGGGTTCTTTTTAGGAAGTGTGTTGGAAGTTTTCTGTGTAGGAGCAATGCAAAGCACTTCAAGGCCCTGGGAGTCTGAGTGAGACTTGGTGAAGCTGCAAAGCTCCTTGCTGGAATTGCTGTTGTCACGTCCACATGAGGGTTAAGCCAATGACACCCCGGCACTGAGGCTTTCAAGAGGTTCCTTTGCTATAAAGCAGCATTATCTGACCTGTTGGGAGGTTTTGCCACATTCTAGCTCATTTTGAGCATTTCTGTTAAACTATCAGCAAAAGCTCGACTTTTCAGTGTTCCAAAGACTTGTGGAAAAGCCATTTACTCTTTTGCTCCCTCCCCAGCTCCTCAGCTCCTTCCCAATTCCTCCTGGCTGGGTTGAAACCAGGAATCAGGAGATGAGGTCTCAGCTTGGGGATGTTTTGTAGCGAAGCCCTTCCTTACCTTGCCAAGTGAGATGATCTTTGCACTGTCAAGCAAATGACGCCTCCAGCCTCAGCCCTCCAGCTGCTTTATTTAGCGGGGGACTTGTGTAATTCAGCAAACTCCTGCTCTCCTCACGTCCACCAGCCTTCACATGCTGGGAGAACATCCCACAAAATGCTGCTTTGCCTTTTCCCCTTCCCTGAAAGGCCTTTTTTTCCTAGCCTTGACTTTGAGTAAGAACAAGAAGGCCGCAAGAATAAATAGCCTTGACTTTGAATAGGGAGAAGACTTTAAATAAACCTTCAGATTTCCTTTGGATTTGCTTCTTTCCAAAGAAAAATCTACAAATCCTCACCTTTAGAGTCAGAATCCCTTTTTCTTTTTTTCATTTTGCTGCCAAGTAAGGAAAAGGATCATTTTTGCACAAGAAAAGAGGCGTGCACATAATTTCAATCCCATTTATCAGCAAATGTGCTGTAGCAAGACGTGGCTATATTGCTTTGCAGCCCTATCAGACAAGGTTTTAGCAAAAACTACCATTGCACAGGTACTTGGGAAGAGCTTCCAACATCCTCGTTGTGGATTTGATGCGTGGGGATTGTCGGTGCCTGAGTGGAGCCCCCAAATTGAGACACTTAAGGAGCTCTTCCTTTTCTTCAAATAGCCTTGCTGGGTGTCTTAAACTGAGACAAGCATCCCAGATGATTTATCTTCGAAGAGTTTGGCCACTTAATGTGAGTTTTTATCATTTAAATTTCCAGTACTTCCCATAGCTGGTGGATTAGGACTGACTTCCTCCCGAACAGTGCAATAAACTCAACTCTTTTCTGCCAACCACTTTATACCCATTATCAAAACCACTTGAAACCTCTAATTCCCTGACAGTGAGAAGAAAATTTATGACAAGGCTGAATTCTATAGAAAGGTCATTTGTACATCCCTGAGCAAGTCCCTCCCCAATCAGGGCCCTGCCAGCTTTCAAAGAGACACAGAGAGGTCTTTGAGCGCCTGTCATCTCTGGGAATAACAGCATCAATATGCACGGAGGTTAATGCCTCACAAAGGAGCAGGAATCTGCATATTACATTTATCAAAAGATGTGTAAATGAGCCGTATAGGAGTCTCCTACAATGCCTTGCATAATTTATTCCGTGTACAATAAAGAGCTGATCAGATTTCACGCATGTTTACTTTGGGAGAGATAACTGCCAGTGTTTGAACCAGCCACGGAATACAAATAGGGTTCAAAGTAATGTGTTTATCTACCTGACATTTTAATCTTGAAAACTTTCTTATTCCCATTGTTCTGACAAAGAGGTTTCCTTTTGTGAGAATAATCTCTCCCCAACACGAGAGGACTTGCTTTGTCCGAGACACACAATATATCTAGGAGTTATTAGATATGCAGAAGTGAAACAAAAAGCCCATAGCAACACCATTTATATTTCTGATATGGTTTACTTTCTTTCTTGAACTTTGAAGGAGAGGAAAATCAATTAAACCTGAAGTTTCAGAAACAGAGAAATCCTGGTTTCATAACTCAAAGCGCAGAGCCTCATGCTGCAATCTTGCTCCTTGAGCAAGGTCCTTGACAAGTCAAGTTGGGCCCTTGTGCATCCATTTCCTTCTCCTAATTCTAACCAGCTCACATTTATCCTCTCAGTGTGAGTATTAGCTAAGAGAAACACGCAATTTAAACTTTTTATAGCTCAATTTCACATTGCTGAGGCATCAGTTAGTTTCCAAGCCTTCTCCCATAATTAAATATTCTGATTCAACAGATGGACATTTTTACCGGCGAATAATTCAGAATTTACCCTTATCTTTACCTTAGATTTGCTGGCTGTTAGGTCTGTGTTCCACAGGGTCTGGCAGGTGCAGATGAAGCTTTTCAGTTTTCCTCCTTCGGTTGCTTCCCAAAGCCTCGCTCCTCAGCACACGAACACCTGCAGATCCCGTACGAGAGGCTCGGAGCCGCTGCCTGCCGAGCTCACCTTCAGCATCCCCTGAAGGCTCTTCCCTGCAGGGGCTGCAGCCGAGTTTCCCAAATCCTCCATGCTGCAGGGGATCCTGCTGCTGTCAGGGAGCTCAGCGGAGGAACAGACCCTTCTTTGTTCCTGCTTCAGGTGCTGAAGGCTCTTTGGAGCTGCTGTTGAACTCCCTCTTTAACCTCCCCGCCCAATTCCTTTCAATCCGTGGGATCAAGTTCTCAAGCCTGCTGGATCTAAAGCTCCGGGGAGAGATTCTGGTGTGCAAAAGCCTCATTCCCAGCAGGACACTGCCCTACCAAGTTCTTGGGAGCATGGCTCGGCCCTTGTTTCCCCCGTTGTTGGTGGGGATGTTCCATCATCCCACGGTGATCGGGTGTCTCCCACAACCTCATTTCACACCGAGTTACTCTGAACTCAAGGGTTGAACTGCAAAACAAGGAGCTGTGTTTCTCAGCCCTCAAATTCTGGTTTTAAATAATTCTTAGATATCTACTAAAGAGTCTACAGAGCACTGGAGTTTTGCAGAACTCTGCCCAAGCTTTTTTTTTCCTTGACAGGACTGATAAGTGATTGAGCATATAGATATTTAACATAACAAAAGTGTTTTCATAATTTATGTTATCACGATATTTCGTCATCTTCAGGAGGCTGTGTGTGCCAAATCAATCGGTGACAGTCTCACCAGGTCCAGAGCAGCAAACCCAAAGGGATTGTTGTGGAAAGAAAGATGTGGGGACAAACCAGGGACAACTTTTTAGCAAGGCCTGTTGTGGTAGGAAAAAGTGCAATGTTCTTAAACTGAAGGAGTTTGGATGAGATGTGAGGAAAAATCCTTCCCTGGGAGGGTGGGCAGGCCCTGGCACAGGGTGCCCAGAGCAGCTGTGGCTGCCCCTGGATCCCTGGCAGTGCCCAAGGCCAGGCTGGACGGGGCTGGGAGCAGCCTGGGACAGTGGAAGCTGTCCCTGCCCATGGCAGGGGTGGCACTGGGTGGGATTTAAGATCCTCTCCCAACCCAAACCATTCTGAGATTCTCTGATTGCACAAAGAAGGGTCACAGCAACAAAAGGCAGATGAAACCTTGGTTAATACTCTGATGCTGAAGGGAAGAATTCAGTGCTGAATCCAGGCAGATTCGCTTAAGCACATGAGACAAAAACAAACAGACGTCATTGAAAGTGTCTGTTAAAAAAATAACTTAAAAAAACAACCAAAAATCCACTCCTTCCACTGCAGCCTCGAGTGAGTCAGTGTTTGCCTATCCCAGCCTTCATCAGCTGGAACTGGCTTTCCCCAAGGACAGCCAGCACCTCCTTTGCATGGATCTTCTCATTCTCCTGTTGCAAGTCCTACATCATTTTTTTCCAGGAGCCATGGGAATTAGGGCATAAATAGCATTTCTTCATCCATTCCCAAATGCTCCCCATTAAATGTGCCCGGTTAATGCAGTCACACAGCCTGGAAAATGCCAATCACTCCTGTCAAACAGATTTATGCTACAACATCAGTATGTCAGTAACTCTTCATTTTTTTAAAAAAACAGCTTCTTTTGGCAAGAGAGGGAGACTTCACGAGGGGGAATAGAACGACCTGAACAAGCAACCATAGAAACCACGCAGAGATAATGCTGTCCCAGGAGAAAAATCCCTTTCCCATATAAATTTAGGTGGCCTGTAGAGGTTTGCAGCTCCCTCCTCCAGGCTGCTCCAGCGGGAGATGATCCTCGCTGCTTTTTCACAAACTCAGAGCAGAGATGAGCCTGAACGTGTATTATATACATTAAAAAAGAAACCCCTGTTGAAGCAGGAGCCCTGAAACACTTGCCTTTTATGTGGAAAAACTGCTACAACAGTGTTTTATTCCGGGAGCCCAATTGCCTCTGTGTGAGTCATCCGAGGAGTTAAGTCAGCGAAAACATTTGTGATAATACAATGAGCCAGCAGAACGAGTTTTGCCACAATGAATGTATTCAGAAAAGGGCCCTGTGCCTACACACAGCACACTCTGGGTTTACTCATAGCCTGCTGCAAGGTTTGGGGCAGGTGTAGGTCTTGGTTCAGGTAGATTTTGGGATATTTCAGACTATTTTCCATGCTAGAGTTGAAACTGGGCTGGGAAAACCAAACAAACAGATGGAAAATGCAACTTAGCAGCAACAAGTCATATGAATGGAGAAACATATGAATGCTATTCCATCATATCAGGAAGTTGATAGAGTTAAAACTCCGGGACTGCAGTGCTGGAGCCACTCACAGGGCACAGTGGAGGAGAGAGGGTCACCTGGAGTGCGGTGGGTTTGGGGTCGTAGCTTTTGTCTACCCAAGAAAATCGGTTCTTTCTGTCAAAAATTTTAATTTAGAAACGTAATTTTGGCAATGGACCTGTACTTGGGTTTGTTAAGAATGATGGGCCCTGTTCCTGAGCTGAAGCTGGCATCCTGATTTATTTCGAAAGGTGTCCAGGGAAAGCACAAAGACTGTTCCTGCCCCTGGGGAGCTGCTCACACTCCGACCCCGCTGCTTCTTACACTCTGAATTTCCAGGGCTGGCAGCTCCGTGTGACCCTTTCCCCTCCGTGCTGATGGAAGGGCATTCCCTGGGAGCTGTAAAATGCAGGATTTTGTTCAGTTCTCGTTCTGTTCTGCATCTTGGGTGGTGTTTCCAGGTATTTTCTGGACGCACCAGCAGCCAGGGGATGCTCAGGCCGTCACCCAGGTGATGTGGGGTGTCCATCAACCACTGCTTTATTTTTTATTCCTCAACACCTGCCCCGGACAAGAAAATATGTGGACTTCCAAACCATTCCCTAACTCTCCTCACAAAAGAAGAGCATACTAAGTTAGCTTTTAGTGTAAAATCCATGTATTTCAGCTCCAGTGCTCAGGGATTAACCTGTTCTCTTGTAATGTAGCAGAACTTGCAGTATTTAATATGCATTTAAGCATTTCAATAATGAATTATTTTTAAAAAGTAAAACAGCTACAAGTGCTCCATGCCAGATATTTATGCCACTGAATTCTTAATCTATTTTAAGTATTATTTTTTAATCTATTTTATAATGAGAGAAACTTTCACTGCCATGAGAGATCTTCCACTGCAGGTGATGCAGCTCTTCTGTGCCTAAACCTCAGGATTTCTCTGAATTCATGAACGGGTAATTCAGTTTCTTTTGAAATGCTGATAAAAGTGTCCTTTTTAACTTCTAGATGCGTCATGGGCATAGTCAGATATGTGGTTTTCTATAGTTTGAATATTGTTTACAGTTATTTAATTGCTGCATCAGCCCAAAGCATCATCAAGCCTCCCCAAGCCTGATGGGAAACAACAATTCCTTGTTTTTTTCCAAGAATCACGATGTGAATCAGCACTTTCTGACGCTGTGGGGCTCAGGGTGGCTGTTGAAAGCTGAGACACAGAGAGAAGGGACAGATCATAATTTCCATGGGAGGGCCTGAACTAATTTTTCCTTGGGTTGTTGAATTCTCCAGGATTGGAATCCTGATGCATCCCCTGAGGAGATGCAATGGCTCCTTGTCAGGCTGTGAACAGCCTGTATACACTTATCATAAAATCACACTCCCTGTTTTTCCCACAGTGTTTGTCTCTTACAGCACCAAAATCTATTAAAACTTCTAATGCTTTCAGAATTTTGAATAGAAAACGGGGAGATTTTATCCTCCGGAGAGGATCAGCCCTAAACACTTAAAGCACCCAAAACAAAGACATAAGAAGAGCTTTGCTCCCGTGTTAAGCTTCGGGTGAACTCAGCAGTTTTTGGATTTAGGAGTTTTTCTGTCCAAATTCTTGTCTGAAAACACTTTCCTTTCGCATCTCTCACAAGGATTTTCCTTGAAAGACTCTGCAGATCACTAAAATCCTTGGGGGGTTTGAAAAAAATAAAGTCCTGTTTAGAATCTCTGAAAAAGTTTTCTCTTCCCGAAACAATTCTGAGCATTTTCCAAATCCCAGTGTGACAAAATGATGCTGTGTTTTCCCTCCTGGGACAAAGGCAGCTCTGTCCCAAGGGAGGAGCCAGTTGTGCAGATGGGGTGCCAGAGGGTGACTGTTCCTGTCCCAGAAGTGGGGTTGGGATCACGGCTCCTGTTGTGCTGCCCGCGGTCCCTGGGAAAACAATGGCTGCAAAAATTCCCGTCCAGCTGCTCTGGGGGCTTTTGTTAGCTCTGAATTAAAATTATGTCTCAATGGGTTTGGGTTCGGGTTTGGGTGGAGCTAAGTTAGACGTTGGAGCTGCCCAGTCACAAAACAACCTTGTTTAACTCTCAAGAGTTGTCCCATCAAAGCATCTCACTGAATCCCAGAACTACCCACAGCCCTTCCCATGGTGCAATTGCTTTTAAAAATTACTTAGTTGCTGTTAATGAGTGAAAATTATCTATAAACCCACTATATTTTTGGTTATTTTAATCAAATGTTTGGTTCAAAAAGGAGGATGAACTCTTTATTACGACTCACGGATTTAGTGTTGCGAACTGCTGGGCTGAGTGTATTTACAGCAGGCACAAATGTGCCAGAAATGTCAGGCAGCCTCAGGTGCACAGACTCCTTCTTGCCAAGAATATGACCTGACACAGCAGGAAAGGGGAGAAGACAGAATCCCAGCATTCCCAGATCTTCACTGTTCCGCCTCACAAGAAAGAAAGAGAGTAGGTTTTAGGTTGGATATTGGGAAGGAATTGTCCCCTGGGAGGGTGGGCAGGCCCTGGCACAGGGTGCCCAGAGCAGCTGTGGCTGCCCCTGGATCCCTGGCAGTGCCCAAGGCCAGGCTGGACACTGGGGCTGGGAGCAGCCTGGCACAGTGGGAGGTGTCCCTGCCCATGGCAAAGTTGGCATTTCTGTCTCTTTGCCATAAGACGCCATTGAGGTAGACTTCAATATTATTTAATGAAGACACTTGCAGGGACAGAAAAATATTTCAAAATTCATTCGATTTAGCCTTAAAAAGTATTTCATTCCATATCAAAATAGCTGTGTTAGGAAGAAGAGCCGTGGGCACCATCCTTCTTTGGGCCACGCAAGGATGATTGGCAGGACCCACGGTGGCCAAGCATTCCCAGGGAGGTTTGAAATGGGACCTCTTTGCTCTTTGTTTTAGTTGAGACAATCTCATTGAAAAGGAAAATCAAGCACAAACCCCATCAGAGTAACGTGTGTACACAGCTGTGAAACTGGAGCACACAGGTGAGTTCAGAGCATTGCCCTGAGCTCCACTGTTATTTATATAGAAATAAAATCTAACATCAGCCCGTGCATCACGTTAAACTGTGTTTTCTTTTGGATAACGGATCATAAAAACATAGATTTATCAATATACAGCAAGATACACCTCAGCAAAGCAGGTATGGATTTGGGCATTAGGATCAATGGCCAGTCAAAAGGAAGATCAGTGTTTAAGGAGCATTAAAATGACCATTATAACAAAAATAGCAGGGGAGAAAGCAGAGAAAGGCTCAGGAAACTGGTGGAGCTCTGTTCCCTTTATAAGTACACTCCAATATTTGCTTGAGGAGAATGAGGGTACCTCGAACCACAATGTAAAATCACTTATTTGGACTGGTAAATTGCGGGGTCAAAAATGAGAATTTTTTTCATCTGTTGCAAATTCCTACTTTTATTGTAGGATATTGTCCAAAGGAGAATTTTTACATTGCTTTGAAAGCATTTTACAGCCAAGGGTGCAGAGTTATGGTAATGAAATCATGGAATCATGGAATGGTTTGGGTGGGAGGGGACCTTAAAGCCCACCCAGGGACATCTTTCACTATCCCAGGTTTCTCCAAGCCCCGTCCAACCTGGCCTTGGACACTTCCAGGGATCCAGGGGCAGCCACAGCTATCAAGAACCCCTGTAATTAACTTAAAATTCTTCCTCACACATCTTTGAACTTGATCTTTATCCTCGCATACTCATATATATTTATACTTCATAATATGTACACACACATATAGATTTATAGCTATATAAACTTATATGTACACTTCCCTGAATATTCGATATTTAAGACCTGAATCAGAGGATGATAACAACTCATGTGGTAAAAGGATGACGACCAAACATTCCTATTGATCTGCTGGGGATGGGTAAAGTCAGAGTATTGTACTAAAGAGAGGAGAGCATTTTTATACGTCTCCATCCTGTTTGTACCAGTTTCCTTAAGCATAATGCACTTTCTCAGAAATTGATTTTTTTTTTTGAAGTAGCTCTGATAAAAAACAACCCATCTTTCTCTCCAGGAGTATTTTATTCTCATAACTTCCTTTGAGAATATTCCTTGCATCAAAACAAGCACTTAAAATACCTAACTAGCACTGAGGCTCCCAGCAGTGACTTTGGAGCGCACTCATTTTTTATTGGTGATGTGCTCACTGATTTCAGCAGGGCTCTGGGTAGCTGGGAGTGGTGTTTGACTGCAAACCCCCCAAAACAGAAGGGGCATAATGATGTAACTCTGAGCAGGTGCCAGCTCTCACTTCACCTCAGGACCTGGGTTCACTTTGTTCCCTACTTGGCAGGCTCCAGTTACTAAAGCAATAATAATTCCTTTCCTGGACAGCCAACCACAGGGTTTAACCTTTCTTAAGTGTCCCAAATGGGTTTGTTTACAATCCAGTTGTCCCATTTCTTCTGTCATTAGAGATTTCATTCCTCAGCCACCCTGCTAAGGGTCCCCGTGCCAGCGCTGCTGTGATGGAGCGGGACTGGGGGCTGTGATAGCAGCACCGAGTGATTCTGTGCCCGAGGGCTGCTGCTCATCTGCCAGAGTGGCAATCAATCCCCAGCAAGGCCTGCCACGGAAATCGCTTCTATTTTGGAAACGTTTCCGTCATGCTCGGCACAGAATCCTAAAAGCTCGTTATGGAAATGAAAAATTAACGCGCACTTAATTCCCTGCCTTTTGGAGTGGAGCTACACCCCAGCAGGGACAGCACGGGGCACACGCAGCGGCTTCTTGGGATCCTGGCACAGGGATGGCACTCGGAGCTCGGGGAGGGATATCTTGCCCGGATCATCCCTTCACTCTAAGTGCCATGAAAAAAATAGGGGAAGCCACCCGAGGTGCAAGGCAGAAAGGACAGACCTGAACTGATTCCTTGGGGTCGGCCTTGGGAAGCGGGGAAATGCCTGCCCAACGTGCAGGGTGGGGTTTTCAACCTGTTAGGAAAACGTGGTTTGGTTGTAAGGCCCATCTGATTACCCACCTGCTTTTCCTTGCTCTGCCAGCCACTGTTTATTTTGCCTACAGCATTTTCTTAATAACCTCTAATGATAATTGAATTTGACCTTCATTTAGGGCTGAAACCAGACACATCTGCAATTCTCTTCTCCTCCTTTCAACACTTCTGGAGCTCTCATTCCCCTGTTGTGCCTCACCAAAGCACCCCTTACCCAAGCACATCTTCTCATCCAGCTGCAGGGATATATTTTTGAGAAAGGAGAAGAAATTGGAGTTATCTGAATAAACTAAAGGGAGAAACTCAGTCTATCAGATAAGCTCACAAAAGCCAGCCATGCATTCAAAATCTTCATGGGTCGTTTAATAATTAACTGGATTCTGAAAAGCTGGTTGATGCTTTTTAGCTCAAGAACTTGTGCTTATTATAGGCACAGTTCGGCGTGTTTGTCTCAGCAGAGGAGAACACGAGAACACAACCTGGAGTTTTTATTCTTCCCTGTGCCAAGAAAAATCATGGAATCATGGAATCCTTAAGGCTGGGAGAGACCTCCAGTGACCACTGCCTTGGGGAGCCTGTTCAGTGCCTGACCACCCTCTGGGGGAAGAACCTTTTCCTGAAAAGATTTATTTCTAGATTTAGATATGTATTTATATATTACCAAAAAAAATTAGTAACTGCAGTAAAAAGATAATTGAAATTCCAGCATGTTTTTTTCCTTTTTTTCTTTAAATATGAATGTCCCTATTTGTTAAAAGAACCACAAACCATTAAATATCCTCAAGGAGAAAGAGCTCAGACAATATGTTAAGCTGGCTGATGAATCACACTTAAACCCCTTATTTTAGACCATGAACTATATTTATGACCACTCTGTGCTTGATCTGTGGTCCGTGTCCGTACCCCCTGAAGAAAGGTTTCCTTTCATCATAATTAGCACTATTGTGGAAGACAAAAAATGCTAATGAGAAGTAGCTGAAGAAAAGATTTTTATTTGTAAAAACCTGTTTCGGTGAGACCTTCCAGGCTGTTCCTGGGGAGAGAGAAGCCCATCCCTTCACTCAGCAGGGGCACAAAGAAGCACCGTGCACGGCACCGAGTCCTGGAATATTTTTTCCCAAATCACTCTTTCCTGATCTTCCTTTGCCTTGAAGGAATCGCTTCCCAGTTCCCCAATTTCCCACTGCAGAAGCATGTCATTCCTGAGTGCCCAGGGGCAGAGGGTAATCTGCAAACTGCTGTTCCTGTGGGCAGTCCAGCAATCCAACTGCACGTCCTGGAAACTCCATTTCCACATGGAAACACAGGGGTACAGCACAGGGAGACAGGCTGAAATTACTTGGGTCATTTCAGCTTAGGTCCTCAGCTTTGCTTGGGAATCCAATGGAATTTATTACAGTGGTCAACTCTCTCTGCACCTCTCCCCTTGTCTGTGCCTGCCAGAGGATCACGGAATTGGAAGAGACCTCAAAAATCAGCCAGCTCCACCCCTGCCATGGCAGGGACACCTCCCACTGGCCCAGGCTGCTCCCAGCCCCAGTGTCCAGCCTGGCCTTGGGCACTGCCAGGGATCCAGGGGCAGCCACAGCTGCTCTGGGCACCCTGTGCCAGGGCCTGCCCACCCTCCCAGGGAACAATTCCTGCCCAATATCCCACCCATCCCTGCCCTCTGGCACTGGGAAGCCATTCCCTGTGTCCTGTCCCTCCATCCCTTATCCCCAGTCCCTCTTCAGCTCTCCTGGAGCCCCTTTATGCCCTGGCAGGGTCTCTGAGCTCTCCCTGGAGCCTTCTCCTCTCCAGCTGAGCCCCCCCAGCTCTCCCAGCCTGGCTCCAGAGGGGCTCCAGCCTTGGAGCAGCTCCGTGGCCTCCTCAGCAATCTCTCCAGCAGCTCCACATCCTTCTCATGCTGAGGACCCCAGAGCTGGATTCAGAGCTCCAGGTGGGGTCTCACAAGAGCAGAGTAGAGGTGGAGAGCCACCTCTCTCATCCCGATTAAATATATATGATATAAAGCTTTGTAGGTCAAATAATTTACAATTTTAAGCTTGTTCTTTGGATTTTGCAAAAGGGGAGAAAATTTACAATTCTAAACACCTCAGTCTACACTCCATGAAAACTTAATGGTTTAATTTTACTCTTATATATCTTTTATAAACTCTCCTTTGGGAGGGGCTCCCTGCCAGATTTCAACAAGACCCTGTGCTGTTCCTCTGCTCCTAAACACGCCCGTGCCAGCACCACCTGTGCTTCCCATGGACTGCTTTGGGAAAAGGGCTTGGAAATCTCCTTCTGCCACAAGGAATTGTGTGTGCGAGGGCAAAATGAGTGACAGCAAGATGTGATTTGGAAGTGTCAGGCGTGATGGGAAATGATGGAATGAGTGTGTTTCCTCAGGAGAACTTGTCACAGCCGAGGGTAAGGAAATGATGAACTGTGCTTTGGAGAAGTCTCATCCTCTGTCTTTTAAATCAACGTGGAAAGAAAAAAAACCCACCCTCCTGGAGATCATTCCCTCCCCAGAAGCTGTTTACATAAGAAAAATGCATCAGGAATGAAACTCCAGGGGAAGTTTTTATTCCGGTGGGGATTTTTCTTCGCGTTTAGAAAGCAGGAAGAACTACATCTATATACCCATATATCTCTATATAATGCAGAAGTTGTACAAATACTGGCGGAAATGAAGAGGGGATGCCTCCAGAAGCCCCTAATTGAATCTCACACTTAATTGCACCCTCACTGAACCTCGGGCTCAGGGATTGCTTCCCTGAATCCGTGAGGGCTCGGCCTCTCCAGGCCTGGGAATTCCAGGGCATCCCACACTCACAGGGACCAGCCCGAGGGCCTCGTGGCAAAAACCCCAAAACCTTTGCCTTGCTCTCGTTTCCCAGCTTTTCTCTGGAATGCTGTGCCTAATTCTTGTGCTGAATGGGAAACCCATCCCTGCTGTCCCGGTCAGATTTTGTGCTCCAGCACACAGCTTAGTGTTTTTAGATATTCCTCATGTGTAAAATATGAGGAAAATGGGAGATTAAAGGAAGGTTGGAGAGGGACTTTGGGCAAGGGCTTGGAGTGACAGCAGAAGGAGAAATGGCTTCCCACTGCCAGAGAGGAGATTTAGGTGGGATATTGGGCAGGAATTGTTCCCTGGGAGGGTGGGCAGGCCCTGGCACAGGGTGCCCAGAGCAGCTGGGGCTGCCCCTGGATCCCTGGCAGTGCCCAAGGCCAGGCTGGACAGGGCTGGGAGCAGCCTGGAGCAGTGGGAGGTGTCCCTGCCCATGGCAGGGGTGGATCTGGATGAGTTTTAAGTTCCTTTCCAACAGAAATCCTTCTGGGATTCCATGAAAAACTGTGGCATGGCCACTGACAAATAATTTAATGGTTTTGGGGTTTTCTTCCATGTGGTGGGTTTTGTCTTAAGCTCCAGAATATCCACTCTTAGGTGGAAAAGAATGAGAAGAAGTCTAATTATTTAAATCAATAATCTGGAGAGTGAGGAATATTCAGGTCCATCAAAATTTTAGTTTGTTCTTTTAGACAGCTGTATATTTGCTACCTCACCCATGTTTCCCTCTAAAAATGTCCTTTGCTGGATTTTCCCAGTATCCTCCCACTTCCAGCAGTCACCTCTCAGTTCTGCAAATATGATTTTATTTTAGGTCTGTTGTTTATATATTTTGAATCTACTATGTGAATGGTGTGTAGTAGTATTTATAGACAGTGTATCTATCTATATCTATATCTATATCTATATTTACATATCTATATCTATATCTATAAATCTATAAATCTATAAATCTATAAATCTATAAATCTATAAATCTATATATCTATATATCTATATATCTATATATCTATATNGTATCTATATCTATACACACACACACAATTCATTCCCTGAGTATTCCAGGAGATCCCTGTGTTCCATATGCCCAGGAAGAGAGCACAATACTGCACATCAGGCAAAAATACCATTAGAAGAAGTTTCTTTTAGAACACAGTTCTTGAAAACTTCAGATTTGTAACTCTGTTCCACTTTTCCAAGTAATAAAACAAAAAAAAAGGAGTATTTTAAGGTTCTATCACTTGACATCAGGGGAATAGAGAGGATACAGAGCAAAAGTTATGATCTTTTTTCTTTGGTGTCCCAGATAATGTACTTTCATATCGCTGACAATTTTTACAAGACTTTTCTTCCTTGTTTCTTGGGAATGGGCAAAGGCACATCACAGACCGAGGAAGGGCTCCATCATCATCTTCCCCTCCTTCCAGCTCTTGCTTTGTTCCCTGGCCCATTGTGTAACAAACCCACTGCAAAATTAGTCTGGGGCTTCAGGCTGCCTCTGTCTATTTCAGCCATTAGGAGAAGCTCATAGAGCCCAATACATCTCTTTTTATGAGAAAAAAAAGCTTTTTTTTTAAATTTTGCTACCTCCACAACCATTTTATTTTCCTGAGCGTCAATTGAAGGAGATAAGGCAGAGGGAAATTGCAAAGGGACATAAGAATGATTTGTTTTATTCCTCTGGACAGCCAATATTGAGAGGCCTGGTTTGGGGGACCCTTCCCGTTGGGTTTAGGAAATGTGATCCTCATCCCACTTCGTGCTGGTTTTGGCTGGGATAGAGGGAATGATGCTGAGAACATGCTGATCTTCTGGAGTCAAGGGCTTTTCAGTGTCCCAGGCTCTGCCAGAGAGGAGCTGCACAAGAATTTGGGAGGAGCATGGCCAGGACAGGAGACCTGAAGTGGCCAAAGGGACATTCCACACCTTGGAATGCCAGGCCCAGTTTATGAACTGGGGGAACTGGCTGGGAGCCACTGATCTGTGCTGGGGGACGGGTGCTGAGCAACTGTTTGGGCACCACTGCTCTGTCTGGGGCTTTATTCCCCCCCTCTCTTCTTTATTATTATTATTAAACCATGAGACACTGCAAAATATTTCTGGTTACTTTGAGTGAAAATATCTAAAAGTTGTTTTTGCTTTTGTCCTTTGAAATAAATTTTTTAAAGCCTCCGACATCAGTCAAACACAGGAATAGGCCCAGTCCTTGCTCACACTTAATAGGAGCTGAAGCCTGATGGCTGGAGCACATACATTAGAGATTCCCCAGCAATTTTATCACTCATTTATCTTTTATTCAGCAGGGTTCGGGCTGCCTGTTCCCCTCCCTGGAAACAGGAAGGAAAAACAGAGCCACCTTAATCACCAAGGTAAGGGGAAATGAATTCTTTATGAATCGCCCTCTGTATTTTCTAAGAAGTAAATTATTTCTTACGTTTCAAGCTAAAATAAAAGTTGGCTGAGGGAGGACAGTTGGCAGAACTTTGACATTTCCTCTGGAGTGCCTTTGCTGTATTTACATCTGCAGGCTTTGAGCACTGGCCCACCCCCACGGAATTCCCATGTTTTGAGGGAATTCTTGGATGCTTCCAGCCTTGCCAGCTGGCAGCAACGCAGCAACCACGCACAAACAGCCAAGATTTCCAATATCGGTCCCCATCCCCATGTCTTGGAGCAGTTTTAGACCCCTCCTGCAGCAGACTGGGGAAAGGGTTCCATTTCCAGCACGTTGATCCATCAGGGATGCACGGCCAGGCTTTTTTTGGTCAGATACATCCAGTGGTTCCAAGTCATTGTGGACAGGTCTTGTCCTCAGACTGGGAGGGTGCAGGATCTTCTGGCCAAAGCCGTTGTCCAGGTCCTGCAGGAAGGAATCAGGGACAAATCCATGATGGAGAGCCCACGGCAGATATTCCTGTATTAAATATTAGGTGCAATGAATTAATACATTGCAATTTCTACAGTTTTTCCAGAAAAAAAACCCCAACAACTTCATCTTCCCACTCCTATGCAAAAGAGAGAGAAAATTTTGCCATCGTTAAAGGAAAGCAAGAAATCATCAGAAAGGAGCTGAAGGAACAATTACAGAGATGTTAAATAGATTCAACACCACAGGAGATTAATTCTATAGAGAGGAAAATAGAGATCTGATGGGTGATGTTGCTCATTGTTCCAGGGGTTCATTGCTGCTGCTGGATTTAGCCAGAAGAAATTCAATGTGGCTTTTGCAATTTATCTGTAATACCTTCCCTTAGTTACAGACTGCAGGATTAGACCCTAATTTTGCAAATACCATGTATAGCTTTGATTTCACGAGGTGTTTGGCTCTGAATTTGGAGTTAGATGGAGACAATATGGAATCAATGTACAATCTAGAGTGGCACAAACCTTTTGCAGTGTCACCGATCCTGGTATTTTATTGCACATGAGCTGGACCCCTGAAGGAGAGGAGGGATTTGGGAACTTTCTGGAAACCCAGTTCAGCCCTTTGAAAGGGCTCTCAGAGGAAAACGGATTGCAAACTTCATAAACGCTGACTGCATTTGATTTAAAAAAAAAACCAAACCAAACAAAACCAGAAGAGAGATTCTCCTCTCTTAATCCCTTCAAGTGAGGAGGAATCTTCACAATAAAAAAAAAAAAAAAGACACATTGCTCTCCATGTGATACCCGAAAACATCTGCCATCTCCTGGGGGCTTGAAGAGAGAGAGAAAAGAAGCTCATGAAATATAAAATCATCCTGGAATCCATATTAATGACAGCAGTTTGTTTCCAGTGGCTCCAGCGCCCTCCTCACCCCGCGCTGCTGCTCGGCTGCCCCGCGCTCAGAGGCAGCTCAGGAGGTGCTGAAGGGCAGCACAGCTCCCTCTCCTTGGCAGGAGGAGATCAGCACCCAGGGGAGACTGGGAGAAATTCTGGATTTGCTGCAGCAGGCAAGGAAAGAATTCCTTCCTGTGAGGGTGGGCAGGCCCTGGCACAGGGTGCCCAGAGCAGCTGGGGCTGCCCCTGGATCCCTGGCAGTGCCCAAGGCCAGGCTGGACACTGGGGCTGGGAGCAGCCTGGGACAGTGGGAGGTGTCCCTGCCCATGGCTTTAAGATGAGCTTTAAGGTCTTTTCCAACCCCAACCATTCCGTAGCTTTATGATTATGGGTGGAGACATTCAACCAACCAAGTCCAACCGCGATGGTGGAGACCCTCCAGCAACGTCCTCCTCAGTTTCCAGTTCTTGTGCCAGCTCCATGCCTCACCAACTTCCAGTGCCCCACCAAGGAAGCTTTAGGTGCAGATGGGCTGTCTCGTTTTCCCACTTTGGAAGGCAGAATTGTTTCCCAGTCGTCTGAAACCTCAGGGAAGTTCGTTGTCTCTGGAGGTCCAACCAAACCCAAAGGAAATGGAAAGAATTTCTCCTCATTTAATCTTATTCTGCTGAAGTACAGATGTGGAGCTGGGTGTCCTAAAGAGCACATCTGTCGTTCTGCTTTTGCTTGGATAAAGCTTGCCCTTAGGGACTCCCAGGAAATCTGTCTTAAAATCACCAATGCTCTGCCATCTGAAATGAAATTTGTGAGTTCCAAATGAGAAAGAAACTTCAGTTTCCTTCTAGTTTCGCTCCAATTTAGCCAAGGATAAGAAAAGTGCTTTGAAAATATTTAGATTAATTTTAAAGCTCCACCAAAGCTCTGTTCTTTCCCATCTGGGCCACTTCCACTCACAAAATCATGGAATTATCAAGTTTGGAAAAGACCTCTGAGATCAAGTCCAGCCATCAACTGAGCACTGCCAAGGCCACCACTGAACCACGTCCCCAAGAGCCTCATCTCATGTCTTTTAAATCCCTCCAGGAATCCATAACTTCCCTGGGAACCCCGTTCCAGCTTGACAACCCTTTCTGTGAAGAGTTTTTTTCCAAATATCCCATTGATGGGATGTCCATGTAGGAGCAACAGTGTCTCTCCTTGTCTGGGTCTTGTTTTTAATGCCTCACAACCCCAGTGTCCTCTGGGAGGAGTGGGCAGATCTGGGGGCTGATCTGGGCTGTGGGAGGGCTCCTCCCAGACCCCTTTCTGAGTTTAGTTTTGGGTAAGTATTCCTTCATATTTCACTGCAAAACTGATCTCTACCCACCTTAAATCCTTAAATGACCAAAGAGTATATTCATAACACCTCACAAAGGATATAACCTGAAATAAAATAGGTAAGAACATATAAAAACAGTGCTGATCAAACAAAAAGGGGAAAAAATCCCCAAATTCTTCTGCCTCCCACTCCACCTTTCATTGATACCACAAAGAATAATTTATACGTTTAAGATGCAGGCCGGGGGATGATTCCTGGTCCACAGGAATCCTTTCACCTGGCAGAACTTTGCCCAATAATGCCATAAAATAGGATGAAGAAGCACCAGTTGTGCTGCTGAATAGCCCCGGATGCCATCCCCTGTGCTGGGTGGGAAACAGGAGGAAGAAAAGATGGGGAATTCCAAGTGCCAGGCGCAGGAAGAGGATTTTCAGGGAAGAGCACGGTTCAACCCTGCTGAAATTTGATGGATTCATGGCTTAATTCCAACTGACCAGGACAAGGATGCTCATACCAAAGGTCAAAGGGAGGCAGGGCCACGATGCAGGGGAAACACAACCAACAGCCACAGCTTGGCTTGAAGAAAGAAAAACACAAAATAAGTGCTACCAGAGAAATGATCTCCTTACATGCCCAAAAGCTATGACTAAAATAGGAGCAGAGAGCATAACACAATTAAAAATATGTTTATTATGACATTGTGACTGAATCCAGGCCTTGTGAAGCGAATTCCTGAAGGAGCAACCCCTAAATTTCTTTCCAATTTTGAGTACTTAGTGATTGATGCATTCAGTGTTCAAAATGTATTTTTTAATTTATTCAAATGTCAGAGAAACCACAGAAAATGCAGCCACTGACCTAGATTTATCCATTCCCATGCCTGAAATTTGGCTCTCACTGATAAAAGATAAAAAGCAATTTAGTGTTTCTTGAACTTGGCCATATATAACAATAATAATAGATGATTAATTATTTTTAAAAGCATTAAGTTTAAGCACCTTTTCATTCCCCCTGCAGGTCAGGAAGGCTGTCTGTTATGTTGGTGATAGGATACAGAACAAGATGCATAAAAACCTCCCTGGCAAAATCACCCCAGGGCTCCTTTCTTTCCAGCTGCAGTCACTTTCTTTTCCTAAATTGAAAAAACAAAATTAACAGTTTTTTCCCATTCACTGACACATGCTATGTGGGGATTTTTAAATTTATTTTTTATTTTAATTTATTGAAACAAGTTCCCGTGGATCTCTGCTGAAATATCACCGAGGGTAAGCACAGATCTTTAGGTTTTTCTAAAGGATAATAAATAATAATAATAAGCGTTACAGAATGGGTTATATTGCTGAACTGGAGGCACAATATTGCCCATGGGAGCAGATGAAGCTGCTCCCTAATTCTCTGGAGAGATCCAGGGGCATCAGCTGGAGTCAGGACAGGCTTTGACATCCGTGGTACCCCTCAAACCACGGAACACAGGGACCACGCCAGGAAATAACCGCCCACTTTGCCGTTCTGGGGATGATCCTCTCCAGTGCTGCTCCTGGGGCATTTCCTGGGGCACTTCCAGCAGCCTCATGCCATCAGAAATGGGGAGGGATCAGGGAACTTCGTGCCAGCAGGCGATCCCAAGGATCCCAACACTCCTTATCTGAAAAGGGTCTCGAGTTCCCGAGTGATGTGGATGAATTCTCTCTGCACGCTGCTCACCCACCGAGCTGGATTTCCGTGGATGCATTAATTGTGGCTGTCCAAGGTGTTGGATGGGGCTTGGAGCCACCTGGGAGAGCAGAAGGTGTCCCTGCCCATGGCAGGGGGTGGCACTGGACGGGCTCCGAGGTCCCTTCCAACCCAAACCAGTCTGTGCTTCCATAAAACTGCAGGTAAGGGTTTGTTATTTTCCTCAGAGGCAAGGGAGAGGAGTTGCAGATGGATGGAATAGGTGGAATCCCTCTTTGAAATGGAAAGGGAAGGGAGTCAGGCAAGCATGCAAAATAGGTTCTTAGAACATCTGTGCATCAAATATATTTATCCAAACTGCTACAGTCAATCTTTTCCAGCTGAGTATTCAGCAGTTCAAATCTCTTCAAAACCGCAGTAACTGTTCCAGGAAACAAGGGGATTATTCTGCAGTCTAAGGGAAGGAAACTCCAAATCTCACAGGAAAAAAACCACATCTCCAGGTAGCACAAACTCACTCACGGAACAAGGACATGAGCAGAACTTCTTTCAACACTTTAACGGGTTAATAGGGACTCCAATATTTCTTACGACTCATGATGATTTTATGTGTCTCTGTTTTTATATCCACACTCGCATCTGTGATAAATTTTGCTAATTATTGGCCTAAACGGGACCGACTGGCTTGGGGGATGGATGTGTTCAGTGTCACCAGAATAATGAAAAGCTGATAAGAATATCTGAGCTGCTCTGCCCAGCAACCTCAGCTAAATATAGAGGAGTGGGAACGGGATGGAAGCCTGCAAGGGACCAGATCCGTGTTCAGCCCTTCCTGGAGCTCCACGAACCCAGCCAGGTCTCCTGGACCTTCCTGTGGCATTGCAGCCGTGCCGACAAACGTTAATTGACGCATCTCTAATTGCGCCTAATTACTGACACTGAATTATTTAGTGTAGCAAGAGGGAGCGTAAGCAGAAGTAATGGGATTAAATTAAGACAGGGAAAAATTAGGTTGAATATAAGGGAAAACTCGCCGGCAATGAGATTCATTAGGATGGCTCCCAAGGGAAATGTTGGGCACTGCTTTGCTGCAGACACAGAAAATTAAGTCAAACCCATATTCAGGAAAATTACCCCGATAATTTGGTACGTCTTTTCCACTTTTAAATTATTGAACTCTCCAGCAACTCAAGTGCTGCACAAGTTTTTGCAGGCAGTTCAGGTGCCAGCCCATCCTAGCAGCTGATGTCTCTGAGGAGATGATTGCCCTCAAAGCGCTGCCAGGAGAGCAGACCCTGTACTTATTCAAAGCAAGTCGTACTTAAACTTTACTGCAAAGCCAGCAATGCTTAACCCGTGGTTAAGTAGTGCTTAAACGCTCCCCAGGGTGGCAGTGAGGAGGCAGACAGTTATTTTCCCTCTCTGAGATTATAATTATCTCCTGCTCTCCGCGGTAGAAATGAGCGATGGCAGGACAGGGGGAGATAGGAGAACCCTTTCAGAGGAGGCATCCTCAGCACCTGCTCTTTCATCTCCTTTTATCATCTGACCCAGGAGAAGTTAACTGGAACAAGCTCCAGAAGGAACTGTGAGCACAGGGAGACATGTGCAGAGCCAGCTTTTATCGTGACATGATTAATGGTGTTTGAGAGGGCTGTGAGTGGCAGGGAAGCGAAGGGATCTAAACCAGGCAGTGAAGACTCATCCCGCTGCTTACACTGCGTAATGCCACCTCAAGGCAGGCAGGGAGCTGTGAACCTTTACAGGCTTATTCTCTATAAATCCTAAATATGATTCCTTTGGAATTGCCTGAAAACTTCGGTGTAATGACAGGACTCAGAAGATGGAAAAAAACCCCAACTGTGTGGCCACTGGTGCTCGCTGGGTCTATTTATCTTCATCTGTTTAACAGCTGATGGGGTTTATTTGAGCCTTTCTGGTATTTAAGTTGCACATCAGCGGCCTCAGCAGAAATTGGGGGCGTTTTTGGGGGGAGCTCGCCCAGCCCTCATGCCAGCAGGATCTCGGCCTCCTCCCAGCTGGTGCTGGGCTGGACATGAGATGATGCCCACTCCAGGAATTACCAACATCCCAAAACAGCCTGCACGCTCCACAGCACAGGCTGGTTCCAGAGTTCATGGAATCATGGAAACTGCACCATGGAGTTAAACTGTAATATCCCGCACAGCTGAAAACAAAGGGAAGTTGCCCGTATTTGGAATAAAATAGCAAAGGAGGCACACTCAAACCCAAACAGAACAAACCTCACTGGGTTGCTGTTCTGCAGTGCTGGGAGAATCTTGGGTAAAAGTAAGGAATATATTTATTTCCAGGTTTTAAGCACTCACATAGACACTGCTGCAGAATAAACGCCCATTATTCCCTGGTCCTCTAAATGTAAGGTGTGTCAGCAAACAAAAGCAATCCTAAACCCTTTTGCATTGTTTTGCATCTCATTATATTTACCAAAATGAAAGGAAAACATCTTAATTGTTGTCCCCACCGCATGAGTTACCATTTCCTTCTCCTGAGTCACTGACTTCTGCCTCTCTGGAAGCTGACATCCATCAAGGTGAGTCAGTTTTCCAGAGATATTCTGAATACCTCTTCATTTACAAAGACAACTGAGATTTTTCAAGGTCCAGACTGTGCTCGCAGACTTCAGCTGCTCCAACCCTTTCCTATCTTTTCTCAGAACTGCAACTGAGCAGTTGGAAAGCTAATTTAAAGAGCCTTTTTTAAACCTTTATTGATGAACTTGAGCACGTCTCTGTAATTTATAGCAGCACGCTCTCCCAGTTAATGCCCAGTAGCTCATTTTTCAGCCCCCACCACCAACGTTGCAAAGTTCGGTGATCTATGAGTGTTTCCAGAAGTTATTGTTCATTTTACCTCGTGCAGCACTGAGGGCCATGTCACCCCTTAACCAGTAACATCATGTCCTGTCATTTAACTGCAGTTACGTGGGGTCGGATGCACTTCCAGAGCACTGCTCTCACCACTGAATGACTCTGCCTTTCATCTCCTCTGAACATGGAGTTCTGAACTTCCATCCTCAAATTCCCGATGGGCTGCAGCGGGAAAGATGAGTGGAACATAAGAGACTTCAAAGACAGCTACTTCAAACTCTTGCAAACTTGCATCTCTCCCTTCCTCGCCCATTTTCTCTCACTCTTGCGGTGTAACTCTTGGTTAATGTTTTAATTTCCAGCCCAATCCTTCTTTTTTTCCCCACTTGTAGAGGTAACCAGGAGTTTTCTGGCTCTGTAGTAGGTTCTCCCATGGTCATGTGGGCAAAATCCAAGGAAAAAAAAAGGTTCATAATTACTTACAGCACCCTCTGCTGCCTTACAGCCCTAGGTGGGCACCTCTCCAAATATCACTGGGTTCTTTAATCCACAGTACCAGCACTGATCAGACCACGTGGGAATGATGAAATGCAGCCAAATGCAGCTTCTTGCAGCTTTTATTTCTGTTTTTGTTTCCCATTGTGCACTGGAGGCTGACAAAAGGTGAGGAATGATATCTTATGGCACTGGTTTCCATCGCTGAGCAGGGACCCTTTGGTGACAAAGGAATCATCGGGAAGATTTCCATTGGCTTCAAACTGCCAGAGAGGAGAGTTAGATGGGATATTGGGAAGGAATTCCCTGTGAGGGTGGGCAGGCCCTGGCACAGGGTGCCCAGAGAACCTGGGGCTGCCCCTGGATCCCTGGCAGTGCCCAAGGCCAGGCTGGACACTCGGGCTGGGAGCAGCCTGGGGCAGTGGGAGGTGTCCCTGCCCATGGCAGGGGTGGAGCTGGATGGGCTTTAATATCCCTCCCACATGAACTATGATTCTGTGAAATTATGGTTGCAATGATACTGAGAGCTTTTTCCAAGGGCTGCTCCATGGATCGGTGGGAAATCTCTGTGGGAAATTCCCACTGGTACCAGTGAAACCAGACCCCGCTGTTGTTTCAGCTCCACTGAACTCTATTTAAACAGAGCCCATAAATTGCATCTCTCCTGGTAACCTCTCAAAGAAACTCTGAGTTCAGGTTTAAATTAACTCCATAATTAGAGTGACAACAATTAAAGAGTGCAAATCTGTATTTATTTGCCCAGCTGTTACCAGCAGTGCTCAAATATTGAGAGTTACAGGTATCTTTTGACTCGATCTGGGTTTGTTTGTACAACATTCTGACTAAACAGTAACAAAGCTGGCCAAGTGTGACACCATCCTGTGTCATACCTGCAGTGTGTGGGAGGGAGACAAGGGAAATCTGAGAATCCAAAGCCCACAGACTCCCCAGATGATAAAGGGATTTATTCCTTCCCTAACTCAGAATGTCACAAAAGAGCATTGTAATATTATGCAGTTCTTCTCAATAAATATTTACAAGCAATTTAAAGATCCTGTTCCAAACTGTGGATAATTATACCTGGAAAGGAGGTAGCCAGGATTTGACAGAGTTAATTTCCTACAGCTGATTACTCAAACTGACTTTACTTTTACTCTGTGCACAATCATGCTCCCGTCCTTCCCATTTCCTCTTTCCCTCCTTCCTGCTGGAAACCAGGGAATCTACTGGGATCCTAATGGAGCCTTCAGAAGAACTGATGCAATTTTTAAACCCTGCACTATTTTAAACCCTCTAAGGGGTCCAAGAGGGGGTTGTGTGGTGTCTGACACCACTGGTGACCTTTAGGGACAACCAGCACGTTCCCAAGGCCCTGCAGCTTGGTGGCATCGGAAGAAGCCCTGATGCTCCCATTCCAGACCTGCCACTTGAGGGGGTTTTTTTCAGGATCAGAAGGAAATCCTGGGCTGTGCTGGCACTGTGCAGGACGTGAGTCCTGAGGTGGAACCCAAGGAATGCATCTCTCATGCGGAGTTCGGAATGGAATCAGCTGTTATTAGCCCACAATAATTGCGCCAGCACAGAAGATGGGTGAGAAAAGATAAAAAGAACTCTGCACACAGTTACAGTTTTCAAATAAAAGAATGTGCTTAAGCACCATTTTCCAGTGCACCAGTAGGTCTCTGCTTTGAAGGATCTGTTTAATTATCTCCTTTGTTTAAGCCCTTGAGGGTGCCAATTCAAGCGCATTTTAGGGAAGAGCACTCCCAGAAAAATCAAAAACTTCTGGCAAAAAGTCAATTCCACTTGCATTTTTTAGTATATGACTTTCAAAACTACAGTCACTGGGGTTTGGTTCCCATCAAAACATCCACCCTAAAGGGAAACGGAGCGGGGTGAAAACATCACCTCCATGAGCATTACTGGGATTTCAGCTCCACAGCGAGCACGGGGCAGGGCAGGAACCCTGTCAGCAATCAAGGACTAATGAATCTACCAGAATAATGGATATTGATTAGGGACATTTATTTCTGATAAAATGAGGAGAGTCAGCGAAAGGCGGAGATGTTCAAACTAATTATAGTCTAAGCTGGAACAAAGTCAAAGCAGTCGCTCAGACTATCCAAGCCTGGGACAAAGGGGAGGAGCAGCACCCACAGACACTCAGAGGAGCTCCAGGGCAAGGGGAAGCTCTGCTGAACCTGAATTTTGTCATGGCAAAGGTGGCTGGGTCAGGCTCACAGACTATTTGTGCCTTCCCTACCAGACTGAAACCTCCACTCACCACAAAGGGGTGGACATTGTGCTCCTGTGGGCTTTCTTTTTTAAAAAACAGCCTAGAAATTAAGGCTGCAACGCGCAGGGCAGTTTCGCTGTGGAGATTTTGGAAGAATGAGCAGAATCCTGGAGAGTTAAAGAGGTCACAGCAATTGGAGACCCCTCAGCCCCTGGCAGAAAAGGAGAACTGACTGATGGAAGTGGAAACTTCTCATCCTAATCAGAGGGAGAGTGAGGGCACAGCGACCTGCCCTGCCCAGGTGCGCTGGGGAGGGGAGGGATCTTCAACCAGGAGCAGAGCAAAAGAAGGGGAATGCCATGGCTGTGCTCCCTGTGAGCCTCACGTGTCCTTGGGCTCCATCTCATCCCCCAAATGATATTCAACCATCTCAGTTCTAATCTTAAAATTAATGTTCCTGAGGATAGGATGGAATATTCCTAGCAATGTTTTGGTTTTTTTTACTGTCTTTATAACCAGATCTGCTGTGGGGCGGGCAGGCCCTGGCACAGGGTGCCCAGAGCAGCTGGGGCTGCCCCTGGATCCCTGGCAGTGCCCAAGGCCAGGCTGGACACTGGGGCTGGGAGCAGCCTGGGGCAGTGGGAGGTGTCCCTGCCATGGCAGGGGTGGCACTGGATGGGCTTTAAGGTCCTTCCCAACCCAAACCATTCCGTAATTCCATAATTCTATGAAAATCCCAAATGAAATATTCTGGAGATTTTTACTCATATTTTTCCTGTTCTCATCAGACTTACCAAATATATAAAATACTGCTTTTTATAATAAAAAAATAATTTCCACACTAGCAAATTGTCTTATGTTCCATATAGAAAGACATAAAGGCTGTAAGTTTGAAAGGATATTAACCTTGTAGTAAAGAAAAATAATTATTACAGTGCACTGTGCCATACAAAGTAGAATAATTTATTGCATGTTGAATAATCATAACAATAATAATAACAATAACAACAACAGCAATAATAATAATAACAATAATAATAAAGTACATGTTGAATTACATGCACTGCTGCAATCTTTTAATCCTATTTTAAAAATTTATATATTGTAATTCTCTGTTTTTTAATTTTTGTGTTGTCCCAATGGAGTAATGAAAACACAGAGAGGCTTTTGAAAGGGAAAGCCCTCGAAGGGTGAACCTGGAGAGGAGGGATGTCTGTACTGGGTGATTTCCACCAGTAAACAACCACCAGCTCACTTCATTTGTTCCTTGCAATTCCTCCAAATTATCCTGTATTGGAGCCTCCAGGGGACAGAGATCTCCTCTCTCCTCCATGGCACAAGGCTCTGTTATCTTATTTTCAGTGAAATCTCACCAGAGAACCAATTTGAGCAATTTCAGCACAGAAACGCCCTGGGAGGGAGCCCATGACGCTCCAGCTTTTCAGCTGATGATAAAAAGTTTTTTATTTTCAAATTGCAACAGCTCCACAAGGCTTTGTCAGAGGCTCTGAAATCAGAGATGTTGGTGCTTGCCATTAACCACGTTGCCAGACCTTGTAATTCCTTCCCAGCCACAGGAAAGGAATGTTCAGAAAACTCCAATTTATTCCCAAAAGGTTCCCTTTGTATGTGGGCAGCAGCAATCTTCCACTTCAGAATTAATACTTCTGATATCTTTGAAGTTCCAGCTAATTTTCTACAGATTCTTTCCGAGGCGTTCTTTGGGATGTACTCGCTCATGGTTAGAGCCCCCATGGGATAAAGAGACATTATGAGAAATATTAAAGGCAAAAAAAAATGATACTTTTAAGATGAAATAAGTCGAACAAGGAAAAGAATGAGCCCATTATCCTTGGAAAGAATCAAGATGCTTTTTTCAAACATCTAATCCCCTGTACTTCCTTGAAAAAGATATCAAGGCTAAAACAAAGAACTGTGATTTTGACCCAAAAAACCTCAAAAAATCCCCTATTTTGCTAGTAGGCACCTTGTGGCTTTTTGAGGTTAACAAGGACCCTGAAACAGTTTAACTGCATTACAGTTCTGCATATTCATACAGATATGCTGAGCAGATAACAGAGCAAATGATTTAATTGAAAAATCAGCCAGTGTGAATATTTTTTCCTGTGAATCATGGAAATGCGACAAGATCTGTTAATTAACATAATCTCATTTATTTGACATTATTCTTGTCACTTAATATAATCTTCCCACAAAGAGGAAAAAAATGGAAATTGCCAAAAAGAAAAAGCAAAGAGAAAAACACAACTGGGGAAAAGGAAAAAAGAGAGAACGCCCCTGGAAAATGGAAAAGGATGTAGGTCACAGTCACCACTAACAGGGAAAAAGAAATGGAATGAGTAAGGAAAAAAGGAAAGGGAAGGCAGAGATAAAGAAAAGAGAAAATGAGGAGGGAAAAAGGACTCGTGAGAGTGAGGCAGGAGATAGAGAGAGGCGGTTTGGGACCAGATCTGGCCCTAATGAGGAGAAATCCTGCAAAAAGAGGAACTGGAGCCCTGCCTTCCTCTGCTCCGGCACGAAATTCCTACAGCTCTGCTCTAGGTGTCATTTTGGTGACTAAAAAGGATGGTTATGGAAATGTGGGGTGTGGAAGAACCCAATCAATATAATTTATCATTTACCTTTAGGAGTTTGTTCTGTTTGCCACCACTTTTGTCCTTCATTTCCAGGGAACAAAGGACAGGACAAGAGGGAATGGCCTCAAGTTGCACCAGGAGAGGTTCAGGTTGGATATTTGGGAAAACTTCTTCTCCAAAGCGTTGTCCATCTGAACTTGTGGTGCTCCATAAATAACAAAAAAAAGGGAATAATGCAATTTATGCAACGCTCAAGGCAGAAAACTCATTTAGTCCTCAATTACTCCTGTTACTATGACCACAGATATTGAAATGGGAGATAAATTCTTATAACACCAGTTGTTAATAGACACTATTAACTAAAATTTCTATTCGTAATTGTAGATATTATTAAGTGTGGGAACTGATAAAAAAAGAGACGCCTAATTGGAAAATGGAGATTAATTTCATTACAAAGAATGTGTTGATAGAACATGTCTTGTTTGGCTTCTCCAAATACCTGGACTTTAGGGCCACGTTGTTTGGGATGAATGTTTTCCTCACAGGTCAGGAAAAGAAATCCCCTGGAATTCAGGAGGAACACAGATCTAGAAATCCCATTCTTAGTGCCACTGGAAGGAGAGAGGGATGGAGGATGGATGGATGGATGGATGGATGGATGGATGGATGGATGAACGGAGGGATGGATGAACGGAGGGATGGATGGAGGGATGCATGGAGGGGTGGATGGAGGGATGGATGGATGGATGGATGGATGAACGGAGGGATGGATGNCACCCCCCATTTTTTCCCCAAAGGCTGGAGGGGCCTGCACATGCCAGGGGCTGTGCCAGCAAATGGAACAGCAGGAAGAGGTGACTGGCAAAGCAGAGGTGTTAGGGTGTAGTTCAGTAGGTGGGTGAAGAAGTAGTGTTCAGAGCTCTTGTACTAGAGGTTTGCACGTGGTTGAAGTGTTGGCAGAGGTGTATGGTAGTGGCAGGGGCCGCGGGGCATGAGCAGGGAGGATGGATGGATGGATGGATGGATAGATGGATGGATGGATGGAGGGATGGATGGATGGATGGATAGATGGAGGGATGGGGATGATGGAGGGATGGAGGATGGATGCATGGATGGATGGATAATGGAGGGATGGATGCATGCATGCATGCATGGATGGATGGATGGAGGATGGAGGGATGGATGGAGGATGGATGATGGATGATGGAGGAATGGAGGGATGGATGGAGGATGGATGATGGATGATGGAGGAATGGAGGGATGGATGGAGGATGGATGATGGATGATGGAGGAATGGAGGGATGGATGGAGGATGGATGATGGATGGATGGATGCATCGAGATGTTTTCAAATTGTATGGGGAAATAAGTCTAAAAACCAAAGGTGAATTAAAGAAAAAAGAAAGAAAAACGAAATAAAATCCCTGCACAACAGCCTGGCAAACAGACTCTGAAAGTACTAAACACATCTGAATTCTCTGATTTATTTTACAAATACTTGTTAGTACAACTGATCGGGACATATAATTTTTCACGGCTGTTTATTACGATACAATGTTCTTTTAAAATCCACATAAGCAACGTGCAACAAACAAACTGTGAGAGCTTTATGGCTGCTCCCTGCAAAGCCCCATTTATCACCAAGACTGAAGAGAAATAGCTTGAAGAGTGATATCAGAATGAACAGGCAGGGGGAAAAATAAAGAATTATTTCTTTATTTTGTTATTTTCCCAAGCAGAGAGGGGGGAAAAAAAATCAGGAAATGCTTACAATATTTGTCATTGACAAAATCCTCATAAAAGCAAACAGTAACCCACAGGATAAACTGCAGAGCTTTTTATTTTGCAGTATTTTCCCTCCACTGAAAGAGATGCTTGCAAATGTATGTTCTATTTTTACCCGATTAAAACCTAATTTCAATAAGGACTGCTCGGAAACTGCTTTCAGAGTCCCAGTGTTGAGCCTTTTTACTTTCTTTATTTTATGGCTATGACTCCACCATTCCCATTTTATACTCTCCCTGTGAGACCACGGCACACGAAATAGGATTAAAGAGTGAAGTTTGGGAAATCTGTTTCAACAGAGCCCCACACTGATGCAAGAGAACATCTCCGTGCCATATTTAATCATCCAAAGGGATGAGAGTCCGCTTTTATAGAGATATAAAATCTTATTTTTAGCAAATTAGCAAAGTGTCCACTTTTCAGGTTCATTACTCACTACTGTGACAATGCCCTGCTCAGTGCTGGCGGCTGCTTGATCTAGAAATAAAAATGAAGAATACAGAACATTAAAGGTCCTTATGCTCCTGATTATGGAAGAGTGAGGCAGTTAAATCATTTCAATCCCAACATTCACCTGCGGGAGTCAGCTCAGGCCTCTCCCTGCAGTTTCCCAGCCCAGGTGGCCCCAGCTGTGGGCAGGTGGAGCTGGCTTACACTCCTGGGAATCAGCTCCCCAATCCTAAAGCTTTTCCATCAGCCTGGATTACCAGAGTGAAATATATTCATGGGATTGATTGAAATATCCCAGCCAAATGCTCTCCTTTTCTACAGAGAAAATGTTCTCAGCTGGAAGGCTTCTTTCTACCAGTTTAATGCTGGTGGAAAAAAATCACCACATACCAGGTTGGAGGGATCATTTGGTCCAACCTTTCTCAGCAAAAAGCCTGGGAAAGGTTAACCCATGAAGGAAAAATGTATTTGTTCATTTCATAAAAAAAGTTTTATTTCTGATAAATATCAGAAAATATTTCTGATTTATTTCTGATTTCTGAAGTTTGATCAGCAGAGTCAAGGCCTCCAGTGTCACTTCCTAACCCACAGAAGGGGAGAATGGCAGAAAGGATGTGCAGGTAGGACAAAAAACGTAGGGAAAAACCAACATAGGATGTGCCAGTGGTTATTAACTCGTCTGTAAATAAACCAGAGCTGAGGTGGGTAACAGAACGTTCAGGTTTGAAGAACTGCCCACAGGTTGGCACAGCTGCCCAGGTTTCATTTGGCAGAAAAAGAGGGGTTTTCTCGTTCTACCTACGTGATCTACTCTGCACACATTTGAAAATGAGCCGTATTATCCTCCCTTCACGGACTGCTGAGGGAGACTGGGTGAAAACACAGACTAAATATTCACCATTCGAACTATTTTAGGTGGATGAGCTACATCACGGCCAAACCGTCCTGACAGAAATGGGGAGAACAGTCCTGGCCCTTCCTCTCTGATCAGAGTTTCTCCTACAAAGGCTGATAAATTCCCCTGAAGGACAAAATTTAGCCCTTGGAGCAGAATGTAGGGTCCAGAATCCCATCCCATATTGGCTGCAGCATTTATTTTTCTCCGTTATAGCCGGTGGAGCACTTGGATGAACAGTCCCAGCTTTCTGTGCTGCGATGCCTGAGCACTAAGGAAGAGCTCCTGCTTCAATTTCATCTGTTCATATATTCCAGAGAGCTGACTTGGGGTTTTTTACATCCCACCTTGCTCATCGAAACACGCTGCATTCGCAGAGCCAAACCCGCCACCTCTGCACCTGTGGAAAGCAAAACAGGGTGAAGGGAAAACAGGGACACAACCCCAAACTGCAGCAATTTGCCCTCCCTTTTCAGGGCCACAACTCAACACAGAAGGTGAATTTGGGAAACAGGCCAATTATTCCTCTCACGCCAGCCTGTTGCTTCCTCGATGTGCGATCCAAGCTCGTGTTTTACTCAGATTTGCTCCTCACGGGGAAGGCAATTGCTCAGCTCACCCAGGGACTTACATTTATTTGTCCTTTTAGCAAGGGAATTTCCTTCTCCTCGTGATTAGGGACGTGGCTCAGTGGTGGCCTTGGCAGTGCTGGGTTAATGGTTGGACTCCATGACCTTGGAGGTCTTTTCCAACCTAAATGATTCCGTAATTCCCAGCATCCCGTCACCAGGGATATGCCTGGCCAGAAAACCCTGTGATCTGTGGGTTACTGCTGCCCTGCCACGGGCAAATGTAATAGTTTAATTTGTGTTTTCACAGGTGAGCTGCGGGGGAACAGCCTCAGAAGGTGACAGCCTTGCACAGGAGGCGATGCTGGGTGCTGAAATCCATCTGCAAACGTTTCCCTGTGAGGCAGAGCAATAGTTCTGGCTCAGGAAAGCTGCAGATGCATCCGTGATCAGAGCCACGCTGTGCATTTCTGCTGCCCACCACCCCTTCAGCAAGACAGGAATAAAGAAAGAGCATTTCTCTAACTCCTCGACTCCTCAGCTCTGCCAGGCACACAACCCCACGAGCGAGTTAAATGGTTTCTGCAACGCTGTCACCACAACCCTCCTTCCTCAGGGTGTCATGAAACCCTCCTAACGTCCTGCGTGGGCCCAGGATTGCACTCCCCTGTTGATCATTGCTGCTCAGCACATTCTTTAGCCAATTACTGCGGCTCATAATTGCATTTTGGCGTAATCCATTTGGATTCATTTGTCAAGCACAATTCTGAGGCACGCTGTGTCGGACGCTTTAGCAAATTCTAGATGCTTTCATGCACGGCCTTGCCTTCTCCCACTAATTTAGAATTTAATTAAAAAAGGAGTCATCTTTGCTTGGCGTGATTTGTTCTTTACATACCCACGTAAGTGATACTATTTCCAAAATTAAATACAACTCTGAACCATACAGAACCTCCAATGTTTTCTCTGAGAATTCACGACATCTCAGTCAACAGGATTTGCCTGGAGAGGAGGAATACTTTAGATCCTGAAAGACCCACGATGTTCTGTCTATTTTGGGGCTTTCCTACTGCATTTCTATCACCCAGCTCACATTTGAAGCCAAAGAGCAAAATGGTTATTGTTACATAGTTTTTATATAGTTTAGATTTTTACTCTCTATGCCCCAAATATACACAGATCTATAAAGAGTAAAATCATGAGGGAATACCTGGTTTATTAAGTTGACAAGCCTATGGTTTGTCTGGAAGGATCTGAAAATGGGATAATTATCAAGGTGAATTGGATCCACATGGTTATGTCTGCACAGACTTTCATATTCCAGCACCAAACTTTAACACCTTCTCGCCATTTTTGTCCTGAAATTTAAACATTGGCAAACAATTTGTGACTGAAGAGATTCCTTATGCACCAACTCCTGTCAAAATAACTCGCAGAAAACACTTAAAACCCCACCAAATTAAAAAAATACATGCTATTTGTTAGAAGAGGAGAATCAATACCATGTAGCAACGCAAGGCCTAGTAAATCATTTCCTGCACACCAGTTCATATTTACTCATAATTATAATTCACAGGAGTGCATTCCTGCAATCAAGAGACAGGGGTGCACAGCATGGAAAAACATTTAGCACCGAGCAGACTGCATGAATAATTGCCTGTCAGAGCGGCTTATTAAAGGGAAACTACAATTTTACAAGACAATTCTTGTATCTGCTTGTCTAATCTAAAGACAGAGGGCTGTAGAAATGCAGGGAGTTCACGGAAGAAATATTTCTTGCTCCGCAGTCGGACTAAAAGTTGGGCTTTCAAAGCACTGAAAGAACAATCAAAGTGTGACAGTTTTGAGATGCACAGGCTGAGGCCTCTGCAAATTGGAAAGTGAATCCTTTGTGTTTAAGGTGGCAGCGCAGGCAGGGAGATGGAGGGGATGCAAGGGTGGCCATGGAAACCACACTCCCTCCTGTAAGCAGAGCTGATGTCATCCATGGGATGGCCTTGGAGATGTCCCAGCGGATGGGCCCGGAGGGTGAGAGCAATCCAAGAATCCTCCTGGAGCTGCTGCCTTCCCCAGGAACCACCAGCCGGGAATACTGGCATGACTGGAGCCCTGCAAAATGGTATTATCCCTCTAAATGCTTTGGCAGGCATGGGAACCTCCACAGGAGCGTCTTGTGTCCCCCTCACCCCCTCGTGTGGAGGGCAGGGACAGCTCTCAACATCCCCCAGGTCTGTGGGAGGCAGGAAGCTCCGAATCCTGGGGGAATCCTTCTGCTTTATTCACCCAATTAATGGGTTTCACTTCCCCTTCTCTGACTGGTGCAGAAGGTCTCAGACAACAGACTGAATGTACACAGAATTCAATTTAAAACAAGATAATGCTGCCGGAGAAGATTCCAAAATTAACTTAAACCCCCCCAACAACCCAAACCAAGGAAAGGTGTCCTAAGTGAACTCATGGCCTTTGGTGAAAATCCAGCTTCATGCAGCTCCTTTGGCTTTTTGAAACTATCCTGGCATTCTTTTTGTAATGGCTTTGAGGTGCACACCTGGCAAGTGGAGGAAAATAATACTTCATTAATAAAGTGCATCGAGAAACAAAGGAAAACATGACATTATGAGCCTCAGGAGCAGCACCTGCAGCACTGTGGAAAGCAGTCACATTTTGTCAGCCTTGCTTTAATGCTTGTGATTGAGAGCTCTGAAATCTGAAACCTCTTCACCAAAGAGCTGGTCCAGAGCTCAATCCCACCAAAATCAACGTGAGCCTTTCCATTGATTTCAGGGAGCTTGGACCAAGGCCAGGGGCGAGAGGACAAAGGCAGCAGCTTTAAAAGTGCTGCACAAAAATACCTTGCTCTTTGTTGCAACAACCACTGCTGAGACTTTAAAGCCATGTCATGGTCCCTGCCCGGGTGCTGAGGCTGTCCTGGGTTTGATAATGGTCATATTTTGGATTTTCCACCGTGAAATACACCCAGGCGATTTATGTTAATAACTCATAGTGAAAATCATCACATGGGAACATCCTGCAGCCACTGAAAGAAAGCTTTGCTCCTTTCCAAGTCATGCACTTGATAATGTTTCCTTTGCAAAAAGAAACTAATAACTTTTTTAATAACAATCTGAGGGAACTTTCAGCTGAGGGTTGTCCCAGAGAGCACTCCAAGAATAGGGGGTTTGGGTTAGAAAAATTATTACCAGTTCTGAACATTGTAAAACTGACATAGTTTCCAGAAAAGGTTGTAAACAAATTTATTAGGACCTTTTCTTCCGAGAAATACATTAAAAACAATCAAAGTAAAAAAAATTAAGTTGGCCACTGAGAAATGTGTCTAGACAAAACTTCCATTATATGATTTAACAATTCCTGGCAAATGCTGCTTAAAGATAAAATTGGATTCCTGTCCAGAATTTTAATACTTTTATTGCAGAAATATGTGTATTTTAGAGATAAAAGTACATATTCATAAACAGATAGATGATGAACATTGAAAATGGCCTGGAACATGGTTTGTTTTATCAGTGTTTCTCTCTCTGTCAAACAAGTAAATCATTGTTTTTCAGGTGGAGGCTTCTGACGAGGCGGAAGATTTTCTCATTTTCAGACAAGGGCTTCTGTATTTCCATTTCAACCACTGTCAACACACACTGGTGAGGAGTTCCTATGGCTGACACAAACAACTTTTGATTACAGAATCAGGAGCAGCACTCACAACTTTCCATTTCCAAGCAACTCCACATAAATAGTTTGTAAGCTGAAATTTGGGCAGAGCCAGAGTGAGCTCAGGAATACAGATACCAGCTTTATTGTGTTTGCCTCATCTCAGTGCAGGATCCCGCTGGAAATAAAAATGTGACATTTTTCCAACACGACAGGAGAGAATTTTGAGATGTTTTCCTAAGCCAGACAAAAGGAAGGCACTGAGCATTAGATCACCTCCTGTCTTTTATCCAAGGAGGAGCGAGGCACCGTTTCATGTCTGGCAGCAAATTGCAGGACAGCTCCGTGCTCCATGTGGAAAACTGAGCCTCGTGCAAAACACGGCAAACGCCTGTCTGCACTTTTCAGGAATCCTGGATCTTACATGAGAGGAACAAAAATCCACTGAGTTTCATAGAAACATGGAATGGTTTGGGTTGGAAGGAGCTTCAAGCTCATCCAATCCCATCCTATCCATGGGCAGGGACACCTCCCACTGTCCCAGGCTGCTCCAAACCCCATCCAGCCTGGCCTTGGGCACTGCCAGGGATCCAGGGGCAGCCCCAGCTGCTCTGGGCACCCTGTGCCAGGGCCTGCCCACCCTCCCAGGGAAGGATTTACAGAAGATCAAACAAGTGGTTGAGTTCTCGGCCTGCCCTCTGTCCCCAGGTAAAGAAACCACACCTCACTTTGGACAAGCCACTTTGAGCTCCTTCAGTGAGCTACAAGGTTAAACAAAATCATTTGGGATTTTCCAAAAGGAACTGGACCTGCCATGGCAACCCAGCTGGAAGGTGTGGAGTTGCCACCTCATCACCTCCCCCAAGAGGTAATATTTTATTACAGAGCTGAACTGAAGACTCCACCCAAGGGCAGAGAAGAGCAAAGGCTTTGTCCTAAGGCACAGCTGGTAAAGTCTTCTAAAAAGGCTCTTTAGGAAACCAATCCTGCTTGGCAGGAAAGTCTTCCAGAGTTTGCAGGGAGAAATACATGTAGAAACCCAGTTTTGGAGAGCAGCCAGGGAGAGATAATGGTACCACTTGCCCCCAGCCCCCGACGATCAGTGCTGCACAATTCCCCGGGCAGGGTTTGCTGACTGTTTTGGATCAATCTGTTGTCAAAAGCGATGTCAGCTTCCTGCATTACACACAGCCTCCCGGGCATCCTCCCATCCCTTCCTAACTCGGTCTTCCAAGGGCTCAGATGGATAAAATTTGGATACAGAATTGATAGGATGCTTTTTTTTTTCTCCTTCAAAAATTAACATTTTATACATGGAGGCCTCTTCTGTGAATCCTGCCCGCTCCTTTGTTCCCACAAACTCATTTTCCTCGTTGCTTCAAACACTCCATATTCCAGTAACCAGTTTTTCAAACCTTCTAACAGGTGCTAGTACATCATGTTCTCTCTCTGTCATTGCTCATTGTCATCTCATATCGTTCATCAAGGGATGAGAGGGAACATTGTCTGCAGGCCGAGGAAATCATCCAATCTAACCCTGCCCCAGCTAACGTGTCACTTTTGGCCTCAGGAAAATCACATCATCAGGAGGTGACAGAAGTGGCCTGGTATTCCGAGTTTCTCAATTTCTGAATGCCTGTCACATTTTAAAGAGCTGGCCTTAGCTCAGCTGCCTCCCCCTTGCAAATGGAGATCCAGAAACCTCCCTGGATCACAAGAGAGAGTTAATATTTGTTCAGTGCTTTCAAAATGTTAAGTGCGACATGAGTGCTGAGCCTTATTACCAGAAATAATGGAAGTTTGCTGCTCCAGCTTGCACTCTTCTGTGTAATCATTATTTGGCTTCTAATAACTAACAGCTTTACTGGAATATAGTCCCAGAAAACATCTTTGGAAAATGCTCCTTATTATTACTTTGAGCTTAAACACGTGTCAGATTTAAAATCACAGATCTGTTGGAGTTGATGAAGTTAAACTTTATCGACTTCCCGGGAATGATTCATCCCTGACTTGTTACATCCAGCTTTTTGTTTTACCAGTCATATGTGAACTTGTCAAAGAGTTTTGTAAATTGAGTTCATAATCTCATTTTGAGTGTAGACATCAAATATATGAAAACTGCACCAGTAAACACAAACAGAAAAACCCCACAACCACATAAACCCTTGTACTGTTGGTTCCTTACAGGTGTTGCAAAGGGGAGCAGGTTGCCACAACAGCGAACTGTAAGTTAACTTGTATTTTAGATTAATTTGCACAACCCCTTCCCTTAACTGCTTTGGGCTTGACTGTAAAATTTGCAAAGATATTCCTGAGTCTGTTACTGTTCATTAATAAGAATTAAAGCCCAGTTTGTGCAAGGAACTGCTGTAACATTAAATTTGGAGTGCTTTTGGAGTTTACAATGTAACACGTGAGTGAGGGTATTGTCTTCCTATTAGTAAGTACTTTAGTTGGGAATAAAAAAGTTTATTTAGCTTTGGTGAAACTTCGGGCTGCAGAGAGTTGGAGAAACCTGCAACTGCCAAGAGGATTTCAGCTGCCTCAGTGCTGCAGGAATGAACGTCCTGGGAAGGGTGAGGGGTAACCAAAATCCTGCAGGGAAAGATCTCATGAGCCAATGTCCAAGACACAAAATGCCCATCCAACAAAGTGTCCTTAAGGTGATGCCTGAGATGGTTTTGACAGAAGATCTGCTCTTTATGTAAATGGTGTTTATTCAGAGCGCACAGTGACAGCCACCCACCCACCATAAAATCTCTCTGCACTTTCTCCCTGAACAAGGTAAAACCTCACACTCCAGCGTGATCAGAAATCAGATTTTCCCCTTTAGATTAAGCTGCTTCCATTTATTGAGGCATTCATCGTAAACCACTTTTTATTACAGAGCACAGGATGAAATAGCAGGGTATAAACTAAGCTGTGTCCATAATAATCCTGTCCTTCCAAAAGCACATCACTCTGGGGAGCCCTGTGTACTTGTAAACAGTACCTGGGAGATGTTCACAGATTTCATCTAAACATCCAACCCCTCTGAAGACCCCTTGTTCATCAGACCACTTTCAGCAGCACAGTCTGAAGGACCATAGTTTTGGAAACAATCCTTTTCATTATGTACAGCCAAGCCTCATTTTTTAGGCTAAAACATCAACAGTTCAATAAAATAATATTACTTAATAAATTAGTAGCTTCAGCTCCTTTCTGGACTTCTCTCTGAAAGTAATTAATCAGCCTGTAAATCCCTAATAGCCCCATAATCTCTGGACATAAAAATTCAAATGCGAGGAGGCAGTAACTGCTGATGGAGTCCGCAGGAAGGAGGGATGCTCCCTTTAACCAACCCAAAGACCCTAAATCACTGCAATGGCTGCAATGTACGTCCCAGCAGCGAAACAAACCCAAATGTTGCCTTTGAACACTTCTGCTGGCAAACGAAGCCCTGCATGCAGCATGTTGGGCATCCCAAATCTCATCCTGCTGGGAGAAAAGCTGAGGAAACGCCCAGAGATAACCAAAATGCTCCTACGAAAGTGAGAGGAAGAGGAAAGATTACTGAGCAGCCTTCAAAACCACAGGGGCACAGCCTGCAGGAGCACAGAGCTTCCCCCCAGCTCCTGTCCAGCTTTGTACAGGTTTGTAAATGCCACACCTTGGCTGGCAGAAGCCAACGGGAATGCCAAAGGAAATGTAGTTTTGGCTTCTTAATTCTCTCTGAAAGTGCTCCACTTTCACCTGCAAGAGACCCCCAAGTTAATCAGGCACATATCAGGTATCTGCAAAGCCAAGGCTGAGGTAATTTTTGTAACACAAGCTCGTAAATTTAATTTTATTTCCATTCTGATTCAGAGCAATACATTGCAAACCACAGCATTTATTAAAAGAGTCTTTCCACCAGGTGTAAAAATCTCTTATTTTGTGTACACCCAAAGGTGGAACATGCAGCCAGTCACAGACACAGAGGTCGGTAATGCTGTAATGGAAATTACAGCAAAAATAAATGATCGGATGAATGGAAGCCATAACATTTCCAACAGAATATCTTTAGTGCAAATAGAAAAGCCAAAAAAGTATTACATTATTTTTTTATAAGTCCACCCATCTCCTCCTGGGAGGAATATTTCCAAGAAGAATTTGCATTGTGGGTGTACAAGAACTACTTATGTGTTTTGTTTGAAAATGCTGAATTTGCCTACAAGGCTTGTCAATGAAAAGAAATTTCAACAAAAAACTGTGATATTTAACTGAGATGGAACAAACATTCCCCTGGTGTAGTTGTCTGCCATAACTATGAAACAAATCTTGATCATATTTGTACATTTATGGAATATCTCTTACTTATTGCAAATCTGTCTCAGGCAGGGCAGCAGCTCTGTTTCCATTCAGCCTTTTGAAAAGATGCTGTGACAGGAATTTCAAACATCATTCATGGCCAAATACTGCATTTGGGTTTCTTGGAACTAAGAAATGCAAAGGAATGTTCCCTTGCTCCAAGAGAAGTGTCTCCAATTCAGTGTGGTGCATGTAAAAAATCAGATGAGAACCCCAAGAGCTGACATAAGGATGTGATAAAACTTTTGGGTTTTATGGAAAGAAACATTTTTCAGTTTCCTCTTAATAAATAGAAAACATACATGCACAGTGTGAAGAAATATATTATGGCCTAAGCATGTAAAATATGTCAGCTTGAACATTTTACAATTTAATGAAAAATGTTTTTTTCAGGAGAATCGTTTATATTATATTTGCTGGAGAAAAAATGAAAATCTTTTATTTTCTCCATATCACAGCCCAAAAATTACCATTTTTTCCTAGCTGTAAAACCCCAGCATTGGGATATTTATGCTTTGTGAATTAGAAGTTATTTTTTACTGGCTATCAAAATTTAAATGGCATTAGCTCTACTTGTAACACGTTTTCATTAAAATGAGACTGTGGAAAGCAGTAAAATGAATATAGACCCTCATCAGTAGCAGTGAGGCTTTATGGTGGTCATGGGATCAGCTGTGTAATATTTGTTACAGCTCATGATCAGACAACAGGACCAACCTCTTCTTTCTCACTGATATCACCATCAGTTTTGCTATTGAATGGATTTAATATGTAGAAGTTACAAGCAATTCTTTAACTTTCATTTTATTGAACCCGGTGCTTCCTGCCTTAGGCTTGTACTTAATCTTTGGTGTCTATATAATTCCCATTTAGTGCAGATACAGACGTAAGCTGGGACTAAGGAGTGCCAATTTACGGCAGAATTTAATTTAACTCTTGGTTAACACCTGAAGAAAGCTTGGCAGCAGCTCACGTCTCATGGAGGGAAACGCGAGCGCTCCCTTGGCCTCCCTCAAAACAGAAACAAACGCCACATTTCAGCTTTGAACCCCGAGGCCCAGAAGGGACAGGCTGCAGCAATAGCTCATTTATTAACTAATTACAGCCATCTGCAGGTTTGAATGGACATCACTGTCCTGCTCTGTGTCCCCTGCTCGCAGCCCGGACCTGCAAAGCCACCACGGTTCCACGGAAGTGATTCCTGGTTATCAGTGATGTAAATGAAAAGTTAATCAGCTTCCAGATTTACAGATTGTTCCAGTCATAGCCTTAAAAATCCCTAAAGCGCCTGATGCCTGAGCAGCTCTAGCAGTTTTGCTGCATATGTTTAGGAGCAGCACAAAAGCAACGTACCAGTTGTACAAAAGGGTGAAACATTCACAGCTGGAGATAAATATTATTGCTTTCCGCTTTCCCTGGTGTGGGAAACCAGAGGTGATTACTGGCACGGAGCAAGCAGGTCCAATATTTCAATTCACTTTGATTTACCTTACGGAAATAAAGGGGTGGAATCAAAGAGCTCCCTTGTAAGCAGTCTTTGGGAAGGCTCTAATCATCGATCCATTAGTGCAGGATAAAGAGGACAAGCCACGACTTTGAAAACCTTTTGATGTCCTCACTCCCAGGCAGAATGCAAAAGGTGCAGGAGTCGGCTCCATCACAGCGTCCCTGGGATTCTGCACGACAGGAACAACAAAATCTAAAATAGTTTGAACACGTAATGGCCTGGGAAACGAATCCCTAGGATGGGAAAAGGGGAGGTGCACGGAAAGAGGAGCAGACTCCTTCAGCTGGCTGGGAACTTGAGCTCAAAACCCAACAGTAAAAATGCTGTTGCAGAAAATGGTCCTTTGCCATCCACACAACACAAAAAGATAAGGAAAAAAAAGATTCAACCCTGGACCTATTTTAATCCTTAAATTTGTGTTGTGGGGCTTCCCCTTTGGCACAGGACTAATCCTACCAAATGACAGCCAGTCAGATATTTCACTCCTCTTTATTTCTCTTAAGTGTTACCCTTCTGCTGTTTCTTGACTTTTAGACACTTTATTTCCTATTTCCTAAACATGTTTTTAAACACTTTTGTTTTTAAATCATGATCGTGGATGTCTCCCAAGACTACACGGATTGGGAACAGGAAGTTCATATCCCTTGCTCATTCTTTTGCAATCACTTCTTCCACACTTTAATTAGCCAGGAGATGTTAGATTTGGACAAGATTTTGGACTTAGGTCTAGAAATCAGAAGGTTTATTATCTTTATACTCCAATCCCTGTCCAGCCTGGCCTTGGGCACTGCCAGGGATCCAGGGACAGCCACAGCTTCTCTGGGCACCCTGTGCCAGGGCCTCCCCACCTCACAGGGAACAATTTATCCCATCTGGCAGTGGGAAGCCATTCCCTGTGTCCTGTCCCTCCATCCCCTGTCCCCAGTCCCTCTCCAGCTCTCCCAGAGCCCCTTTAGGCCCTGGAAGGTCTCCTCTGAGACCTCTCTGAGCTCTCCCTGGAGCCTTCTCCTCTCCAGGTGAACACCCCCAGCTCTGCCAGCTTGGCTCTCTTTGGGGCATTTCCGTGGCCTCCTCTGGAATTTCTCCGCAGCTCCGCGTCCTCCTGATGTCGGATGCCAGGGCTGGAGGCAGCTCTGCAGGTGGGGTCTCACCTGCGCGGGCCAGAAGGACAGAATCCCCCTCTTTCGTACTGCCCATAGTGTGGGATCAGTCCAGGACTCGAGTTTTTTCTCACACATGGCCGGGGCATGTCCAGCTTTCAGCCACCAGCACCCCGAAATCCTTCTCCCGGGGCTGCTCCATCAGCTCGCCCCCAGCCCGCTCGGTACCGGGGCTTTTCCCGATCCATTTGCAGCACCCGCACTTGGCCTGGTTTAACCTCATCATGTCCTTACAGCCCCACTTCTCGTGCCTGTCCCGCTCCCGCCTGGCAACCTCCAACCGCAGATCCCGCTCCAACTATTCAACATTCGCCAAAACTTTGTTTTCAAGCCGCATCTCCGCGTCGGACGCAGCGCCGGCTTCGCGCAAGCAGAAACTTCCCGGCAGAGCACAAGCGGGCGCACCGGGCACACAGCCGGGCTCACCTGGCACACAGCCGGGCACACCTGGGCCACAGCCGGGCTCACCTGGGCCACAGCCGGGCACACCTGGGCCACAGCCGGGC
>WEIT01016530.1:361326-402917 GCA_013389985.1 Dryoscopus gambensis
ACCCCCCGGCCGCGGCCTCCCCGTCCCCGCCCGGCTCCGCGCTCCGCTCCGCGGCCGGGATGGAGCGCGGTGTCCCCGAGTCCCCTCCGGTTCCTGCTCCCCACCCCCGCCCGGCTCCTCCTGGCTCCCAGGAACTTGAAGAGCTGTCCGGGCACGCCGTGCCCCGCTGGCAGAGAAGTTGCCTTTCCCCTCCGCCCCGCTGTGCGCTGCGCGGAGCGAAGGAGCTCGCAGTTGTTTTCATGTCGGTTTCTTCCTCCCCGCTCCGGCGGCGGAGCGGGATGCGCTTCCAAGGCTGGCTGCTTTGGGAGCCCCCCGTGTGCCCTGGGTGCTGTCCCTCCCTGGCAGGCTTAAGGACATGGCTCTGGGTTCTGCGGGGAGTGTGATGTTCATACAGATGAGGGGTTTCCCTGCGCGCTGGGATCCATTTCCTACTCCGCTCCTTCCGTCCCTCTCGAACAGAGGGGGATTGTTCCCAGCTGGTGGCTAAAACGTCCCCGTTGTAGCTAAACACGACCAAACCCTGGTGAGGTTTGGGCAGGGCTGTGCCGAGAGGGCCCATCTTGAGTTGAAAGATGTTCCGTTTTGAGCAAAAGTTTTTATTTTGGGGTTGCGGCACGGAAAACTTTATTGGCATGACTTAGCGTTTGTCTGGGGGAAGGAAATAATAAATCTGACTATTCAAATTGGAAGCATGAAGTTCAGTGTCCACCACAGTTCTTGGGCTGGACTGATTGTGAAGACCAACTTTTCGTAGAAACCCAAAGCTAAGCCTCATAAACAAAGAGAGCAGGGAGTTTCGGGGTCTGAGTAAAACCTAAGTGAACTGTAGGAATTGATTTTAAATTCTATGTGCATGGCCCTAGAAAACCACGGCTTGACTTTTAAAAATTATTAGTAAATCTCGGTTATGCTGTGTGAGAGCCGTGGGTGATTCCAGCGCTGAGGATGCGGGACAAACACAGGGAAGCAGAAGTGCAGCTGATGGCAGTCACTCGTTAAGTTTCCAAATTATCTGCCTGGTGGTGTGGGCTGAGTATTTTGGAATGACTGAATTGACACGAAGTATAAGCTGATGTTACAAGCGGGTGACACTCGAAAGCAAGTTCCTCTTTCGCAGGAACTCTGTGTGTGCTGCTGTGGTGGCGGTGACTGCCTGGCCCGGCTTTCCAGGAATGCCCTGAAATTGATTTGAAATAGACAGGAGAGAAAAGTGTGAAATAGACTGATTGTTTTCTAACATGCTTTAAGTATTCTTGGATCTCCGGTGTGGGGGATTACGTGTGTAGTAGGAGAACTGGGTTTAAATGTAATTTAAGAATAAAAAAACTTCTGTTTCCCAGTTTAAAAAGCACAAGGTGATGTGCTTAGCTGGTATTTTGTGTTTGTGTCCACTGCTCTGCAGAGAAGTTTGTCATGGTTTTATAATAGGTTTGTGTTTTTCTGATGGTTTGTTTTGCTTTTCCTGCGAGGAAGCTGAGATCCTCACCAAACTGGGGGATTTCTCTGCTGAGTCACAGAGGTGTGAGAGTTGAAAGTGGCTGTAGTGTTGCACGGAGATAAGAAATGATTTAGAACTAATTGAATGTTGGATTCACTGGCCTATGCTGATCTGTTAGGAGCTGCTTTGGGAGGGATAGCTTCTTTTTGGTGTCCTCCTAAAGAAAATGAATATTGGGTTATATGTGTTTTATGGATGTTTGTGTTGTTAAAAAAGGGCACTGTGAGTTTTCTGATGTTTTATTTTTTGCTGCTGGTGAAAGCTGGAGGTTGTGGAGAATTGATGCAACAGTTGTGTAGTCCCGAACAGAATTGGAGAGGGCACTGTCAACCTGAAAATTCGGACACGGGAATACTTTTCTTCCTATTTGCCATGACCAGTCCTGGAGGCCGATGTTGACTCAGTAGTGTGTGACAGGGAGAAAATCCCCAATGGGATTGCTGATTGGGCTTAGCGAAACATAATGTAACAGACTTTGTGCATCTCATCAACCCATGCAAATATCTCCAAAAGGATGGTGCCAGACTCATTCCAGCGGTGCCCACTGACAGGGTGAGGAGCAATGCCATGAACTGAACCGTGAGAAGTTCCACCTCAACACGAGGAAGAGCTTTCCATGAAGGGTGGCAGAGCCCTGGAACAACTGCCCGGGGAGGATTTGGAGACATCCCAGCCCACCTGGATGAGTTCCTGTGCCACCCGCTCCAGGTGGCAGGTGGGATGGACTGGATGATCTCCAGAGGTGCCTTCCAACCCCAGCTAGTGTGGGATTCTGTGTGCAGGCTTCCCCAAAGCAGAAATATCAGGAAGGTGCGTGCTGTGGTTATGTTTATGTCCCAGCCCTGCAGAAATGCACATACATCTCTATATATAGAGATGCGTATACACGAAATATGCACATATGCTTGTGTAATCCCTTTATATCCCTTTTCCCCCTTCTCTGGTCTATCCCTGCGTACAGCAGAGCTCTCTTAACATCTCAAGACCTGAAGATTTGCTGGCTGTGGTGCAGCTGGAATAAATAAAGCCTGTAGTGAAAGCTGGTAGGACACAGGTGCGTTAAGGAGCGCTCCCGCCCGTGGCACGGTGGGATTTGGGGATGCTCTGGATGCCCTGCTCTCGTGTGAAGTGAATTTGCTGCCCCAAGCCTCTGTGCAGAGGCATTATCTCAGCAGGCAGTTGAGAGCGTGACTCAGCTCCGCTTCCTGAGAGAATTCAGGGCTCGGCGTGCGGGAGGCTGCAGGAGGAATGGGTGTGGATCTAATGGGATAATACGGGTATTAGATTAACATATGGGGAGCCACGCGGAACAGGAAAATGAGCAGCTTCGTTGGAGAAGCTTTTCCCTGCTCCCCGTGCTGCGGATCCTTGTGCCTTCATCTCGATCCTGCCTTTCATCCCTGCCCTGAGCTGGTGGGGAGGAGTGTGGTTGTGTGGAGGGGACCCACGTGGGTGTGTGGCTTCCTCCACGGGGACACCAGAGGCTTCCCGAGAGTCCTGAGAGCCGTTTGTGTCCCCTCGGTGTCGCAGAGTGGCCGTGGAGCGTGGCTGCTCAGTCTCACATTCCCCGCTTTTAGTGCCATGTGAAATTTGTACTTTTGCTGGTTTTCCTTCCACCAGGGGAAAGGGGACGGCGTAAAGAGCTGCTTTGGGAAGTCTGGGAGCCTGACCAGCACCTCTGAGATGGTGCAGAGTGGCTGTGGAAGCTTCCAAATCCTCCTGAATTCTGCTGTTCTTTGCCCCTTTTCCTTTTGGGCTGAGGACTGCAGCGAGAGGTAGAACTGGTGCTACTGTGGTGACTGCAAATACTGTATTAAAATGCCTCTGTGTCCAGAGCTTTGTGTCCATCAGGGAATGCTAGACCACTAGTGTGGTAGTTTAATCTTTTTTCTTCATTTGAATAAATGGTGAAATAGAAAATTAGTGCCACGTGCCCTTGGATGATCAGATGGAAAAGGAGAGCTCCTAGTACAGGGCTTGAGGGCCCATCCCTGGAGGTGTCCAGGGAATGCTGGGATGTGGCACTCAGTGCTCTGGGCTGGGTGACGAGGTGGGGATTGGACTTGGACTTGATGGTCTTGGAGGTGTTTGAAATTCACTGAGTTGCAGGACTTTTGTTTGTTCCTGGTGAGTTTCTGTTGTGCATCCCAACGTGGCAAATCATACCAGGCCTGATTTCAGATTGGGACATTGGCCACACTTCATGGTTGGGGTGTTTTAGTGCCTGTCTGAGATCAGGAGAGCTTTTCCAGAGGTGTTTATGGAAGTTCCTTCAAACCAGGTACATAGGAATATATATACTTGATTATTAGGGGAGGGCTTTAAGGAGCTGGTAGAGGAGGAGGGGATACAATCATGACTGAGGGGATACAATCATGACTTAAAAGTTTTGCAGCCAAGTTCTGCTCTTGCAATGTCTCTTTGAATGGGCTGATAGGAATTTGGTAAGAGGAATGCTGGTGAAAGCACAGGAAATCCTACAGCCAAGCACTGCTGCTGCTTCGCTTCTGCTGCCCTAGGGGAGGTCTGTGATGCTTTTGGACACATGTGAGGCTTTTGTGGAACCCTGGAGTTACAGTCCAGGCTGTGGTGGCACGTGGAGGCTCTTGTTTAGGTGATGATCTTGTGCATGTTTGTGCCTTAGAGCAAGGAAAGAAACATTTTGAGGAAATCGAAAAAGGTGCATCTCAGGAATGCATCTTGGTGATTTCAGTGAGGTTTGGAGCTGCCTGGCAGGGCAGGACAGGTGACTGCTGTCAGTGACAGCAGGGCTGTGCTGTGACACATCCCAAACCCGTGGAGTAAAAATGAAAAGGTAAAATGGCCGTGGAGCATTCGCTGGTGCATCCATCAGTGTGTCGGAGGCAGCACGTGCAGATTCAGTTTCCTAGGGATAACATTCCCCATGGACACTCCCATTAGGGTTTTTTTTGTTACATCCCCCTGCTGTGAGGAAAGGCTGAGAGAATTGGGCTTGTTCAGCCTGGAGAAGAGAAGATTTTGGAGTGACCTTCCAGCTCCTGAAGGAGCTACAGGAGAGATGGAGAGAGACTCTTTACAAGGGATGGAGTGACAGGACAAGGGGAGATGGCTTTGAAGTGACAGCGAATAGGTTTAGATGGGAACATTGGGAAGAAATCCTCTCCTGTGAGGGTGTTGCAGCCCTGGCACAGGTTCTCCAGAGCAGCTGTGGCTGCCCCAGGCCAGGTTGGACGGGGCTGGGAGCAGCCTTGTTTTCATCCGGGCCACAACATTACAAGCTGGGATNTGGCACTGGGTGAGCTTCGTTATCCTTTCCAACCAAAGCTATTCCATGATTCTATTCTGCCAAACCCTTTAACTCCCTGCTTGCCGGGGGGATGCATTTCCGTGCTGCCCCATCCCTGGCATCCCCTGAAGCAGAGGGAAGGGGCTGGAAGGTGTAACTCACCTCTTCCTACGGGAATGACCTGAGTTTGACTGCAGGCACGTGCTCGGTTACTCCCAGTTTACTCTGCAGCCACTATTGTTCTCTGTCAATAAACAGTTGTTGCAAACAACAGATTGGAGAGGGATAAAGATACCAGATAAGTGGAAGCGAGTGTGGACTCCTGTTTGTTTTCATCCAGGCCACAACATTACAAGCTGGGATTGTTCTGGGAAATGATTCCTGATAGGATTTTCCAGGAATATATTTTTTTTTTCTCACGGAGCACAAACTGACTTCAGTTGGTAGCTAGCTGCCTATGGCCATAATACAGAGCTTTTATTCACCTTTGCAAAGGAAGTTTTCAGTCAGTTTAGGATGTTTTCAGCTGTTCATTTTACTCTTGTTCCTAGAAAATGGAAGGGGAGGTAGAAAACAAGGGAGGTTTTGCACTTTACGTGGTACACGGGTATGGCAGTGACAGTGGTCATTGGGGGTTGATATAAGGTGTTTGGTTTGGTATTTCCATCCCTGCGAGTGTCCAAGGCCAGGCTGAATGAGGTTGGAGCACCCTAGGATAGTGGAAGGTGTCCCTACCTATCACAGAGGGTGGCTCTGGATGGGCTTTAAGGTCCCTTTAACCCAAACCATTCTGGGATTCTCTGATTTCAAGTAGCACCTTGGTGGGTTTTGTAATTATCCCTCTATCTGTTATGTTGTAAATGCTTGACTTAGGTGCACTCCAGCCATGCTGATTTGGGCTGTTTGCCATGCTTGGCACAGGTTTCTTTGTGTTATAAAGGCATTTTCCTTTCTCCAAAGGCAGAGCTTGCAGGGAAGGGGAAAATAAACCAGAGGCAACTTAAGGGCAAACCTTCTCCAGGAAGCCCCTCTGTCAGCTTGCAGCTACAGGAACAAGGGTTGGGATAATTTTTCCTTTAAATATTGGTGTTTCTGGAGTTTGTCCAGTGCTGGCTGTTGAGCACATGGAGGGTCCTTTGCCCTGTCTAATCCTTCAGTGGTCCTGCGGGACTGAAATCCAGTACCTCTTGTTAAATACCCATGGATGTGCCCAACTGGAGATAAATAGCAGGGCTGACTCCTGTTAATGAGTGGAAGCTCCTCAGGGAACAAGGAACTGCCTCTAATAAGGTTTTGAAGTATTTGCCCCATCAAAGATGCCGGTTTTGCCTCTCCCCTTTGACTTTCTGCAAGTCCAAAACTTCCACAAAATATTCGGTGGAGCTGCTCCTCCTTATGGGTATTTTTTGGCAGGGAGGTGGACCACTGACAAGTCAGGTTTTTTTTTTTTTTATTAAACCTAAAAGCGTTTTAAATTCTGGTTTCTAGCTTGTGGTGGCCCCCAAGGCTGTTCTGACAATAGTCATTTTCTGAGTAAGGCTTTAATGAATTCCTTAATGAGCTATTGGAATACTTTCCTCCTTTAGCTTGTGGGGGGTGGAATTGAAATCATGCCCTATGTAAACAAAATAAATGTTCAATAAGAGATAATTCTTGTAATTGTGAAACTTTATCTCCTTTTTCAGACTGCAGTTGTGAAAACATTTATATATTTATAGTGTTATCCTGCCTGTGTTTATGTAATTTGTGCATTAAATCTGATTTCTGATGTAAAGATTTGTAACACAAGAAGCAGCAGTTGCAGCCTTTCAGTTTCATCAGCAAAAATACGAAATATCTCTGGAAATATTTTTCTGCTCCATATAGCTTTGTAACTAAACTGAAATAATTGCATTGAGAACTATTATGTGTAATCATGTACCATATACGTGACAAAACAAACAGATGGATGAAGAACTGAAACAACTATTGGCTGCCATACATGAATTTCGGGTTTTTTGTATGATATTTTGTAGCACTGCTGCTTTATTTCGAGTGCTGCTTATATTACTTCAGCACAACCCTTTTTAGAACACGTTTGCAGAGGGTTTTAGTGGCTGATTTTGCCTGAGGGTGTTGGAGTAGTGAAATGTCTTTATGTTCCCCAGTAGAAAATACCAACAAGTGACTGGTACAGGATTTGCTGTGTAATTTCTGAACGGGAATGGCAGCAAAATTGTACATAATCAATGTTTGGGCTTGTAGGCACTTGGGTTTTTGAGGCGCTCTGTTTGTACATCCCTACTCTTGTAGCTGTGCCACTTCCATGGATGGGCTGCACAAATTATTGGATGTTGAGGTGGAAAACCTGCTGGAGCAGCTGCCTGGCTGAGCCAGGTGTGGGGCTTTTGGGAAAATCCTGTTATCCCTGAGGAGTCCCACGCGGCGAGGCCGTCAGTGGGGGCATCAGGAATTGTCTTCCTCGAGGAGAAACCTCGTGGAGCTCCTGGCTGCTTCTGGCAGAGCTTCCTGGAGCGTTTGGGAAATTCGGCAGTGCGGGTGGGCACTTGGGACTGGAGAGAGCACAGAGCCTCTGAAATACCTGAGGGCCTCTGAAATACCTGAGCGCCTCCTCAGGCACGCAGATGCCTTCTGGAAGTGCAGCCTGAGGTGTTTGTGTTTGCTCTGCCTTCCTTCTCGTGCTTATCCAAACAAAGCACGGAAGTGCTGGCGTCACCGCGCTCGGAGCTGGATGGAATAAAATAACATCTGTGCAGGGAATGGGGCCCGAGTGTCCCGCGAGGGGATGAGGCCACGCTGCACCCACAGCTCTCCAAGACCTTCAGCTGTGCTGTGTCAGGAGGGTTTTCCCAATTTCTATACGTGGAATAAAAAGGAAAGAACAGAGTTAAGGGAGAGCATGGCAAACCCTGGTGCTGCTGGCGCCTCTGGGAGGGGGCAGAGGTACAGGATCATGGAAAGCTCCTCTGTCACCTGTCCCCAGCAGCTTCCCTGCCTCCCAGCTGGTGCTGTACCCTTTAGCATCCTCCTAATGGTGCCAGCTGGTCTGCAGGAAAACATGTTGGCAGCAGGGAATGGTTCAGGGCGTGGAGTTGGGTGCTTTTATTGAGGAGCCGCTTCACGTAGGGCGTGCAGTGTGTGTGTGTGTGTCAGAAATGAAGTGGAAGCAACTGGTAACATAAAAAGTACTCCTGTAGTAGACCCTGACACAGGAAATCTCTCAGTGCTGAGCCAGATGGGAGCCGTTGATGAGAATTTGAGTTTCTGAGTCGTGAGGCAGATGGTGAACGGTTTCAAAGGACGCTCGCTTTCAGGAAAATCTGCTGTGCATACGACTCCAGTGAACAAACCCTGCCCCTGCCATGGCTGGGAATTATCAGGGCAGTGGCTTGGAATGCCCTGTGAATGCTGTCCTCTGAAGGAGGGCTTGCACTGCAGTTTAGTGACTCTGCAGAGATAATGGTGAAATGTGTCACTTGGGCCAGGAGAGTTATAGATAAGGGCCTGTGGGAATGTGTCTGTTGATAAATATGAGGTTAATCTCTCAATATGGGAGTGTATGAGTGAAAACTAACCTCAAAAAGGCAAGAAATAAATCTTTAATTGTTGCTTTGTAAGTAATGGAAAGAGCTAAAAGAGGATGTGCCCAGCAGCTCTTGTTTGATTGACTTTTACTTTTTCCTCCTGCTTTGGGGTGCTGTGGGAGAATTATTCTTCTTTTGCATGAATCTATGGCTCATTTGTAGCTTTGATATAGAAAATAATGCTTACACTCAAACCTTTGTCTAACACGAGGTAGTGGTGGTGTTACCTGGTGTCCAGCTTCTTTTTTTGCCTTTGTATCTCTTATTTTGTCCTTACACACAAATTCCCACCAATTTTCTGCAGGCACCACCTGTTGCCTTGTCATCCCTGCTGGAATTCCTTCCTTCCAGCTCACCTGGCTACCCCTTTTTCCCATTGTTGTACTGCCTCAGCCTGGACTTATTTTTTCTTGCTGTGACTGGTAGGTGTTGGTGTTTCCATCAATCCATCACCTTCCTGATGCTTTTTTGACCAAGAATCTTAGGTGAAGAAGACTTTGACAGCCTGTTTTATTTCTTCCTGTCTGAGGCTGATGTGTCTTGTGCGTTTGCATTTTGTTTCTTGATTTTGTTTTTCCTTCTGTGGATTGATCTCTGAAGTTTCCAGTGTGAAGGGTAAACGGTGTGACTCAAACTGGTTGTAAAAAAAAAGTGGTTTGTGGCATTATTTATTTTTTTTTTATATTTTGGAGTTATTTTGGCTCCTGTTTCCAATCAAAGTTAATCTGTAGAAGGTGTTTGTGTGTTTGGCGTGGCAGTATCCAGCTCTGTCCTTCCCTGCCAGCCTGTCAGCAACGCCTCTGTAGCTGCTGTGTCCCACCTCTCTGTCACCTCCACTGTCCTGCACTTTTTTTGGTGCTGCTCGCTGGCAGTTGGGCATAAAGGAACCAAACTTTTTGTCCTGGGCTTCCCAGGAGAAGCAGGAGTGTGCACAGGAGCAGCTCAGAGTTCCCAGAGCACTGGGACAGCCTCACAAACACCTGGCATTGGCTCCTTTCTGAAATTAATTTAGTGACATGCGACAAAGCAGCAAATAAAGATCCTTTTCCCAGAGATCTCAGTCACTGAGCTTTTCTGGTGAGAAAACAGTTCTTGCTCACAGTGAAGTGACTGGAGATGAGAACAGATATTTTTTGTGGTGCAGAGGTATTTCTTGGGCAGTAGTTTCCACAGTGCGTGAGTCAAACGGGACAAAACACCAACCCCAAACTTTCTGATGCAGAGCCAGATATTCTTTTGGTATTTATTCCACTTCACTTTGTTTATTTGTATTTGTTGGTCGTGTTCTTGAGCGTTTGACTGTAACTAAGACTCTAAAAGGATTAAAAAAGCACATTAGATGTTGATCTGGGTAACAGGGACATCGGGAATTAGATGGGATTGCTGTAATGCTGAGCATTGATGCCCTAAAGAGCTCCAGGAGGTGCTCATGGCTGAGGGAATTTTTTTATAAGGCCTTGATCTGTCTCTAAAGTGCTGATTGGGGGAATTGACTTTGGATTTTCTCTGGTCTGGTCCCTCTCCTGCCGAATCCCAGTTCTGGGATGTTGATGGAGGTGGTGCTTGTGCAAGGTTATGTCAGAGGCCTCGTTAAACCAGTGCTGCAGCCACAAACTGGGAACGGGGTCCCATCAGGTGGTGGAGTCCCCATCCCTGGAAACATCCAGAACACGTGTGGATGTGGCACTTGGGACATGGCTTGGTGGTGACCATGGAGCTGGGTTGGTGGTTGGATTTGATGACGTTGGAATCATTAAGGCTGGAAAAGACCTTTAAGATTAGCAAAGAGTTTTTGGGGAAAATATCCCAAACTTTCTTTGAGAATCAGTTGAGTCTTCAAGGAGTGACTAAAGTATTTTGCTTTGAGCTCTGTGGGGTGGGAATTGTTATTCCCAAAAAACAAGGGCTGGATATAGCCAGATAAGCACATTTTAGTAAAGACTTGAGAGAGTTACTCACTTATGGTGCTGCTGACATTGTTGGAAGTTTTGTGTGGGTTCAGCTCTGGTTTGATTTTCTAGTTGAATGTGTTCTTGAAATGATTTATTTACAGATTTTTATCAATCAGTTGTGCTGCAGAGGAGGCCTCGGTTTATTTACTGGGCTGTGATGAGTGATTGAACTGGTTCAGATTTTTGCCTTCAACACAGAAAGTACAGTTTGGGCTTCCTGCAACAGCTGCAGTTTGCACAGTTTGAGCACACGAAGGTGAACGTGTTCTTGGCTGAAAACCAAGAGTTTTAATACTTTCAGGGCTTGAATATTTAAAATATTGGGATAACTGCAAGCTTTTACAGTCTGGGTGTGACACCACCTATAACACAGCGTGCTGATCTGGGAGCTGGTCTTAAATCAAGACACAAACTTTGAAGACCAGGAGTTCATGTATTATATTTGTAAAACGCTGTCTTGATGCTTCCATAACGTTTACGTAAGAAGTGTGGAAAAATTTAAAATAGTTTCGTGGAGGGGAACTGGAATAATTGCGTGCCAGCTTAGGTGTTGAGGAGATGGGTAGTGACAGCATTGAGAAATGCCTGGGTAAACTGAATGGAAGGGGAAATATTGGTGATTATTAATGAAGTCTGGAGTTCTACAGTTGTGTTTCCCTTCTTGCTGCACCTGCACAGGGCAGGGTTTGTGTTGTTATCTTTGCATGCAGCAGCACCCTCTTGCTCTGGGGCCATTCATGGAGCAAGAAATGTTTTTAAACTGTTTTTTCTCCAGAACACCGAAGGCTGCTTAGCAAGAGGAGTGAATTAGATTCTGCCAGGGAAATGGCACAAATGCTCTCCCCACCTTTTCCAACGCTGCTGAGCAGTGCTGGTGTCTCAGAGGATGCTTTCACCAAACTTACCCAGTGCAAATGTGTGATGATTTATATATCAAAAATGAGCGGGTTTGCTGGACATGAACTGAGTGTGCCGTGTGCTGGCTGTCATTAGTTTGGTTTTTTATTAGTTCTGTTTTGAGGTAGAAGTCCTGCAAGTGGAGGTTGAGTTCAACAGGTGAGACATAACCACTAACTTTAGATTAATGCAGTATTTTTTCAGCGAGGGAAGCAAACGTTTGAAGGTGAAATTCACACTGTCCGGTCTAGCACAAACTTGTGCTGCCTGTTGGAGCTTTCCAAATAGAGAGATTGGAGCAGATTTGGGGAGTCATGGCAGGGAAATGTGTCCCCTTGAGCCGTTGTTTCCAGCGGAGCAGTGCGAGGAGCAGCACGGATCTGCTCCGTGGCCAGGAGCTGGCTCTGGCCTCCTGCTCTGCCCTCCCTGGCTGCCAGCGGGCATGTGCTGGGTGCTAATGCCTCACCCCTTTTCAGGGAATTCTCGGATTGATGCTGGCAAAATAACCTGCCAAAAAGGAGGAAAAAAATAATCAAAATACTCTCTTTTTTATAGCAGAGGTTAGCGAGTTACTGCTGGCTTAGTGGTACCTTAGCCACCCTCCTGGCATTAATATGTGACCATCAGGGTGTTTTTAAAATACATTTTCCTTGGATGATTATGCTTGCGAAGGAAGGAGTTATGGCTTTGAACTGTTCTGAGTTAACAAGGGCAATTTTGAGGCTCAGGGCAGTGAGGGAAGTAGTTATAAGGGTTATTGTTGATGTGTTTCAGTAGGCTGAGGGGTGCCTTAGCAGTGGGCAACCAAGTTCTCACCTGGGAATTGCTGTGTACACCTGGGATCAATTACCAGGCTCCATCCACTTCAAAATATTAATTTATTACACTATAGATATTAAATTGATTGATTAATTTAAATAATAATAATTAAGAAAAAGAGTTGCACTTGTTGATCCTTGTGGGTCCCTTCCAACTCAGAATACTCTGCAATTAGACTAGAAAAGGCTGTAGAATTATTAAATAAACTTGTGGTGAGGTGAATCGTTGTGAATATACAGGTAGGTTCTTACTGTGCCAGAATTGTGGAGCTCAGTGTCTGGAAGCAGAGATTTAGGGTGTCCCTCTACTCTGTTTTCCCCCCTTCCCAGAAGTCTGTAAATTTATGGAGTAAAACGTGATGCTGTGTCTTTAATGGATGGTGGGACCATATCAGTTACTTTTCCTTATTTCTTCCGCAGTGAACGCAAAAATTGGCGTGGGCTCAAAGCATTGCCCTGAGGTGGGAAAAACAGAATTGCAGGGATATGAACTCTCTCTGGGAGCTGCCCCAGTGCTGGTGGAAGGGGCTGGTGCTGAGAGGGAGCCGGACAGTGACCCTTTGTTAGGGCCAGCGGCCGAGCCAAGTCCGCTGGAAGCGGCCCGGAGCATGTGATTGCCCCTGGTTTGGAGAAAAACAATTTTTTCCCTGTTTCTGCAAAATGCTGCTCTTATCTTGTAATGCGTTCAGTGCTGTTTGACTCGCTCCCGTGGTGATGCTTTGCCCCCGATTCCGGCGTGAGGTACAAATTCAGGAAAAGCGTCGCCCATTTGCCATTTCTGGGATAGCCTGGCTGTTTTGGGAGAGAGGGGGGAAGTATTGGTGGGTCAAACTGGGGCTCTCAGCAGGTCACTCCTCTCTCTGGGTGTTCTTTTGGGGAAAGCAGAACACGTTCCTCAGCGATTATTCGACTCGGGCTCTGTTCTCTTGCTGTTGGAGACAGCCTGAAAGACTGAGAGACAAATAAGGGAATGGCAAAGAAAAATAAATTGAGTAAGGTTTGATATGTAAAAAGCCCCAAACTCCTTTGTCTTTTTTTCTCCCATTCCGGAGGCTTTCCTGAGAAAGCAACAGAGGAATTTTGATTTTGTTTTCCCTCGTGGAAATCCTGAGGAAGAAGAACAGTAGGAAATGAAAGCATCTTCCCATCACCTCATTTCCTCCTTGCTTTAGGCTCTTTGCTCTGCATCATCAACTCGGTGTTGCAGTGAATGGTGTCATTTTTTTCCTGTTCCCGCAGCAGTGCAAGAGGAGTTTCAGTGTGTTGAACTTGATTTTTATAGTCATTGAAACGCCTATTAAAATCTAGCTGTGCCCTTAAGCTCACTGCTGTAGTAAAGCTTAGTGAGAGACACCCTCTTTGCTCAGTTCTGCTCAGTGCAGTAGGAACTTGCCTCAATGGGAAGGGAGAGGCTTGAAGAAGCAGGGGGCTGATGCCTCAGGGATGTTCATAGGGAGCTCTGTGGCCTCCTGGAGCTCCAAATTGGGCCCGTGGGGGCTTTGACATCATTTGTGTGGGTTCAGCCTGGAGCGCTGGGTTGGGAAGGACTTCAGGGTTTCTAAGTCTCTTTCACAAGCTGGATTTAAGATTGGGCTGGTGGCGTTTGGGATGTTGCACCTGTGTGTGTGTGTGTTGGCTGAACATAAACTAAAATGTGAGAAGTTTCACCTCAGCATGAGGAACTTCCTTCCATGAGGGTGGCAGAGCCCTGGGAGCAGCCGCCAGGGAGGGCGTGGAGTCTCCTTCTCTGAGGGAGACATTCCAAACCCACCTGGATGTGTTCCTGTGTCCCCTGCTCTGGGTGACCTTGCCTTGGCAGGGGGGATGGACTCGATGATCTCCAGAGGTCCTTTCCAACCCCAAGTGTTTTGGGATTCTGTGGCTGGATTTGGGACTTCTCCTGAGGCTGTCCTTGCTGTTGATGGAGTTGCTGCTGTCCCCGTGGTTGCTGAGCAGTGCTGGCTGAGGATGGGGTGGGTGGCAGTGCTGCTGTGAGGGAAGGGGCAGGGCTGGGGGCACATCAGCCAGGAGTGGGTGTGGAGCTGCAGCACTGCCAGTTCTGGTCACTTCTCTCCTGGGGAAGCTCAGCTGCAGGATCTGGCCTGACTCATGACCAGCCCATGCACATTTGATGCTCTGCCAGCACTGACCATGAGCTGGATGAGTTCCTCCTCCCCTCCAGCCTTTAACTCTTGTCCTTCTCCTGCCCAGCAGACCCCTGGGTGCGTTTCCTACATAGCAGTGCTGAAGATTTTGCAAATTTTTTAAAAAATCAAGTGTAGGGGCGGTTTTGAATTTTGCTTAATTCCCAGCACTGAAGTCCTTTCTGGAGGCACACATGGGTGAGCACAGCTAATGCTCAAATGCTGTCCTTGCCTTCTTGGAGGATGGTGCCTGTAGCTCCACCAGAGCAAGAACCAAGTTACAGCTCCTTAGTGGCCCCCAGTGAAATGCAGGAGGTCTGAGGGAACATCAAAACTCACTTACTTTGTGATTCTGAGTTACCAGAAGACAGATGCCAAAACATCTGCCTCTGGATAATGGTTTGTGTTAGTCTAAATCAGCATCTTGCTCTTTCTGCAAGAGCCAGTGTTAAGAGCTTGGGGTGATGTGATTACTCCTTGCATCCACGGTGTTTCACCTAATGGACTTCTTAATATTAAAAATCAATTTGGATGTTCTTGATTGTGCTTCTTGTTAGCTGTGCATTATGGCACATTAATAATGCTGTTAGAGCCAATAATGATGTATATATATATATTTTTAGCACTAGTTTCAGCTTTATACCCTCAGTACTTCGTGGTGAAGTACTCTGAATACAGATTAGCCAGAAGCAGTGGGGGGAGAGCTGTTAAAATGGTGAGTGAGCATCTTGTTTCATTAGCTCCCTAAAAATAAAGTGTCTGGCTTGAAAGGGGGGAGGAAGGAAAGCAAGAAGCTGAATTTGGTTCTTGGAAGTGTTGGCTTGGTCCAGAACTCTTCATTTCATGAAATCATTTGAGTTGGAAAAGACTTCCCAGACTGTTGAGTCCAAGCTGGGCCCCATCCCCACCTTGTCCCCAGCCCAGAGCTCTGAGTGCCACCTCCAGCCCTTCCTGGGACACCTCCAGGGATGGGCACTCCAAACCTCCCTGGGCAGCCCCTTCCAATGCCCGACCACCTTTTCCATGGAGGAATTCTTTCTGATGTCCAACCTGAACCTCCCCTGGTGCAACATTCCCTCTCCTCCTGTCCCTGTTCCCTGGGAGCAGAACCTGCCTGTCCCCTCCTGTCAGGGAGTTGTGCAGAGCCACAGGGTCCCCCCTGAGCCTCGTTTTCTCTCTTTATTCCTTCCTGTATTTTTGAATTAGTGCAGGAGGAACAAGTGAGCGCCGTGTTTCGTCCAACTTGAGCTCTGCCAGCAGGACTCAGCAGCGGGGTGGTTGCACTTCTCGAAGACACCAGGCCTCAGGTTTGGGATTGTTCTGGATTTATGACGTTTCCTCAGCTTATGAATTCGTGTTGGGTAGTGAGTGATGAGACACCCAATGCGATGCAGAGCATATTGCTGCCCTTGCCATCTGTTGTGAAACCTGAGGTGTCTGCTCGTGCGGAGAAGAGCTTGGTGGCCCTTCACTCTGTGTCCTCACTTTGGAGGAGGGAAGGCAGGCTGGCGCTGCAGGGATTTCAGCCTGAGGGCTTCCAGAGTCTGGTTTAGGATTCTCTCACCCTCAGCAGGTGCCCCGTGTAGTCATGGAGGAGTTTCCAAGAGAACCGTGGTGTGTTTCAGGAATTTGCTGCTCACGTAGAGGAGGAGTGAAAGGAACTGTCTCACCTTTGTGAGGGAAAGTGAGAATAAATCCTTTCTATCTACTTGAACTTGTGGGATTTAGGCTAATCCTGTGATAAAAGTCACATTCATGGATTTAATCAATAAGATTAGAGCATCACTGGACAGGAGGAACCACGAGCTGGATTTTCTCCTTTAGCTGGGTGGTAACGGTTCAGGTCTAAGAATTTCTCCAGGCTTCTCCTCTCTTCAGGAAATTAATTTTTTGGGAATGTTTAGATAACAGAATAACTAAAATATTGAGAAACAGCTCTGAGTCAAGTTTGGTGAGACCAAGAATGACAACAAACAAAGTGAGGGCAAGAGGATTTACCCTTGGTTAAGGGACACATAATATAGTTGTCTTCAGCAGTTCTCAGGTGCAACTCCTGACTCAAAGACTTCTTTTTTTCCTTTTGCTTCTCCATTAGCCTCAGCTGTAGAGATTAGAAACTCCTCTGGGTGAGTAGCAGAGGACTGAGGAATCTGCCTGTATACTGAAATCAGTCACTTTGATTTTAGGGAAAAGAGGAGGAAAACCTTCAGGTGTCTTTTAATACCAGAGATGCAAAAGACTTTGCTTTCACCTCTGCAATTTCAGTCTGCTTTTATTGAAAAAGTGCAGTTATGATTTAGGGATTTTTTTTTTTTAAAGACAGTATAAAATAAAGCAGATAATGTGTTAAATGTAGTTTGGTTTCTTTCAGGGGTTTGGGATGATTAATAGAGCCTTTAAAGCAGAGTAATACCAGGGAATGTTACTCTGTAACATCTTTATGGTATCTTAAGATATCTCATCTTTCCTACAGTCAGAAAAAAGCTTTTTGGATATAAATTGATGCTACCTTGGTTTGCTTTTTCTTTTTTTCCCCCACTTCTGTCAAATCTAATTCATCTAGTGTTGGCCTCCTCATTTTTCTAATGTATTTAGATTAATAAGTGCAGCTCACGGAGGTGTTGGTTTTGTGTTCTTGAATGCTAAATGGGGCTTTGGTGCAATTACTGTAATGCCCTGTTCATTGTTCCTTTCTTTATCAACTCTTTGGGTTAAAAAAATGGCTCTTTCTGTGCTCACACTTAATCCTTCACTTTTGGCACTTCAGGATTCTTATGTGGATGTTGGATTTTTAAAATTAAGCAAAACATACTTCATTAAAAAAAAGAACAAACCAAACTTAAAGTTTGTTACATCTCAGGTTTTTAAATATTTTAAATGATAGCTCAAGATACAGTTGATGAGACAAAATGCAAACATACCAGTTTCAGGCTTTACTCCTCCAAATTTTGTCTTTTCCTTTAATTAAAGCGTTGTCATTTGCTCCAATCAAACATTTTCTGTCATAACATCTTTTGATGTCACTGTACATAAAAAACATTCCTGTGAGAAGGAGTTATCTGCTACCTTACGGGGGAGTTTGTGGTGTAGTTCAAGCCTTGCTTTGTAATCACAGGGGTGGAATGCACTTTATAGTTATTTCGGTTGTTTGCTTCACGATCTGTCAATGCTGTTGGAAGCCAGAAATGTGATTTATTTTGTCTCGGAGACATATTTTTCACACATACATATATTTCTAAAGATAAATCATCCCCTCCCTGGCTCCTCAGTCAGTTGAGGTCAGTGGGAGCTGTCGTGGGCAGTAATTAGCATTTGATGGCTGTTTGTCATCTTCTGTCACAAGAATTGGTCATTACGCCGCAGCTCCTGTGCCTGACCCTCCTTGTTGTGACAGACACCCGTTTAGCAGTCTTGGGCATGAATTTTAGTGCCTTTTATTCATAGCTGCCTTTGATCCCGAGTGTGAATTGAGTACAGGGCTGGTTTTTAATCTGTTAGAATGCAAATTCTTCCTGGCTGGGATGTGTGGTGTGAGTCAGTGAAGTTGCTTGTCGGGGTCCTGGAGGTGGGAGACTGTCCTTGGATTCATTTTTGGGTGTGTGAACATCCCAGGGGCCTCTTGATTGAGCTGCGAGCATTGAAGGGATCTGAGTAAACACCCAAAGGATGGATTTTTTTGTGTCGCACTGCAGCCGCAGGAGTTTGGAGGAGTTAGGACTGTGTAACTTTGTTTTCCCTGCTGTGCGCAAAACCTGAACGCACAAAAGCTGAACTGAGAATATTTCTGGGGAGTGTTTCCAAGCAGAATGTCCCACGTGCCGTGTGTTCACCATTGTGGCCATCCCCCTGCTCAGAGCAGTTTAAAATGCTCCTTTTTGCTATGAGTTTCTCAGAACCCCTTTCCCCTGCAGAAGATATTACGGCTTTCAGATATCCTGTGCCAGATACCTGGGAGGGAGGGTTTATCTCTCTTTAATAATGACAAAACTAAGGAAAACATTATAACAGGATGTGATGGTTTTGGCCAAATTTAGGGGAAACGTCCAAGGGGAACGTCTCCTAAAAAGGAGATGCCACCCCTCCCCCCTTATCAGGTTCGGGAAAAAAAAGAAAATTCTCCTCGGAGGAAGGTGAAAGAGAAAATGAAACTATTTATTTAACAAACAGTGATGTTGGGGGTAATAACAACAACACCAACCAAAAAAAAAACCAAAGAGGGGGCTGAATAATGTGGGATACAGCACAAATCACCCCATGACACAGGAATTAGCTTGGCTTGTTTTGATGTCAATAAAAACATCGTTACTTTCGAAAACCTCTATTTAAATAGTGGTGATATTGGTCTCTGCAGTGCACGTGACCTTTACTCTTTTTACCCTGTAGTGTCCTTTTATTCCATTAATAATGTTCCATCTTACTGTTTCCCTCTCTGCTTTTCCATACTTTTTTCTACTTGGACGCTCAGATTTATTTATTTATCTCCGAGCTCTGAAGTCTGTCAAGCCAGAGGAGTTCTGCAGGAAGGACCCGGCCTGTAACGGATTTATTTATTGATGACGATTTTGTGAGCTGAAATTGCAGGAGTTCTGGCGAGAACAAGCGGTGTTTCCTAGGGGCTGGAGCTGGAGGCAGCACGGGCCTCTGTGCCCCATCCTCGTGCTGGGATTAGCCCTTCCCTCGTGCCCACTGGGGCGTTCCCAGTGCCTGAACTCGGCGCTAAACCGATTATCAGCTCTGGGGTCGGAGCAGTATTTTTTCTCCAGTTAGCAGTTCTTACAGGTGTAATTTGTGGTGCTGATCTCCCGTGCAGTGCAGGCTTTGCCTGCTGCTCAGGGCTGCTGGGATAGGAGCGAGCTGGGCAGGTGTCTCCTGGATGCCATCCCTCGTTGCTTCATTTATGGTTGTGCCGTAGGGTTTGAGTTTGAGGGTCAGTTTGGAAGTGCTTTGTTACCTGTAGTGAGTGTGGAGCGTGTTTTGGGTGCGCTGTGAGCTCTGGGTCTGAAAATTTCCTGGGAGAGTCACACGTAACTTATCCAGGTCTTTCTGGTCCTGTAAATATCCCGGAGTCCTGCTCTGGAAACTGAGGCAGAAAGAGAAGCAGTGGGAACCTGAGGGGTGGTAGGAAGTTGAGAGGTAATCATTATGTTCTAAAAATGCTTTTGCTTCCTAAATAAATAATAAATAATTTTGCAGAATAAATTATTTTGTTTCTGAAATAAATAAATTCCTCACAAACAGTGAGAAATTCTGATTTTTGGGTATTATTGATCCCCACTGGAGGGAGGAGCTGCACAGTTGGAAATTGAGGGAGAAACTTCTGTGCGATCACCTTGCCTGAATTCCTTAAGGAATAATTCCTTAAGGAATAATTCCTTATTCCTTTAGTCTTGTGAATATTGGAGTTGTTGCCTTTGGTCATGAGGACCCTCCGTGGTGTTGGAAGATTTTTCTTCTCTTACAGGGAGTTTACTTCATATAAAACAAAAATTTGGCTTTAGGAGTTGTAACTGCTGTGTTTTTCAGATCACAAGTATTTTTTTCCCAACCTTTGTAGCATCGTTTGTCAGATGAATTTGTGGACGTTGCCAATCTGAGTGCTCAAGAATGTCCAGATTTTCTTTTGGAAGAGTAGGAAGGAGTGGCCTTTGAGTTGCTGTTGGATTTGGTTGTGGTTTATTGTACAGTGGGTTGATGCAGTTGCCTCTGCCACTCAGAAATCATATTTTTCAACATCCTATGCATGCAGTAAATGAATGAAGTGACTGAGAAATCATTCTTTAATATTAGCGTGGCAATTTGAGTTTTTTTAAAGACACTTCGGAAGTTTTCTGTGTGTTGAGCTGATGGAGAAGGCAGAGCAGTTCATTGTAGAACTGCCTAAAATTGACAGTAAGTGTGAATGGCTGGAAAATCCAAGAAAGATTGAGCGTATTGCCATGAAGAACATTATAAACAGAGTGAGGGACAGCTGTAGAAAGTGAACTTGTGGGGTTGTTTTGTTACAAGGGGAAATATTAATGGATTTCAGGGCTTGGCTGAATTTTTTCAGAATTTTTAAATTTTTTTTTTTTAAATGATTCAGAATGGCAACAATGAGTAATAAAAGCCATTATGTGGAGAAACAGACCCGTGGAATTGTGTTGCCTTGCCTGTACTAACAGCAGTGTTCCCTCTGTCCAGCTCTCTACAACTACGATGCCAGGGGGCCGGATGAACTTTCCTTACAGATCGGGGACACCGTGCACATACTGGAAACATATGAGGGTAAGATGGCAAAAACCAAATTGAAAAATTAGATTTTTTGGGGGGGAATTGCATTCCTTTTCTGTTTGTGACCTTCTCGTGCTGCCAAGTGATGAATTGGAAGTTTAGGGAAGTGAAGATGCGTGCGGTTGATGAGCTGGTGAATAAGCACTGGGTTTTCTGGGGGAGAAGAATCCATACAGCTGGATTTGTATGGATCAGCTGTAGCATAAGCACTGGGTTTTCTGGGGAAGAAGAATCCACACAGCTGGATTTGTATGGATCCGTTGTAGCATCTCCCTCACAGCAGAGAAATGAGAGATGCTTTTTGGGTACCCTTGGGTAATACAGAAGAACCTGCTGCTGCAAGAAGTTTCATCTGAATTCAAAAGTCACCTGGGTCCTGAATTACTGTGTCTCTTCTGAGATGAGTGCCTGTGTTGCTGTGCACTGATTTCAGGCTTTTCCAGATGCCTCTTTGGAGATGAAACTCTGGAAATGTCACCTGTACCAAAATCCTTCCTCCCTGATCCCTGTGCAGGGAAATTTGAATGCTGGGTTTGATAATCAACAGGATGTGGAAATTGTCTCCACATTTTCAGCTCCTACTCCAAGCCAAATAAAAACTCTTTCATTACATCCTGGAGCTGAAATTCATGGCGTGCTGCAGTTTGGAAAGGTGTGGGGAACACAGAACTAAACGCTGTGTTTAAAATATTGTAACACTTCTTGTCTTACAGAAACATGATTTGCTTTAATGTACTGATTTAATTTGCCTTTCTAGACACTGATTTTTTTGGTAGATCTGTGTGATAAATTTTAGTTATTGGGTTGATTAGATTTTTTTAATTATTATCTTTACTGAAACAAGCAATGCTATTTCAGCAAGAGTTGATCATGACTGTGAAGTGGAATTTTTGAATTTTCTCATTCTTCCCGGGCCTTTATTTGGAGCTCAGTTTGCTGCTGCAATGCCAAGTTTGACTCTGAGCAAAGCACTCTTCCCACTATCTGACATTGCACGCTTTAATAAAACCCTAATAACGCAAAGATTTTAGATGCAAACGGAACGATTCAAATATTGCACAGCTTTGTACTTTTTTATATAAACAGATTTATTAAATGATTGTGGGAGAAACTCTGAGCAGGGAGTGTGAAACCCTGTGAGATGCTGAAGCCCTCTCAAATGCTGACTGCTGCCAACCAAGTGGGACAGTGGGGAGGAGTCACTTTTCCCCTGGACTGGAATAATAGGAAGACCTTCACTCTCTCAGGGCTTGGAGCACATGGGATGAGTTCATGTGAAAAGAAATGCAAATTCACGTTCTCCCAAGCACTGATTGCTCATTCCCTACCTGCTGAGATGGGGATTTAGGTGCTGTAACTCTTATCTCTCTTGTTTACAGAGCTGCCATTAGTAGGGGATTATTTGGGTTGTTTGATCTCCCAGTTCCCCTGGGTAAAATTAGTGTGGCTTGTGCCCTAGGAGGTTTTGTACCCTGTAAATTTCGAGGTGTGTGCCTGGGACTCACCTGCCCGTGCCAGGCTGAGGTGGGAATGGGCCCATCCAAGGAAAAACCCTCTAATTAAATGATCCTGGGACAGAGGTCAGAGGTCGTCTTCTTGTTTGAAGAGTCAGTAATGCCTTTCTGCTGAGGATCTGGGATTTTGCCCCTCCAAGGCCTACCCCTTTTCCCTGTGGGAAAAACAGTTGGCTTTTTTCATGGATACCTGCTGGAATAGACATTCTGCTCCTCCCATCCTGCTGTCAGTTTGATACTATTTTAAGTTAGTTTTCTACAATAATTCCGAAGTCGGGAGTAGTTTTGAAGACTGGTCTGTCTCTTTGGAGTGGTAGAAATTAGTTCTTTTGGTTTTCTTTTCCTCTGAATCTGCCTTGCCAAGAAAAGCTCATGGGAAATCCTTGCTCAGTTGGGGTCTCTGCAGAAGACAGAGGTGAGGAGTTGGGAATGCTCAGTCTCACATCCATAGTCTGGAAGATCTGTTTTTACACCAGATGTAGGATATCTGTTGCCACCGTGTCCTGGAATTAATTGCTGAAATTAACTTTGACCCAGTGTTTAAAATAGTATTTCCATTTCTGCCCATAGGTAGAACTTATTTTGGAATTTGTTTTTATTACTAAAAAAATTGACATTTTGCATTCTAATCGTGGAAATTTTTTTTCTGCGAAATGCAGAAAAATTGCATAGAAAGAATTCAAAGTGCAGATCCTGTAAAATTTCAGTCTCACCCCTGGTTTTGTAGGAGTGAGGAGACTGGAAATGAATGTGCACGTTTCATGATAAATATTAAATTTGTGTTCTTCCAGGAACCAAAGTAAAGATGAAGCCACTTTTTAGACTAAAATAAAAGTAGTATTTTTCTTTTAGAATGTATTTTAGTTTATATTTTGCTTAGAAAACTTTCTATGTCCTTCTAATCTGAGCCCTAGAGGAAAAGCCAAGCAGGAAAGCCATAGGAATTCTTACATATCCTGCTCTGCAGGAGAGGAGGATTGCATTTTGTAGCAGATACCCTAAACCCCAAGTATTTACCATGTTCTGGATTAGTACTTTCCAGATCTTTATTGTCTTAATTCTGTTTCTTGACAATATTTGATGGAATGGGCAAAAGGAACCATATGATCAATAAATGGGGCTCATTAAGGGGAGTAGCTGGGAAACGTAACAGAAAATCAACCTCAAAACCAAGGCTGTGTGTTGGAGCATCAATTAATTTCTGGTGCTGCTGTGAGAACGGAGTTTGGCTTCCCAAATAAGGATTTTTCACAGAAGTTATTCTTGATATTATGGGAAAGTTTAGTTTTTGGTGCAGGTTTTTTTTGTTTGTTTTTAAATGCAGCGCAACACTGTCAAAAATGGATGCATTGTTTGTGGGTAACCACAGCAAATTCTTGAGTGTCTTCTGCAGCTTTGACATAGACAGAAATATTTCCTTGGTCTCCTCTTAGCTGAGCATTTCCTTGGATGCACATCTCCAGCTGTTCCATAATGCTCGTGAGGGGCAAGGTCTGCTCTTGAGCGGGGCCAGGATGAGGAGTCCTCAACCTGTGCCAGGGCATCACCTCCTTCCCAGGGGAGGAGTTCCTGGAATCCCCCAATGTTTTGGGCTGGAAATGGGCTTAAAGCCCACCCAGTGCCACCCCTGCCATGGCAGGGACCCCTCCCACTGTCCCAGGCTGCTCCCAGCCCCAGTGTCCAGCCTGGCCTTGGGCACTGCCAGGGATCCAGGGGCAGCCACAGCTGCTCTGGGCACCCTGTGCCAGGGCCTGCCCCCCCTCCCAGGGAACAATTCCTGCCCAAGATCCCATCCATCCCTGCCCTCTGGCAGTGGGAAGCCATTCCCTGTGTCCTGTCCCTCCATGCCTTGTCCCCAGTCCCTCTCCAGCTCTCCTGGAGCCCCTTTAGGCCCTGCAAGGGGCTCTGAGCTCTCCCTGGAGCCTTCTCCTCTCCAGGTGAGCACCCCCAGCTCTCCCATGTTTTTGGGGAGTTGATTAGAGATGACTTCTTGTGTCAAGTGCCACTGCCCTCATCTGAGCACGTTCATGGCCAGCCCCAGTGCCTCCAGTTGCACCAGTGAGAGCTGCATTTGCCACCTGGGCTCCCTGCAGGGTGGATACCCAGCACCAGCTCCCCACAGGGACCTGCCTGGCCACATCAGGACCTCTGCAAGGAGCAGGAATGCAGCCAGCTCTCCAAGGCAGATTTTGGCAGCTCTCTTCCCCACGATCCTGGGAGCTCTGGCTGGAAAGCTTCGGGAAGGAGAGCTTCATCCATGGGGAGCTGTGTTTGCTGCGGGGCTTTTATTCTACAGGTGCAGTGGGATGTCCTGAGGCAGCACAGGAGGTGGGGAGGGAGCAGAGATGATTGTTTATTCTTCAGTTTGCACAGTGCATCTGATCAGAGTTCTGGAGTTCAGCAGTTTAAACTCCAGGACTTGAAAGTGTTGGTTTATTCATCTAAAACGGCGGGAGTTTAGTTTTTTTATTAGGGTTGGAATCTGTGCACGGATTTCAGCCAGTGGAGTTAACGCAGGCAGAAATGCCTTGTGTCCTTTGCATATGAGCAGAACTGGGAGTGCTCATTTTGGTAGCAGTTTCCTGATGTTCCCCTGGAAGCAGTGGGAACGTGGGGTGCGAGGCCTCGGCAGCCTCTGCATGGTGGTTATGGATACCAGGTTTAGGGAGGTGGCACTAACCAGCCCCAAGTGCTGCGGGGAGAAGGTGATGAATCACTTTGGCTTGTGCTGCAGGAGAGCAGACTGAAAAATCCCGTGTGCCCGAGCCTTTAATTTGGATTTCTGGTCCCAGAGTGTGCATAATGAATTTATCAGCATGTGTCGATTTCATGGAACTCCTTCCCTGTTCTCAGGACTGGGACTGCAGTTTTTATTCTGCATCTGCTTTGTGCTCTCCCCATCCTCCCCCAGCCAGGGATGCTTTGCTGTGCAAACCCCTCGTGGAGCTGCTGGAGGGGTGGGTGTTGCATCCAAGCTCTGCTCTCCAAAAGGGCTCCTTGCTTTTGTATTTTGATGTGTGACTCCTAAATTCCAGAGTATTCCTGTTTTCTGGTGAGATGGCTAACAGCTGAAAACTTGGGTTTGTGGAATTGAAATGGGTTTTGAAATGGAGAGAGTCAAACAATAGATTTTTATCAAATTAATGCTCTTAAGTTGGTTTTGCTTGTGTTGGTGAATTAATGATTAAAAGGAAATGTGCAGCAATTAAACATGTCATGTTGACCACCATCTCTGTCACATGCTTCTCTCCATCATCACTCTGATTTTATACCTTCCAGGATGAAGTGTTTTATCCCCGTATTAGGCCAGTGGAAAACTGAAATTCAGGTGGGATGTGCAGGGCTGAAGCACGATCAGAAACCACCTTACGCTGCTGCTGAGCTGGGAAGGAGCAGCTGGGAGGTGCCATAAATGAACTTTTTAATGCTTTTCCCCCTTTTTTCTCTCCTAGGTTGGTACAGGGGCTATACACTACGGAAGAAATCCAAGAAGGTGAGTGTTGCCAGAGAGGGATGCTCGTTTCTCTTTTGGAATAAGATGGATTTTGGCACTGTGTGTGTGGGTTTGTGGTGGTTTTTGGCGCTGGTGGAGCGGGATCCCAGGTGTGCACTGGTCACTGCTGCTCTGTGGCCTCAGCCTCTGGCCAATGGGGATTTTTCAAGTTAATAAAAACTTATTTTAGCAAGGCCTAAAGGATGAGTGGCATATCCAGCTCTGGGGTCCAAAGGAAGGACGTGGAGCTGCTGGAGAGAGTCCAGAGGGGGCTCCAGGATGCTCAGAGGGATGGAGCAGCTCTGCTGGGAGGAAAGGCTGAGAATTTGGATTGTTCAGCCTGGAGAAGGGAAGCTTTGGGATGACCTCACTGTGGCTTCCCAGTGCCTGAAGGAACCACAGGAAATATGGAGAGAGACTTTGGACAAGGAGTGACAGGACGAGGGGGGAAGGCTTTAAGCTGAAGGAGGGCAGATTTAGGTGGGAAGTTGGGCAGGAATTGTTCCCTGGGAGGGTGGGCAGGCCCTGGCACAGGGTGCCCAGAGCTGCTGTGGCTGCCCCTGGATCCCTGGCAGTGCCCAAGGCCAGGCTGGACACTGGGGCTGGGAGCAGCCTGGGACAGTGGGAGGTGTCCCTGCCCATGGCAGGGGTGGCACTGGATGGGCTTTGATGTCCCTTCCAAGCCAGGCTGTTCCATGATTGTGTGATCCCATTTTTGCAGTTTAAAGGTAGAGCAGTCCCTGGCTGTGTCTTGACGTGCATCACCATTTTTTGGGCAGTAACTGCTGCCCCAAGGCTTTGCCTCAGTAAAAAGTTCCGACCCTGATGTTCTCCTTGGTCTGTTCGGAGGCTGACGCTGCTCCAGTGCCTGGTAAATGATGGATTCCTGGGGAAGTGCAGCTGCAGCTTGGAGAGGGATATGGAGCCCCACCATGGGAATTTTCAGTCCTTCCCGTTGGAGAGGAGGAGGCTTCTCCTGCAGCGTAATTCCAGCATGCACCAGGGGCTGCATTTATAGCAGCTTTGCTGAAATAACCAGCGGGGAAACCACACAAATGCTGGTTGTGGCATCGTGTTTTATTTTTTGAGCCTTTTACTTCATAGTAGTAATTAAGCAAAATTAAACTGCAGGGTTTGCTTCTTTTTTCACTGAAACACTGCAGATGCCATGCTTGCCTCCAGAGGTGTGTTTTTAGTTGAGTCTGCATGTCCAGAAGTACCAAGTTGTGTGGTTCATCCCACCCATTTCCTTACCAGGCCTGAGTTTCTATTCTATTTTTGTATTTTCCCTTTTTTTTTTTCCTGTGAATACATTAAATTTCTTCTAAACCATATTTCATGAACGTGCTTTTTACAGTCTGGGAAGCAATTAGACATTTTTCTTGCCTGAAATTAATTCCACGCATTGCCTCATTTGTCTGACTGCCACTGAATTTAGTGAGTTTTAAATATTTTTTTAAACTGGGGTGAAAAGGCACAAGTCCCATGCACTAGTTCCCCCAGTGGCTTTCCAAGAATTTCTGTTATTACATTCCCAAAAGATCAGAAAACTGAACTCCTGCCTTGAAGGGTGAGGTGGAAGAAGTTGTTTTGTCAGCTTGAATTAGATTATTTTAAAAATGTTGTTTTATTCCTGGGATGTTGATTAATCTGGAATATTTTTTCAGAGGAGCTGTAAGGTTGCAATTACATCTTGAAAGGACAGGCAATGCAAAATTTCAATGTATATTAAAAAAATCCCAAACACAACTCTTCTGATGCTTGAAGATGTGAATGGCTCTGCACACCCAGCAGTGTTTTGGCATATTTTAGGTAATAAACAAAGTATGTTGTGTGCAACTGGTTGAATAACACGTCTTTTCTTCTCCTTCCCTCTCCAAGGGCATATTCCCTGCCTCCTATATCCACCTTAAGGAAGCAATCATTGAAGGCAAGGGGTAAGTTGGATTTAAAAAGAAAGAACTCCTTTTCCTGTTTTATCCACATCATTTCAGTGCATTATCAGATCACTTACACTTGTTTCCAGGTAGTTTTTTGCCTTACTGAGAGATTATTTTGTGATTTTCCTGTTCCCTTCCCTGGTGTGTGCAACACTGAATGGTTTGAGCTGTATTTGTTGTTCAGCAGCTGTTCAGATCCTTGTGTATCAAATCAGCTTTGCTGGACATGCAGGTGAAAGTTTCTAACAGGAATTTAAAAATTGAATTAAAAAACCCACAACCAAATCCCAGAGGAAAAATGAGGTGGAGTGAAATTAATAAATCATTACCCAGGTATGAAATGGAGTGAAACAGGATTAAAATATTTTATTCCTTTGTGCCTGGTTTATTTTTATACTCTGTTAAATATGTAAATGATCAAACTACTAATCATGAGATTGCTGCATAATGACATCTTTCTTGCTGATTGCAAAACTGCCTTTAAGTACCCTACTTCTGCAATATTAAAAGATCTAGCTGGTGTTTCTTACCTTCATGGCACCTCATTTTAAAACAAATCATACAGAAATATTGTGGTAATGAATGGAATCTTAATTTTTCATTGCAAGACCAATATTTTGAGAAAAAGAAGAGTTACAAGGGAGTATTGTGGCATTGTAGGTTGGGCACGTCTGGTTTTATTCTTGGTTGATTCTTGTAAAATTAATAACTCAGTAATGAATGTTACAGTGAGGCGTGCTCTGATATCCTTGTGAGTAGAGGAATGAGGAGAGGGTGCGAGAAGTTCTCAAGGGTGTGGAGTGATAGGATAAGAGGGGATGGTCTTAAACTGAAGGAGGGAAGGTTTAGATGGGATCTTGGGCAGGAATTGTTCCCTGGGAGGGTGGGCAGGCCCTGGATCCCTGGCAGTGCCCAAGGCCAGGCTGGACACTGGGGCTGGGAGCAGCCTGGGGCAGTGGGAGGTGTCCCTGCCATGGCAGGGGCTGGATCCAAGATCATCTTTAAGATCTCTTCCAACCCAAACCATTCCATGATTCCATAATCTCAGCCCATCAAAAGCCCTTTTATGTGGTGTGGCTGTACTGGTGTCCAGTGCTTCAATATCTGAGAACATCCTACTTCTGCTTGTAAATTTATAACATATGATGCTAATTCCAACCCAATTTTCTTCAGTTCCCTTTGCAAATGAACAGTTCTTCCCTAGGAATGATTCTAGATTAGATGATTGAGATCAGATATCAGCATAAAAATTTCCACAGAAGAGGCTGTCAAGCCTTGGCCCGGGCTGCTCTGTGCAGTGGTGGAGTCCCCTTTCCTGGAATTGCTCACAAAATGTGTGGATGTGGCCCTGGGGGACGTGGGTTGGTGGTGGCCATGGTGGTGCTGGTTGGACTCAATGACCTGAAAGCTCCTTTCAAACCTTAACAATTCTGTGCTTCTCCGTTCTCCCTGAAGCTGCTGCTTAATTCAACCTCTTTTTTTTTCCTCTTCCTCCTCAGCCAACATGAGACAGTGATCCCCAACGAGCTGCCCCTGATCCAGGAGGTCACCACCACGCTGAGGGAATGGTCCATCATCTGGAGGCAGCTGTATGTGGTAAGGGCAGCTCGGGAAAAAGTTTGCACTGGTTGGGTTTTATGGGACAAGTGGTGCTGGGAGTGGTACAGGGAGGCATAGGAAGGAATTGCTGTTTATGAAGGAGCTCCTAATGAGATTCCTCTCATGGTGTTGTTTCTAAAGGTCGCTTCCAGTGCTGAAAAGCTGTTTGACATCATCTCTGTTAAAGCACAAACCTCAGTAGTGATTCTCTTGCCTGTGTTCCCAAATCTCTTGATTTTTCTTGTGCAGAATCAGGTTTTTTAGAGTGTTACCGTGATCTAGCAATAATTCCTTGAGCATTACAATCTCTTTTTCATGGGGGTTCTGTTGTAGAAAATACATTTGATTTTTAAGGTGTATACAGATTTGGAGTAATTAAACATGTAATTTTATTGAAGAACTTAAATAGTTTTCAGGCTGTTTCTTAAGGCTGTTGGTCTGTGTTATTGAATAATTGAGTATTAAATGTTGAATTTGTGGATGTTCACTGAAATCTTTGTAAAATTATCAGTGTAGGCCTTTAACTGCCCAGTATTCCTTTACTTGAAGTTGATTGTTTCCAAATTGTGACACCTTAACTTGCGTACCTGTTTTATTTTGCTGTGCTAAGGTTCCGAGCACATCAGAATATATCCTTAGCAATTTATAGTGATAATTATTGGTAGTCTCTCAGATGGGAAAATACAAAAACAGAGATGAAAGTGCACATAAGTGAGATCAGGAGTTCAAACTGACACTTTAAAGTGCAGTTTGGCTGTAAAGCAAGGCCTGCTGTGGGATTTAAGGTACCTGGCCCACACTTCTGATGTTCTCATTGTGCAAGGTCACTGTAACAAGATAATGGGAACATGAAATCCCTTTATTTAAAGCAGGGTTTAATGCAGTCTCTGTTTCCCATAAATATGTTTGAAATCTTGTATCATAAAAGTGCAAGCTGTGTAATGAAGACACCGAGTGGTAATGAAGATGTTTGTGCTGACTAATGTGGCTTTTAATCACACCCATGAAAATAAAGATTAGGAGTAAGAGCGTAATGGAAATGATGTAGTGTGGCAATATAGAAGATGAAGGATAATATCTTCTATGAAAAGAAACAGATTATGTATTGAAGAGAGAGCTTTAAGGTGTTGGAAGAGCAGGGAGTTTTTGTGGCGAGGAACAGGGAAGAAGTGGACGGGCAGAAATAAAAGTGGGAGGAGCAGAATCTCAGGAGGGCCCTGAGAACAGCTTCGCCCTGGCTGCTGCTGTTGGAGAATCCCAGAATGGTTTGGGGTGGGAAGAACCTTAAATCTCATCCAGTGCCACCCCTGCCATGGGCAGGGGCACCTCCCACTGTCCCAGGGTGCTCCAAGCCCTGTCCAACCTGGCCTTGGGCACTGCCAGGGTGGGATTGGGCACTTCCAGGGTGGGAAGTGGGGCTTGGAGCCACCTGGGATAGGGGAAGGTGTCCCTGCCCATGGCAGGGGTGGCACTGGGTGGGCTTTAAAGTCCCTCCCAAACCATCCCATTCTGTGATTCCATGGTAAACAATACATCAGTGCTTTGCTAATAATTTGGAATCCAAGAGCAGGCAATCAAGGGAGGTTTGGTTCACTGGAGGCAGCTGCTTTCAGACCGGGCAGGCTGCAGACTTGAGGGATATTCTGTGTGGTCCCTATCTTGCATATCAAAAATCATTAAAAGGTCACATTTATGCCTTGATTCTGTTTGAAATTTGTGTTTGAATCTTGAGTGGATGCTCAGTTTTTGTTTGCACAGAACAGGGGATGGGGAATGTTTCCCATCTCTCTGGTTTATGATTGCCTGCGGCCTCGAAAATCAGGAACCTCTTCCCCCTTTGGATTTGTCTGTATTTAGCTTCCAGCCATATGTGCCTGTTGTGTCTTCCTCTGATACATTAAAGAGCTTTTAATAATGGGTATTTTCTCTCTGTGAAGGTTCTCCCACCATAATCAAGCCAGCTTTTGGATAATCTGAACAGACTGAAGTCTTTAAGCTTCACAGTTAGATACCCTTTTCCCAGAGTCTTGGAGTCATTATGTTCTTTCCCTGCATCTTCTGCAGTTTTTCCTTGGTTTTTCTTTTTGAGTGGAGAATTTTATTGTAATTATTTAATTATTCCTAGCTTAGCTGCCAAGGAAAGTTTGCGTATGCTGCCGGCAGTATTTAATATCCACAGCTCCAGGCTTTATAAACAATTCAGATATTTAACTTCCTATCAAGTTTAGCTCTTTCCTGGTGTTTCACTGTCCTTTAAAAGTTACCTGCGGACTTGCAGGGCATTGATGTGCACAGTGAGGGATTCAGAAGTGTTGTTGTGGAGGTTTAACCAGGGAGGGGAAGGATTCTCCCATCTGTTGCAGATGGGCTATTGCAGAGCTCGAGCCTCTTGCTGTTCACATGCACCATGCTCAGTCCTGCTCTGCTCAGTGCAGAGGGTCGCTGAATAAAGCTGCCCTGGGAGTCAATAAAAGGACATTTTCCCCTTGAATGCCTGAAAACAGCACGACCCAGGTTTTAGGGTAACATAAAAACAAACATTTACCCCTATCTAGCTCCTTAGAGCTGAGTGCAGGACTCTGAATATTCAGTGTTCCGTGCTGTAGGAAGCAAGACTCCCCTTTCAGAGCTCTTGTAGGCTTACCCTTTCATTTCATATTTCTAATTGCAGTTTATCCTCTGTATCACAAGCCTTCAAACCTGATTTCTCCCCATTTTTCCCCCCTCAAAACAGCAGGACAACAGGGAGATGTTCCGCAGCGTCCGGCACATGATTTACGACCTGATTGAGTGGAGATCCCAAATCCTCTCCGGGACCCTGCCCCAAGATGAGCTCAAGGAGCTGAAAAAGAAAGTGACTGCCAAAATTGATTATGGCAACAGGTTTGTGCACAGCATTTTCCAAGTTCTTCTGCCTGCAACCAGATCACCCTGTGTGAGACACATCAGCTGTCAGTGGCTTCTTGCAGGGTTCCTTTTCCCCTGTAGTTGTAGAGATGAAATATTTGTATATTCACACTTCTGTTACAGCGAGATAAAGATGGAAGTTGATCTTAAGCAGCATCTTTAGAGTATAATATGTGAAGTGGAATCCATCTCTCTCTCCTGATGCTATCATCAATTTGATGCTGCCATGAAGCTGTAATTTTTTTAAGGCCAATTCAAAAGTGCAAGTATGGCCTGCCCTCAGAATAGAATTTTGAACTCCACTTGCTTCTGCAGCACAAACAGTTGTCACCCTCTGAGCAGCAGCAGCTGCCTGTGCCCTCGAGTCACTCAGCTGTAATGTGATGTTGAAGGATCTGGCTCAGAAGCATCATTTAGCTCTTGGTTCCTCTGCTTCCACAGGATCCAGCTGGTAGCAGAAGATTAGCAGGGAGATTTCATAAAAGAAAGGAGCGATTTAGCACAAGAGGGTGGAAGTTGGGAAGGAAGTACTGACCCGAAAAGAGACTGCAGTGCAGGTTGCATGTGCTGGGGTATTTTAGTGATTCAGATGTATTCTCTCCCCAGACAGTTGGCTGGGTTTCGACACAATTTTTGTAAATAAAAATTTTAGATAACTTGTCTATACAGTTATGACTTTGCATTTGGATCAAAAATGAGAAATCAAATCTTACTCTTCATCGTTTGGAGCAGTGTTTTGAATGCTGAGAGACAATGATGTGGTGCTCCCTTCCAGTCTTCCCCATTCTCTGGGATTCTCTTGTGCTGCACACCTGGGGAGTGAAAAAGTTTTCAGCAGCCCAGTCTTTAAATCCTTTGTGATGCAAATATCTCATCATGTTTCAGCTATTTGTATTTCATTCCTTAAGAACTGCCAGACTTGCAGTATTTCTGCTGGGGTACTTTATCAGCAAAAGCTGTGATTAAAAGAAAATTTAAAAAAAATAATTAAAAGAAATAATCAGTAACTGCATTCAGTCAGTAATTATCATTTGTAATCTGAGGTGTGGACGGTGGTACCTCCGCAGACAATTAACCAGATGTTGTTGGGATTATTTGTTTGGCTCCTGGATTTTACCATCTGCCCAAGGAGTTGGTAAAAGTTGCTCTGAATAACCTCCAGATGCTCAGCCCTCAACCACAATGGAACATCTTGTGCTGTGCTTTGTATTCCTAATGTTCTGATGGCCTAATTAAGTGATCAGAGCGTTCTCTGGGGAGTGCGGGAGGGAGGTGAATGTGAACTTCTGAGTAAATCCTCACCACTGAAACATAACATATGTTCCTAATAAAATCCTACCTTCACTTGTGCCTAAAAGAAGCATGAACGGGGATTTTAGGCTCTAGACAGAATGAATTCATTGTCTGCTTTATACATACTAGGTGATCTTTAAGGTCCCAACTCAAATAATTCTAAATGCTTTCTTGTCCTAATCATATCCTAACTTTTCCTAACTTGTGAAACGCTGATTTGTAAATGAGACTTTTTTCCTTCTATAAATACAGACAGAAGTTTTGCAGCATATTGTCAGAATAACTGAAGCAAAAATGGCCTTAGGAATCTGTATTTTTAATATCTTTCTGAAATTGGGTCAGGTAAATTTTGTTGTGAAAACACTGGTTTTTTTGTTCAGTTGCAAATATCTGTAACTGGGACACTTAGGAAAAAATAATCATATTTTTTTCCCAAGCATCATTTGCAAATTAAAGGCTGAAACAAAGGGACTGACTCAAAAGAGGGTTTGCTTCGACTTCTTTGACAGCCTGTGCAAACGTTGGTGTGTTGTAGTGTGGGTTATGAGTCTTTCCCTGGATTTGTGGGCTTTTCCCCAGCCCAGGCAGTTTCCCCATGGCAGGACTGACAGTTCAGTGCTCCGTGGGTGTTTCTCCTGCTGTGGCTGCTGGCCAGGGAGCAGCAGTAGGGAGGAGGAAAACAACGTCGGCTGCTTTTCTGTTTGGTTTCAGTGATGAAACCATTTTCTCACCGTTTTCCCAGAAAATTCATCCGGGAGTGATGTTCTGGGGATGCTGGAGAGTTTTGTGGTGGCTGGGTCCAGCTGCAGAGCAATCTGCTGCCTCCACTCCGCAGCCTGAGTGGTTTGTCCCCCCTGCAATTAATGCAGTGCACGTAGTTGGAGGGGTTTGGGTGTTGACCCCACTCAAGGGTTTAACACCTCCAGGTCTGGACGGGGTGAGGAGGAATCCTCCAGGTCCATGGAAACATCTTTGCGTGCCACAGCTCCTGTTCTCACGTGCTTGCAGGTTATGCCCAGAGGGAATTTCCTTTCAGATAAATCATGACTCGCCGTGTGACTTATCAGACACGGCAAATTTGATTTAAGCTCATTGATCAAACATATTTCAACCCCAAAGTTAGAGCAGCTCCACTGGGAGAGCTGACCACAGAGTTAGAAGGAAATTGGGACACATTTATTGGGATGGAGGTGACCAGGTCAGTCTTAGGGAAGGAACCTGGTTTTTTAACCCTTGGTTCTGGTGCCAGCACTGTGAAAAACGGGGAAAAACGCAAAAGTTTTTTCCTGAGCCTGGATTTGATTATGGCAGAAACCTCCCTCTCTGCAGAAGGTAACTGTGGGTGTTAACACCCTGCTGACAGGAATCTGCTTTAAATAAAGGGAAACAACTTCTGCCTTACCTTGTGGGGTTTGGGTAGAACGTGAATTTGCAGGTGGGGGAGAAGGTGGAGTGGGAGACTCAAGCTGTGTGTGGTGGTGGGGCTTGGTTGTTCAGACTGGTGGGTAAATCAGAGGAGGAGCCCAAGTCTCGGGCAAATTTATTTAAGAAATTGCTTCCCCAGCTGTTGTGCAGCTTCATTGCCATCAGCTCTCCCTGTGCTGTGGGAATAAGTGCCTTGGATCTCCAGGGCTGGTGACGTGGTAAATTGCATTATCATGTCTCAAATAATTTCCTTTCCATCACCCGTCAGGTGTGCGAGTTGAACACTCGGCAGGTGTTTTTCAGGCTTTCCTTGGAGCACTGCTAATCCACCACCATTTTTTCTGTCTTGTTTAGAATCCTGGATTTAGATCTGGTGGTGAGAGATGAAGATGGCAACATTTTGGACCCGGAGCAGACGAGCACCATCAGCCTTTTCAGAGCCCATGAAATAGCTTCCAAGCAAGTGGAAGAGAGGCTACAGGAGGAAAAAGTGAGAGACACTGTGGCTTTTCCCTGTGAAACACAAGGCTGTAAACTTAATTGGGTGACTGTTATTTTTAGCATTGGTAATGAGGGTTTTCATGTGTTTATGAAGAATTATCAGGCTGAAACATTCTGTAGGAACTTTTATGTCTTAGGCTGGTTTTTTTTTTTCATCCCTTAAAGGGTCCAGTAGAATTTATGGTTCAGACCTATATGAATAAATCAGCTGCATTTGTAGGTTAATATCAGATGTGCATGTGAGAGGTTTGGAAGTTAGGTTGTCATCAGAGTTTGTTTGAGAATCACGAAGAATAAAATCCTCCTTCTTGTGTGGTTTCTTTATGCCAATCCTAAAAACTTGTTGTTGAAATAAAAGGGGCCAATTTAAAGCCCTTCTCAGTCTTAAATTGTCAGCACCTTTGCAGTTCAAAATCCTGATTTTTAAAAGGAAGAACTCTTCTGTTTCTTTTTCTATTGTGTGTTCCTGGTTTGTTTTATTTTTTTTTCAGGTGTATTTGAGGCTCTATTTTTTTCCTCCATTTGTCTCTCTCTACTTAATAAGTGAAGATTTCTCTCCCTCCTTTTTCTTTTTTTTTTCCTAACTTTCTCCTTATGGTGTGGCACTTCAAGACAGATCCAGGAAATGCTGTCTGTCATAAAACTTAACAGGAAAAAGATCACAAGAGCAGACACTCAATGGAAACCTCATCCTCTTCTTTCTGGAAGGTTTTAGGAAAGTTTTATAGCAGTTGGATGTCTGTTAGGCTGAGTCAAACTTTATTTTGTTCTTGGATTGCAGTCTCAGAAGCAGAATATTGATATCAACAGACAAGCCAAGTTTGCTGCCACTCCTTCGTTTGCTTTATTTGTGAATTTAAAAAACGTCGTGTGCAAAATAGGAGAAGATGCCGAGGTCCTGATGTCTCTGTATGACCCACTGGAATCCAAATTCATCAGGTTAGTGCCATTTCTATCTGTGCTTCCTCAGGGACAGCAGTGAGGTGGTTTTGGGGCTTGGCAAAGTCAAATTGCTGTGAAAGGCAGAGGCAGATCCCTTTGCTGGGGCACGTTTCAGGGTCGTGCTGTGCTTGTGGTTCCCCAAGAGCAGATGGAAAACCAGAGCTGAACACACCTGCAAGGGCTGTGCCCTCGCTGAGCTGCAGGAATTCCCACACTTGGTTGCTGAGGAGGTGCTTTCTTTGTAAAAATAATTGTTACTAAGGTAAATGGCAGCTCTCTGCTCACTAGTCATTTGTTTAGGATGAGGAGATTGGGTTTAGAAGTCTTCTGTAAATTCTGAAGTTGATTTTGGCTGCTTATTTTAAAAAGCATTCAGTGATAGGATATGGGGGAATGGCTTTAAGATGAAAAAGGGTAGATTTAGGTGGGGTATTAGGAAAAAATCCTTTCGTGGGAGGGTGGGGAGGCACTGGCACGGGTTTCCCAGAGCAGCTGTGGCTGCCCCTGGATCCCTGGCAGTGCCCAAGGCCAGGCTGGACACTGGGGCTGGGAGCAGCCTGGGCCAGTGGGAGGTGTCCCTGCCCATGGCAGGGGTGGCATGGGGTGGTCTTTAAAGTCCCTTCTAACCCTCTAAATTCTGTGGTTCTGATGCTCTGTGATTTACACAAAAAGTCCTCCAAACACTGTGTTTTTTTCAGTGAGAACTACCTGGTGAGGTGGTCGAGCTGTGGCCTCCCCAAGGACATCGACAGGCTGCACAACCTGCGCGCCGTGTTCACCGTGAGTGCCCTGCCCCAGCCCGGGGGTCCCATGGGAGTGGGAATGAGCTGGGTGTGAGCAGCGTGGGGCCCCTCTGCAGGGGGGAAACAGGGCTGGAGAGGGGCTCTGGACCAAGGGATGGAGGGACAGGACACAGGGAGTGGCTTCCCACTGCCAGAGGGCAGGGTTGGATGGGATATTGGGAAGGAATTGTTCCCTGGGAGGGTGGGCAGGCCCTGGCACAGGGTGCCCAGAGCAGCTGTAGCTGCCCCTGGATCCCTGGCTGTCTTGGTTTAGAAGACAGGTGACTGCCAGGGGAAACCAGAGCCTCCCTTGGAATAGAGAATGTAAACCCCCCACCTCCGAATTGCTATAATTTTGAAATTATGGTGCTTTCAGGCAAAGATATGGGGATAGGAATACCAGTTCTTTACTGAGAATATTACAAACTACAAAGGTAGTNTATGCAGGTAGCGAGGCTTCGGCTCCTCCCACTGAGCGGAGCATCTCCCAGTGGGATGATGTGATGTTATCAGTCACAACAGAGCCTTAATGGCTCATTCCCAGGTGAGATCCCCTTGGAGGAGGATGGGTGGAGGACGAGATAAGGAAGCACTGTCCCATCTGGTTTTAACGAGTGACCCGTTAACAGAAGGCGCCCGCCCTCCTTCCCCTGGAGTTACAAGAGATAAAAATACCTTTCAACCGGTTTCAACAGATGAAAATAGAATAAAATTTTTGGTTACATATTGCAACCCAAGACACTGGCAGTGTCCAAGGCCAGGCTGGAACACCCTGGGATAGTGGAAGGTGTCTGTGCTCATGGCTAGGGCTGGAACAAGATGATTTTTAAGGTCCCTTCCAACCCAAATCATTCCATGATCCTGTGCTGGCAAAGGCTCACATGAGACATTTCTCATAAGTGGCTGCTAAATATTCTCCACATCTGAGAAAAACCGAAGTGAGGTTTTTGAATTTTTAACTTACTGGAAGTGGTTTTGCTTCCTAAGCAATTAACTTAGAGCTCCAGTAAGATGTTTAAATACTGTTACAAAAGCTCCTCTACTCTGAGAGCACTTTGTGTTAGAGGCTTGTGCAGCGAGGGCACGTTCCGAGCATCAAACCCTCTGCCTGCTGACATGGAATTTGAAATTCAGCTATTAGAAAACAACCTGATGCTCCCACTGCTTGCAGGACCTGGGCAGCAAAGACCTGAAGAGAGAGAAGATCAGCTTTGTGTGCCAGATTGTGCGCGTGGGCAGGATGGAGCTGCGGGACAACAACACCAGGAAGCTCACGTCGGGGCTGCGCAGGCCCTTCGGGGTGGCAGGTACCTCTGGGACGGAGCTCTCCATGTCCTATTAATTTTTTTCCATAGGAATTGGGTGGTGGAACTGCTGTGGGGTTGTATAAAATCAGAGTTGCTCCAAATCTCATCAGACTGGTTGCTGTATTCTAGAAGTTACCTTCCAGGGCTTGTGTTAGCTGAGATGCCGAAGCTTGTTCCATAGACAGTTCTGAAATTCCACTGCTGGTAATTCCAGCCCTCTTCTGAGTCACCCTTGCTTCAGTTCCCCAGGGTGTTCCCTTTCCCCACGCTGATCAGTTCATCCAGTGCCCTTGGTTTGTCTTTGCAGTGATGGATGTTACTGACATCATTAACGGGAAGGTTGATGATGAGGACAAGCAGCACTTCATCCCGTTCCAGCCGTAAGTAGGGAGCAGTTTCAAGAACAAGCAGAAGTGAAAAAAACCAAGATTTTTAACTTTGATTTAAAAAAAACCCCGATATTTTAAGTTAATTTATTTCCATGGGGTATTATCTCCTGAGTAATAGTTGCTGATGTTTCTTCTTGATGATTTCCTATTAGTTATAATTGCCAGCCCCAGAAATTTCGGGAATTTTTTTTGAATTTAAAGCATGCATTCCCAGTTTTGCAGCCTTGTTGTCTTTTTGTTTAAAGATGTCAGGGTGAGAATGTGTAAGAGGTGGAATGCTCAAAGCAAGTTCATTGCTGCTTTAGCCCTGCCTGAGATCAATAAAGATGATGTTCCATCCATAGCTCCTAGGGTTTTAATTCCATGAAGTGTGGAAAAGTAGAAGGGATGAGGTAAATAAATTTAAATAAAGTCTGGATGCTTAGTTTTGTGGGAAATGCCGGACTGCCATCTGTTCCAAAAGGCAAAACATAGTTATGGGAGCTAAATTCCTTGATTAATACACTAAGGGATATTCAGAGGGGTTTTAATAATATTTTTAAAAAAAGCTTGAAATAATGTAATCCTAAATTAACTTTATTTTGAGAAACAGGCATAAATCAGGAAGCCCTCGTGGTTTGTAGGTTTAGGGCTGGTGGGAGGACTGCAAGGTGTGCAGGTGCTGCAGGGATAGGGCGTGTTAATGAGAAAATGAAAGTACAATTCCATTTTTCAAGGAAAATGGGTTTCGGGGAAGAGAAAGATATGTTTATTGTGTGGTAAACAATAGCAAAGTTGTTTGTTAGCAAGTGTGGAAGTGTGCAATGAAAATGAACCTTTCAAAGGGGGTGCTAATGGAACATCCAGTTTTCTGCTCCATTAACACTGATTCATTTTTTCTGTTATGTATACGCAGAGCTTTAAAAAGATGCACAAAGTGATTTTTCTTTTTCCCCTGTAATAAATGAAAACATTCTCCTGCAAAAGTCTATCCCAAAGAACATGAATAAGGTGGGAACAAACACAGGGTGAATGCTGGGGTTGTGATTTCCATCGTAGACTTGGGCTGTGTATGCGAGGCACATTTTTCTCCTCATCCCATGCTTTGTTTCTGTTGTACCACATGCAATTCTGTTTTCATATCTTTGTTTGTTTGTACTCATTCACCGGCCACCAACACAATGGCTGTCACCAGCACTTGGCAGGATTTACTCCAGTGACACCTTATGCTGCTGTTTATTTATCGTCCCCATCTTCTCATTTATTCACCAAGTTTGGGTTGTCTGCTCTTCTCCTCCTTTTCCCTGTGACATTGATGGGAGCTTTTCCTTCAGGCACTCCACCTGTGGAATGACAATGGTGACCCTGGAGGTGTTGCGGGGCCAGTCTGCTATAAATATATATTTCAATATTTATATAAAAAGAGAACTGCCTGTGTGGGATTTCACTGCTTAATTGGGGAATCTCAGGTGGGAGAGCTCCCCCTGCTCCCTGAGGACTGTGCCTGTCCCTGAGGGAGCAGAGCCCTCACAGGTGTGCTGGACTCTCTGTGGTAGAACAGCGTTCTTCTGATTAATGGTCTCCCTCTGTCTTTCTTGTTACCTTTCCTGTCCTTTGTCCTGCGTTGACTAATAAATACTCTTTGTCACAACTATGATACGATCTTTTGTGTTCCCTTGTCACTGTGACTTCTGGTTTTCTGTGCCCCTTTGTCTCCTGGTGTTGGTCGTCATGTGCATCCTCCAGGCTAGCGTTGGATGACGCCATTCGACACAAGCAGCTGAACATATCATCCCGTTTTTCACCCAGGGTGGCAGGGGAGAATGATTTCCTGCAGACTGTTATAAACAAAGTGATTGCTGCTAAAGAAGTCAACCACAAGGGTCAGGGTAGGTACCGCTCTTTCTACGCACCCCTGCGCCTTGATTTGCTTCGTGTGGTGGCGGTTTTCATTTTGGAATCCAAAACCAGTTTGCACGGTTTGTTCCTCTCTTCCCCACCCCTCAGGGCTCAGCCTGCTCTTCTCCCTGCCCTGTGGACAGGTTGTAGCATCGTTCAGCTCGTGGATGTTTTTATATTTCTGCTGGAGAGGGTCCAGTGAAGGCCACAGAGATATTGAAGGGCCTGGAGCATCTCTCTGATGAGGAGAGGCTGAGGGAACTGGGCCTGGTTCGTCTGGAGAGGAGGAGACTGAGAGGGAATCTCATTGTTCCATATAAATACATCCACAGGGTGTCAGGGGATGGGGCCAGACTCTTCTCAGTGGTGCCCAGTGACAGGATGAGGAGCAGTGGCCATAAACTAAACCACAACAAGTTCCACCCCACCATGAGGAAGAACTTCTTTCCATGAGGGTGGCAGAGCTCTGGAGCAGCTGCCCGAGGAGGGTGTGGAGTGTCCTTCTCTGGGACACATCCCAAACCCACTCAGACACGTTCCTGTGTCACCTGCTCCCCTCAGCAGGACTGGATGATCTCCAGAGGTCCCTTCCAACCCCACCTATCCCGTGACTGATTCTCTGCTGAAGGTGATGGCCCAAGGACTTGGCCCAAGTTCTTGTGCCCCTGAGCTGTGGATTTTTGCCTCTCGGTGCTGCAGGAAGGGATATTCCCTTCCTTCTCTTCCTTCCCTGTATTTTTCCACTCTGCAGCTGCACGTGCAGCATTTTGCTCCTTCCCCAGAAGACCTGAGCTCGCAGGAGGGTGAGGAGGGAGCCAGAGCCAGGCAACCCCTCTGAAACCTTCCCTGCTCCCTTCTCTAGGGCCCTGCTCTGCGTTGATTTATTTTTGTGTGATCTCATGATCGTGATGTGTCTGTGTCCAGTTATTCCTCTACTGGCTTCAATATTTCCTTGGAATTCTGGATTAATGTGGAGTTACGCTGATTAATGCAGAGTTTCCACCAGACACTCTTTGAATATCTGTATCGCTTCATACCTGACCAAACCCTAGCAAAATCACACATTTTCCCTGACTTTTTCACTAATTAATAGCAAACAATTTTACAAAAACTCTTATTTTTAGATTCTCCTTGAGCTAACAAGGAAAACTTTTATCTGATTTTCCCCCCTTGTTTTCACCTGTGGCCAG
>WEIT01016532.1:4759-21573 GCA_013389985.1 Dryoscopus gambensis
GCTGCTGTCACCACTCAATCCATGGCCGCTGGTGCTGGCTGGGGATGAGTGTTCGCTCTCCGTGGGTTTAGTGAGGTCCAGAACAGCTTGGTGCTTCATTTGCCGTATGAGTCTGTCCACGTGTTGGAAACAGACAAGAGCTTCGAGGCGGACGTGTTCCCAGGCGCAGGCGGTGTGGTTGTGGGCGTGGAGGAAGAGGTGGATGTCCCTGAAGTACTTGTTGATGGTGAGCAGCGGGTTGCGTGGTCCTTTGAAGAGCGTGGCATTGTCGGGGAGGCACTGCTGGAGGTGGTGGATGTAGTGCTGGAGTTTGTTGAGGAGGTCGTTGCGAGCCTGGCTGTGCCAGTGTTGGCTGCTGCTGCTTCTGCTGAGGGTGTGGAAGAGGTGCTGGAGGATGCGTAGGGCAGTGGCAGCGGCTTGGTGCGGGCGGAGGTTGTTGTGGAGGAGGGTGTCGGGGAAGAAGGGCGGCTCTTGGAGGTCGCAGGCCTGTATTGTGCTCGGAGCCATCTCCTGGAGAAGCTGGAGTGCATCCCCAGGATCGTGGGTCCGCAGGTGGTGGCATGGGAGGCCAGTGGCGAGAGCCGTGAGGAGCAGCAGGAGCTGCAGAGTGCTGTGCCGCAGGCAGGGCTGTGAGCATCCAGGTCCAGCCATGGTGGGTCTGTGGGTGCTGTGCAGGAGCCTGGTCTGGCTCGGTAGTGGTGGTTGCTTTGCTTGGGGTGCTGCTGGGTGTGCAGTTTTATGTGTCCATGCCCAGGCTTTCCTTTCATCACCATCTTGTAAAAAAATTTCCCTCTTCACTTTCACTTTTCGTTTTTTCGTCTGTTTGTTCGTTTGCTTTTTTCATTTGTTTTCTTCTAAGGATTTTTATCACTGTGATGAAGAGAGGGCCCTGCTATGAGAAAGGGACCTAACTCTTTCTCAGGGCTGCTGCCGGGGAGAAGCCTGGCTACTGTGCTATTACAGGAGCTGAAAGTGTTGCAGAAGGCATTTTTCGTATGGCTGTTCTGGGGATGTGTTTCAGGATTGTCTTTTCATCTGCTTTGTGTGTTGCCTTTTTTTTGCGTTTTATTTTAAAATTTCTCTACCTAGCAGCATCTATTTTTTCTTATTTCATGCTCTAATATTTTTTGTATATAATGTTTGTTTTACATGTTAATTAATGTTTTCTTATAATTCTTATTGACAAATATTGTTAGTCTCTCAGTCTTTTTAAATTCTATTTGTATGTATATATATTTTTTTTTAATACTTTTTTTTTTCTGTGGCATCTGCAGCTTTACTAGTGCAAGAGTTTTTCCTCTCTGGAAAATCTTGCAGAATAATTTTGGAGCCATCTCTCATACCCTTGCATCCAGAATTGATTACCCTCAGTATGCTGGTAGTTAAAAATAAATGTACAGATGTCACACAGGATTTTTCAGTAGCTCTTCATGCAGTGTTTGCACTTTCTAGATTTTGGGGTTTTTTTAATTGCGTTATGAATTGTTTGTGAAAATGTGGCAGTGCTAGATGGTCTAGGGGCAGGAGCAGGTTGGAATATTTCTATTTCACATGCCAGTTGACTTACATATGAAAAGTGAAAGTGGGCAAAGTTCCAAGTTAAAGTTGTCACTGCTTCCTGTGTAACTTCCAGCACCAAGAGATCCCCATGGCTGTTGATAAAGCAAGAACGTTTCCCCTGGTTGTTGGGTTTTGTTTGTTTGTTTGTTTGTTTGTTTGTTTGTATTTTAACTCAAGTAATGTGCATGTTGTTGCTGCAAAGTGTCACTGTGGATTTTTTCATTGTATGGGTTCTTTTGGTGTGTGTTACATTGGGATAGTACCTTGGGATATCTGTCTTCTCTGTTCATCTGTTGCAAAGATCTTACAAATGCCTCAGCTGGTGTGTGTGGTACCCAGCGGGCTGCTTGGTTGAACTTAAATCTATTATGTCTCATCACTTACCCTTTTTTCATCCTTTTCTGCCTCACTTTTTTGCCTATTTCTGTTATTTCACTTTTGGCTTTAGGCAGCTTCTCCTTTTGTAGGTCAGGAGATATCTGTGATGTTTGAAGAGCACAGTGCCTTCCTTCGTATTTTCCTTTGGGCAGGCATGAAGTGCCTTGCACTTGTATTTTCTAATTAATTTTTTAGTTTGAATATGTGTATGCACATGTAGGATACAGATATTCAGCACTGATACGGTTTTCCCCTGCCTGAGGTGCAGGGGGAATAATTGCAACCCTTACACCCTCTTCTCATGCGGATTTGATTATATTTTGTCCAGTTTGTATAGGGGGAAAATGTTAGTGTGTCAGTTCATATCCACTGAATTGTGTTCACATCTCTAAATTGTCTTTTTGTGGCATTTTCACCAGAAGGTCATGAGAATGCTGCTTTTGAATAACCTGCCAAGACTTTCAATACAAATTTAGTGGTGTTTTGCCAAGTGATTCATGCTGGAGTTCCTAAGGGGGAATTACCAGGGAGGAAAAGGTTGATGCAATAACGGCACCATTACAAGTTACAGAAAGCACCTGCGATACTAAAACTTTGCCACATTATTTCATGGTCAGTGATGGAGGATTTGGTGTAGGAGATGGGAAAGTGATGCCTGGAAGTGGAGCAAAGTGGAGGGTGCTGTCAACTCTGAGAAAACCTGTGAGATGCTATGGCATTTGCAGAGAAGGGTATTAAAAAGGAGGAGATTTTCCAGTGTTTGAGAATGTGTGGAAATGGATAGATTACTACTTAAAGCATTATCTCTTTCTGGATTGGAGGTGGTGAGGAGTAGGACATGAATATTAGGAGGAAAAAAATAGAGTACTAGACCCACAGATAAGAGTTCACCCAGAGAGAGAAGGGCAAACTTCTTGCCTTTTCTCCCAAACTGAAGTCAAAATACTGCTTTGGTTTTGTTAGCATGTTCCATCATTTCAGAGTGCAAGCTTTCTAGGAGTGCTTACTTTCTTGTAGAGGACCTAGAAGAATGATCTGAGTCAGTGGTTTTTTTATGCACCCTATCAGCAAAAAATTTGTGAGCACTCACCATCAATATATTTTTATTTCTGAATTACATACATATACCCCTGTACTAATATATTTGTTATAAAACATACACAAAAATAAAAATTAAAAAAAGGAGAGAAAGGTTAAACAAATACTAATTTAAAATTCTCTAAGTTGTATTTATCAAAGGTACCAAATCCATTTTCTTCCTGTACCCCAACAGATTGGGATGCATGCCCTGTTTTGGAGACTACTGACCTGAGGTCTCCTGTAAAGTAGTGTAAATAAACTTTCAAGTCATCCAAGAGTAACTATTTTTCTCTCTTTTTAAATGTTCTTGCTGTTTTTGTAGCTGACATTTCCACTTTTAGAAAACGGAGCATGGTACAAGGGCAAAATCCTTAGACTTTTACATCCATGTTGTGATTACAGTCCTTGTCTGACCCCAGGTCTTTGACCCACAGTGGTCAGTTCTCTTTCAGGCAGTCTCACTGGAAGATGACAGCTCAAGAGCTGGGAGCTGTGAGGGAAATCACTTAGTGATTGCCTTTAACTTACCATTAAGAGATTAAATATTTGTATATAATATGGAAAGTGCCTATGAAGTAGGTTTATTTTTAGCTTGAGGATCCAGGTAAATTTTCAGCTCTGCTGCATGATATAAGGTCAGCTTCCACCTAAACCTCCTTTAGTTCTTGCTTTTAAATTTTTCCTCTGTGTCTAGTGTGCAGTTCCTTAGATCTGTCCAGCTGTGTTACAGTTTCAACTATCAATAAATGACATTGTCTCTTTCCAAGGATTACTATGGAATTACGTTCCCTGCTCCTGCAACCTTGACAGGCAGAGATGGGAGCCTTGCTAACAACCCATACTCAGGTGAGTGCTAGTTAAAGATGAGGATGGCAAGTGAGATGTGCTGGTTTCTCAGTGCAGGTCATCCTGATGTTGCTCAAAGAGGAGTTGCTTTTCTCTTCTGTGATCAAAGAAGCCCTTCCTTGTTCCTGCTCTTACCCTTTAGCTATCATTGTGCAAAGATGGTATTAATGCCATCCAGGATTTCAGCCAGTGGTTTTCATCCACTGCTATCTGATTACAGCTTAAAACTTTAGCTATAGGTGTTATAGTTCCTATAATGATGGTATTAAGTGCTGTCATACTTCCTGGTAACCAGCAAAAAGGAATGCTGATTGGGAGTGAGATAGAAGGGATTGATGTATGTCACCTCCTTGGTAAACACGTAAACTTGCTGCTCTGTAGGCTGCCAGAAAATACAAGTGTTAGTGAATTTTCTTCTTCATGATCACTTCTCTTGGGAGGCTGGTTTTGGGTTAATAACTGAATTTCCCTTCCTACTTCTTCAATAAGGTGGCCCACGATGCAAGCCTTGCTTTCCTGGCCTTCAGCTACTGTCTTCAGAACTTTGGTGGTGTGAGGAACTGGACATCTTAACTAGTCATGCTTGACAAATAAACAGACATTGGCAAAAATATGCCCATCACTGCCTGTAAATCCTAACCTGCTTTCAGCCCATGAAGCTTAGCTAAACAGGCTAACCTCCAGGAGAGTCACATTTTAACCCAACAACCATTGGCTCTCTGGCTATTTACCATGCTTCTGCTTTTAGCATGTTTTATTGCAATGATCTGATAGTAATGAGTCTGCTCAGACTGTGTGAGATAGGTGAGTATTGGCATCTGTCTTTATCAGTGGATTAGCCATGGCACAGAGTTCTGTGCCACAAACAGGCAATATCCCTGTGGCTGTCGGGAACAGAGATGGGGTGAGGGCTTCCCATGAGCAGCTGCAGGCTTTCAGGTGTAGGATGTGTCCTGTTCTGTAGTTGTCTGCTTGTGTTCAGAGGATTTAATTCCATTGAATTCTCCACCTTTGCAGTATCTTTGATAGCTTTTCTGATCAATTCCTTCTTTCACAGGTGATGTAACAAAATTTGGCCGTGGAGATTCTGCCTCTCCTGCTCCTGCAACCACACTGGCCCAGCCACAGCAGAACCAGACACAGACTCACCACACAACTCAGCAGCCCTTCCTCAACCCGACCCTGCCCCCAGGGTACAGCTACACTGGGCTCCCTTACTATGCTGGAATGCCTGGTGTTCCTAGTGCATTCCAATATGGGCCAACCATGTTTGTAAGTGTGACAGCCTAAACTGAAAGCCTCCCTGTGTGCCTCCCTGGGTTTGCTTTCTCCAGCGCAAACACTCTACATCTTGGAACTATAGAAAGCTTTGGGTTGGAAGGTATCATCAAAGACCATCTTGTTCCAATCCCCCTGCCGTGGGCGGGGATACCTTTCACTAGACCAGGTTGCTCAGAGCCCCATCCAGCCTGGCCTTGAACACTGCCAGGAATGGGCCATCCACATCGAATCTGGGCAACCTGTGCCAGTGCCACACAACCCTCATGGTGATGAATATTTTTCTCAAATTTAATCTAAATCTACCATCTTTCAGTTTAAAACAGCTGCCCTTTGTCCTGTCGCTACAAGGCCTGGTAAAATGTTCTTCCCATCTTTCCTATAAGCCTTCTTTAAGTGTAGAAGGGTCTCCCCAGAGCCTTCTTTTCTCTAGGATGAACAGCCCCAGCTCTCAGCCTGTCCTCACAGGAGACAGGTGCTCATCCCTGTGATAATCTTTGTGACCTCCTCTGGATCTGCTCTAACAGATCCACAGCTTCCTCATACTGAGAACCCCAGAGCTGGAGTCAATATTCAGGTGGATTCTTATTAGAATGGAATAAAGTCAGCTTCCCCAGTTTTCAGGAGAGCTCCAGAAACGTGCAACATGAGAAAATACCTGCAGTCCTGCCCAGAAGAAACGAAATTTTAAAAGACCAGAACTCATGGGCCCCTGTGCAAGTTTCTGTAAACAGCTGACAGCTGCAGCTTGTGGGCTTGATGTTCCTGAAAGCCCTTACTAGTCTCTGGAGAGTCAAGGGGAGACCCAAAGCTGAGTCAGTGAGCTGAGAGACCATGGAGAGAGGAGACCCCATTTAGTCAGAGAGCAGGGCTGGAAGTCTCAGGGGGAAGAAGGTTATTTGGGAAGAGGTGCTGCTCCAGGCAGAAGGGTAGATGAGGCTATTTAGGGCCCTACAGGATAGTATTTTATGAACAGCCTCAGACAGGAATTGATGTTTACTTCGATTCTGTGGTTGTTCTTCTCAGGTTTGTGGGTAAAAATTTGCTGTTTACATTCAGCATATGAAAGAAATATGCAGCCTGTTCTGAGGGAGGGCTGCACTGCAATCACAAGTAGAAATCCTGGGGCACAAATCCACTACAACAAGTTACTGCTCTAAGCAGTTCCATGCCATCCCACTCTTCCCAGCTCCAGACTGAATTCCCGACATGAGGTGGAAGGTGTCTTCCCCACTAGATGGCAGAGGGAGCCTGTGTCCTACGTAACAGCGCCTTTTGTTCGTGTCCTTTGTCCAGGTGCCTCCAGCATCTGCTAAACAGCACGGAGTCAACCTGAACACGGCGTCGACTCCCTTCCAGCAGGCAAGTGGCTACAGCCAGCACGGCTACGGCACAGGTAAGCCCTGAGCCCCTGCTTCCCCGTGAGCGCCTGCGGCGCCGCTCGCACACCGTAACGCCCTGTCTTGTGCACACTGGCAGGCTACGATGACTTAACGCAGGGAACAGCAGCTGGAGATTACAGCAAAGGAGGCTACAGTGGGTCATCTCAAGCACAAAACAAATCTGCTGGCACTGGACCTGGGAAAGGTAACACTTCGAGACTGGAGGTTGCTCTGGAGTGGGATTTAGTAGGGCAAACTCCCAGTGCTGTGCAGTCAACACAGCAGCCAGCTCTAAACAGGGTCATGATCCAAGTTCTTTCTCCATCTCCCGTATACAAAATGCTTTTCTAATGGTCCAGTTGTTCCTTCTAAATCTCATGGCTAAACTTTGCATAAGGATTTGTGTGGCTGATGCACAACTTGGTCCAGTTACACATGGGAGAAATAGTAGGCTGTTTCCTAAGCCAAAGCTTTCTTTGCTGAAGAATATAGTGATCCTTCAACAGTGCTGTGTTTTTGAAACTTGAGCAGTTCAGTGCTGTTGCTGAAATGATCCTCTGCCAAATCATAGTTAGATTTTAAGTTTCTTGGTAGGCACCTGAGACAGCTGTGTGTTAGGAGCAGGGAACTTCACACATCTCTGGGCTGTCTAGCTGCTGCCTGTACACCCTGTAACTCGTAGCGTTGTGTCATGCCTGGAGATGTTTCCTTTGTGACCATAAAAGCTGAAGAATTTATCCAGCTCATACAAAAGCTTTATTTGGCACATCCTGGTTAGATCTGAGAAGTGTATACTGGGCTGCTTAGCACTAACTAGTTCATCATCGTGGTCAAGCAGATACCAAGCATTTGCTGTGCATTTGAAACACCAGGTGATCACACTCTCTTCGGTAGAGAAGCAATTCAGAAAGGAGCAGTGTCCAAGGAGGGTTACAAGCTTAGAGCAGTGCCCTTGAGCCCAGTCCTCTGATTCACCAAACAAAGCAACCATTGGCTTTATTCTGATCCAAGTGAAATCATCAGAGGCACCTTTTATAAAACTGTGAATAAGTGTCTGGTTTGAGCCACCTCGATGGTGAGTGTCTCTGAGCCTCATGTGGCACCAGCCAGTCGGGGTGGAAGCCAGTCTGAGCCACTGATGCTGATTCTGTCAGGGCAGAGGAGCACTGTAGACCTCACTCTTCTGTAGGATGTGGAAGGACAAGGGCTCAGATGTGTAGGAGATGCTAAGTTTCATCACTTGGGGCACTACTGGAAAGCATTTGAATGCTGCAATAGAGCCAAATGCACCTCTGACCCTAGGGAAAAGCTGGCTTTTTGTGAGCTTCAGTGAGTGCTCAGTGCAGCCAACTGCTGCCTGGGAAGTGCATTGGAATCTGAGTCTTAATGGCTGTTTTGTGGACCTGAGTGATTTATCCCAGTGGGCTTTTTCAGTGGGAACAAGAAGCTGAGCCCTTTCTTTTGCTCCCCTGTGGGGTGCTGTGGGTCTCAGGTGATGGAGAAACCAGCAGGGCAGTGCATCCCCTGAGGCTGCCGGGGGTGCCAGGAGCAAAGCTTGGGATAGTGCTGGCGGGGGCGCGGTGACATTCTCACTGTTGGTGGCATTTCTGTTTTCCAGGTGTTTCTGTGACCTCAAGTAACACGGGTGTGCCTGATATCAGCGGCTCAGTCTACAACAAGACTCAGGTGAGGAGTGCTGGACCCTCCTCCCTCAGGGCCTAAGGCTGATGATTCCTATTCCCAGGCTGGGCAGTTCCAGGGTCAGCAGGCCATGGCATCTCTGACACTGGCTCTATTTGCTGCTGGAGTGAAGTTTCATTCTCTGTCCCACTGTTTTTGCGGTGTCAGCTCCTGACAGCAGCTGCTGGCAGAGGCTCAGTGCTCCCTATGCTGCACACTGCCCCCATTACACCATGCCAGCAGTGTTCTGGCTGCAAATTAAGTTATGGGTGTTAGCATTTTTAGTCAAAACAGTCCCCAGAGCAGGTGAGTTGAGAGGCTGTTTGCTTTCCATCAGAGGGACCAGGCAGTAGTGACCACCTCTAACACCCAAAGGTCCCTGTCCCACGCTCTCCTGTGCCCATTGCTCAGTGTGCAGCGTCCCAGGCAAAGCAGAAAGTGCTTTGACAAGCTGTAGTGTGCATTGGGCTTATGTCCAGCTCCTGTTTGCTCCTCCCTGCACCCTCAGTGTAGGAAATCAGTGTCTAGCTGTGATCCATGCTTACAGGTAGGAAGCCAGGTGTCAGCTCTGTGCTTAGGGGTCAAGTTTTGGCCAGCAGGAGGAAAATATTGTTGCAAGTTCCTGTGTTTTTGTTGGGCTGCCCTGGGTAGGTTGAGTAATTCTAGGCTGAGCTCACGCACTGGGGGAAGGACTGATTAGGCAGCTGCTGCCATCCCATGTCCCACTGAATGAAAAGAGGTCACAGGAAAAAAACCGACAATGTCTGTGAAAATAAAAAATATCAAGAGCCATTAGTGCAGAAATACAAGTGAGAACAGGAGCTGAAACTCATCCTCTGGTGTGCTTGCAGGTATTCAATGTGACTTGGCTTCCTCGTAGGGTAGGTGAAAGGTTCAGGTGATGTGTGTTTGGGCCACTCTTGTTCTGGTCCGGTTGGATCTACTCACACCAGTCTCTGACGCTGTGCCCACTGTCCCCTGTGCAGACATTTGACAAGCAGGGATTCCATGCTGGCACTCCGCCTCCTTTCAGCTTGCCTTCTGCTCTTGGATCGACTGGGCCCCTGAACCCTGGTGCTGCCCCGGGATATGCTCCAGCCCCGTTTCTCCATATCCTCCCTGCGCATCAGCAGCCTCATTCCCAGATGCTGCATCACCACCTTCAGCAGGATGGGCAGGTAAGTCGGCCCCTTCTGCCTCTAAAGCATCCCCAAGAGCGCATTGCTCACCCGTCCCAGCAGGGTCTTTGGGGTGTTTGTTTCCTTCTGTTGTTTGCTTTGCTCACCGGGAAAGGGCCTTGGCAGCAGTGGCTGTTGACCAGCTTGGGGAGGGAACCTCATGAAGTTCAGCAAGGGGAAATGCCTGTCCCTGGGGAGAAAATAGCCCCGTGCACCAATATATGTCAGGGACCACCAGCTGGAAAGCAGCTCAGCAGGAAGGGGGCTGGGGGGGGCTGGTGGGCACAAGCTGACCATGATCCAGCAATGTGCCCTTGCAACAAAAAAGAACAACGGGATCCTGAGCTACACCAGGCACGGCATTGCCAGCAGTCAGGGAACTGATCCCTGCCCTCTGCTCAGCCCTGGTGAGGCCGCAGCTGCAGCATCGTGTCCAGTGCTTGGCTTCCCACTGTGGGAGAGATGTGGATGTACTGGAGCATCCAGTGAAGGACTGACGAAGGGGCTGGATCATGTCTCCTGTGAGGAAAGCCTGGGGTCGCTGGGAGAGTTCAGCCTGGAGAGCGCTGAGACGGGATCTCATCACTGTACAGAAAGGGAAGATGTAGAGAGGACAGAGCCAGGCTCTTTCTAGTGGTGTCCAGTGACAGGAACAGGGGCAGTGAGCACAAACTGGAACATAAGAGGTTCCCTCTGAATATGAAAGAAAATGTTCCTGCTGGGATGGTGACCAAGCACTGCCCAGGAAGCTGGTGGAGCCTCTGTCCTTGAAGTTGTCTGAAGATGGTGCTGGGCAGCTGACTGTAGGTGATCCTGCTTGAGCAAAGGGCTTGGACAAGATACCTCAAGACATCTGTGCCAGCCTCAGCCAGGCTGTGAGTGTGTGAAGACTGTGACTGCTGTGGACTGGGGAGGGATGGTTTGTGGGGGGTGACGCCAAGGCAGGTGCTGCTGTCCCCTGTCTGGCAGGAGGGCAGGACGTGAGCACTTGTGCTGTGATTCTGGGGAAAAATCAAGCAATCCCTTGCAGGTTGCATGTCAGCTCCAATCTGGTTTCACGTGCACATGTTTCACGTGCACATGTGTTTACTTTCTTAAACCCTAAATATTCCCTGAAAAAAGGTGTTCAGCCTTAGAGTCCAGTAAAAGGACATGATTTTGCGCTCCAAAGGTGTGACATCCTTGTCTGGTGCGCCACCTCAGCTCAGCTTGGGAAAGCTCCTTTGCTGTGCTTGGCCCTGCTCCTCACTTCCCTTGTGCTCAAGCCTGTTGTGGGTGCGAGGCAGTGGGATGGTGCATCCCCGAGCTCCTGCGTGTGTCCATGGTTGCTTGGCCTGGATTGTGGGATGTAGAGATGGTGCAGGGCAGAAACAGATCTGTTCAGGGGGGATCATCGCTGCACTGCTGGGTGTTAGGGCTGTCCCTGGCGATGTTGGGGTGAGCTTATCTTCCTGGGAATGCTGGTACTATGGCAGCTGATGCCCCTGTCTCCTTCGTTTCCCATTTCTAGGGTGGATCTGGCCAACGCAACCAACCCAGTACCATGCAGCAAAAGTCTCAGGCTACCAAAACCACCTATGGCACTTCTCCATACTGGACAAACTAAATCTGAAACCGGGGAGGGGGGAGAGAATGAAAGGAGAGGAGGAAGAAAAAAAAAAAAAAAAACAAAAGAAAAGAGAAAAAAGAAAATAAAAGCCGAAGCCCATTCCTGGAATTATTAGGAAAAGTTAACTGCTCAGCCAAACGTCTGTGCGGAGAGAACTGCAGCCAGCCATCCATCCTCTGTGTGACTCGCCTGCTTCCTCTTTGAGTTGCTGTTATATGTAATATATTTATGTATGTATTTGTAAATGTAATAGAGCCTAAATGTGGTTTTCTGCATCTTGCAGCCTCTTTTATTTTCTTTGTAGGAAAACTAATTATTCATTTTCCATCTGCACCAGGGCATCCTTCTTTCTTTGTTTTTTATTTCAAGCTCTACGGGTTTTGTAACTCTGTCAGACAAAGACAAACTGCACCTTTTTTTGGAGCTCGAGCCCATTTATTTAATGCAGTTCTAAATTCAGACAAATAAGGAGGCCTGCCCTCCAAAAAACCCAAATAAAGATGTGTCCTGTTGGTTTGATTTTACCTCCCAGTCCCCAGTACAGCTGTTATTTTAGAGGGGGAAAATAAAAGAAAGAAAAAAAAATGTTTTGTGGGCCTTCCCCTTTCTTTCATTTCCTCCCTCCCTCCCTCCCTCCCTCTTGCTGTGGAAGACAAGCTCTTGTGGGCAGTTTCATCGCTGTGGCCTTGAACTGCAGTCTCAACTTTTAATTTTTCAATTTTTTAATAATAATAATAAAAAAAGACCGAGTTTTAATTTTTGTTTGTGGGGGGGTTTTTTGTTGGTGGTGTTGTTTTTCTCGAGCAAGAGACTTTGGATGGCTCAGTGTGTCCTGGAACCTCCTTTGCATCATTAGAGGCAAAAACTATGTAGCGGTTTCTTAAATAAAAGTAAAAGCTGTGTCTTGTACCTCTTTTTGCCCTGAGCCACCTTCCCAGGAAAACCAGAGCTACTGGATGGAAACTTCATCTGTCCCTCCCCACTTTTTTTGAAACAAAGACCTTGGAGGCAACTCCTGGTCCCTCCTATCCTGCACCAGTGCGGTGAATGTTCTAGGAGTTTAATTTCTTTATAGCCCTTCCTCCATCTAATAAAGATCTGAGCATATCACTGGTGTTTGTCTGCATTTTCAAAGGCTCCAGGAGCAGTTTTACTTCTACAGCCTGTCCCTTTCCACCTGCTCCTGCAACAGCAGCTGAGCTGGGAGGGTGAGAGCAGCAGGTGGGTCTGACAATGGTGAGTTCATTGCTGAGGGCTGAGACCTCTCAGGCACCTACAGCAGGGATGGGATCTGGGGCAGCACCCTCACTCCTGCCGTGAGCAGCCTGTCTCTGCCTTTGGTGTCTCCTGGGGTGGTGCTTGCGTCCCTGTGAGCAGCTGGGATTGGTAAGGACGGAGCACAGCTGCAGCTCTGCCCTCACTTTGCCCACGAGGTCCATGGGCTCCACTGGGAGGAAGGGCCAGGGGTGTGAGGGCTCTTGAGGGAAGTCTCCTGCCCCAGGCTTATCTTTCTGATCATCCTGTCCTCATGCAGCAGAGGAGGTGGGTAAATGTGAAGCACACAATGGGCAAGGAGCTTTTTTTTCTTTCAGTAGACACAAGAAAAAAGAAGTCTGTTTCTACCCTAAGAACCATTTCTCTGTTACCAGCACTTGGGCCCTGTGAGCCCCAGTTGTCACCCAGCCCTCCCCCAGCCTCTGAGCAGCACAAGAACTACACTGGCATTCCTCTGCTCTGGGTCAGGTTTTGACACTGGTTGAACTCCAACAGCTGCTCCAAGCCCTTGGCAGCTGCTGCCCCACTGCCACCAGCTTTGGGGCCTGAATGTCAAGGAGGGCAAAAATGTTTCTGCAGGCTGGGGCCTGTCAGCTGGTACAAGGCTGCAGCAGCAGCTGAGCCCTCACAGCAGCAGCCCCTCATTTACCAGCTTCAAAACAAGACTTCCCCAGAGCTGCCTTCACACTCCTGAGGTCTTATTTATAGACACCCAGTGCTGCCCCACGGGTGTAGCTCAGTTCTTGCGTGTCACAGTCCAGAAGTGGCTGGAGCTGGGGAAAGGCAACAGGTGGGAGTTGGTGCCAGCCACCAGCAGCCCCTGAGCCTCAGGTCCCACACCTTCCCAGCTGCTGTGGGTCCTGTCTGCAGGCAGAGCATTGCCTTCAGCTGTAGCTCCTCTCTGTGAGACCCAACAGAATGTTTTTCCCTTTCCCTACACTGTCACTTTGGCAGGACTTGCCTATAGCAATTTCCTTTCTAAGCCTTGTTCCACCGATGGCAGAGCCAAGGTTGCCCAGCTGCACTTGGCCATCAAGGAAAGGAGGGGAAAAGCCCCCTTCACAGCCCCCTGGGCTTACCCAGTGCAGGGTGGGCTGGAGCCTTTGCCCTGCCTTTGGTCCCACGCTGCTGCTGGAGGAAGCAGCTACGGGCAGCCCAGTGCTGTAGGGTCAGGCAGGAGGTACAAGCAGGCCGGATGCCAGACAGCGCCATCCCTCTCGGTCCCATTCCCCAGTATGGAGACTCCTTTGGGAAGGCAGCTCTGAAATGCCATTACCCTTCCTCCAGCTTGGCTGCACAGCAGAAGCACTTGGGCCCCAGCCACATTTGACTCAGCAGTTGCTGTGCTGCCATCTACCAAGTGCAGCCAATGCAACTCCCTGACACTTGTCCCGCTAATTTTAGCTTGACTGAAGCAGCCAGGGCACTGCAAACACCCTGCTCCCCTCCTGAGCCTGCAGGGAACAGTGTGGGACAGGCAGGGCTGGCACAGGGAGGGCTGGCAGCCATGACCTCAATTTCTCTGCCAAAGCTGCTCCCTGACCCAGCGGTCAAACTCCTCCTCCACCGAGTCCAAGCCTTTCAGGAGCACCGTGCTCCTGCCCTGCCAGGGCACCGGCCACCAGCAGCTCTGGCCCGAGCCCTGCGCCCCTGCTCCGGTCACATGAATCCGCCAGCCACCTTCTCACTGGTCTCCCCCTTCCTGACTTGGGAAGACTAAATATAACTGCAAAGCTCTGGCCTTTTGCCAAAGTCCTTCTCTAAATCAGTTTGTTCTTCTGTCTTAGGTGCAGGCAGCTGTCAAACAGCATCTTTATTTTCCAAAAAAAATATAGACATTTGTGTATAAATATGTCTATTGATACCATGGCAGCAATGAACTCATGAACAGCTGTTATTCAAAGCTTTGAGTAACCCATGCAATGCAACCAGCTTGAACATGGAAGTAACAGCACGGAGATATTTTCATTTCATATTTTTATTAGTAGACAGATGTGCAGAAAAGACAAAATATAACTACTGAAGGAGAAGACAACACAAAAATCAGTTAATTCTTTCTGGTAAATTATACTGAAGAAAAAAAGGAAAAGATCTGGGAGTTCAGCTAAGAAAACTACTAAGAAATCTAGTGTACCCTGCTGGTTTCAGAATGGTTGAAAACTGCATTTGAAGGGACATGTAGCTGCAAATGTAAACGCTAATATTGGCTGAAAAAGGAGAAAAAGGGTTAAGAAAAAACCAGAATACACAGAGCAGGTAAACATTTTTCTGCAATCTCTTAAATAGTTTCAAAAAAATCCCCTCATACTTCAGTTGTATCTCAAAAAAAGGAAACCAGCAAGTCAACAAGCAATGACACTGCACAGGACAGTGGGGAAGAGAAATTAGTCTGGTTAATGTTGGAGCTCTCAAAAGAGGTTGTTTTTTTGTCATTAAAAAAGGGTAACAGAAGAGTCATAATAATGCATCTTACAACATCAAGCTTGGAAATACAAGTCACTGGAGAGTATACAGTGAAGACGGTCAAAAGTACAAGGGAAATCCTGAAAGATGCAGTATCCTCATTTCCAACCAAGTCATCAGCAAAGCCAGTGTTGCCACACTCTGCTCCTTCACCCCTCCCCAGCTGCCTGAAAGCTGGAGGTTGGTGCCCCTGCCCTGGGGTGGCCCCGAGTCCAGTCCTGCAGCCGGCAGCATCAGGGGCCCATTTGCCAACCCTGGCGCTGCCCTCACAGGGCTGCTGTGAAGCTGGGGATGCCCCCACACTGTCACTAGACACAGGGGAGCCCCGCTGCTGGCTCCAAAAAGCACCTGGGGCCGAGCCAGTTGCTGGAAGAAGGCTGACACCTCAGGAGGGTGCAGCTGCCTTCCCAGGTAACACGCATGCAGGAAGGCAGGCGGCCGAGGGAGCGTCGGGGACAAGGAATCGCCACTGGGCCGCCTTCACTGCCTGCGGCCAGAGGGATGCACCGCCGGGGCAGGGATTGTCCCTGCAAACCCCGGCCAAGCAACATTTTGGAAACAGCTCTGCCTCCCTCACTTCATGCGGAGCCCCGAGGGCCTCCCTCTCCTTTCCTCTCCCCTTCTGTCCCTCCGGGCAGCGCACTCGGAGCTTTTGCTCAGTCTCGCCCCGGGACGCAGCCACGGAGGGGATCCAGAACAAAGCCTGTTCCTACCGAAGCACCCCCGAGGGACCGCAGCTGGTGACGTACCATGGAAAACCCTGAGATACACGGAGGGGAGGCGCAGGCTCTGCTCAGGGTGATGCCTCTGTGCCTGTGGGGACCGAGGGTCTCGCCCAATCAGGGCCAGCACCTCCGATCTGCTCCCGAGGCTGCCAGGCCCGGCTGCCGATCCAGGGACCACGCGGAAGGGGAACTCGGGACACTGCACCACAGCCACACACGAGCAAGCTGCAACGGGGGCAACGGCGCCGAGGGCCTGAAGAAGAGGGTTCTGTGACAGGAACATGCGGGATGCCCCTGCCCACGACGGAGCGCCCTAAGCTCTGCCAAGGGCTCCCCAAAACATGCGGGAGGCTGAGCTCGGGGCACCAGCTGAAGCACGCTGCTGAAGAGCCTGTGAAAACTTGCTGCTGGCCTGCTCTGCTGTGGGGCTGCACACACCCCTGTGCCCCAGGGAGCTGGGCAGGGGGAGCCCAGCACCGCCCGCCTCTGCCCCGCAGTGCAGGGACAGCTCGGCCAGCCCCGCGGGCAGCAAGGCGACCTCCGAACNAGAAGGCGGCTCCAGCTGCTCAGGGCTGCGGCTGCAGGCAGCAAGGGCTGCCGGCCAGCACGGGGCAGGAGGCTGTTGGTCTGTCCCACTGCCAAAAATAAGTCCAGCATGAAGCGTGGCCCGCTGGGCAGCAAGGATGCGCATCTGCTCTCCTCCCTCCGGACAGGGGCGGCTGGCAGCAGATCTCAGAAGAACAGCTAAACTGAACTTTTTCAACCCTATCCTAGTCTGACAAAAAAAATTTAAAAAAAAAAAATAAATAGCAACCCAGGGCTCAGTTGTACAGACCTGAAGTGTTAAGTGTTTATTTTAGGGTTCATATCACAAGCCTTTTCCAGAGACAAAGCTGATTGTGCCCTCTGGGGCTCCAGGGGCCAGTTATTTCCTAACTTAGCAGGCTGAAAAGGAATACTGTACCTTTCAGTGACAACCCATCAAGCTCAACACACAGTAGCTTTACACTTTCCACCCCACGCCTTATAAAGGAAAAGCCATCACCACAAGGCTAAACACATGTACACACGCTATTATTGTAAATGGAGCAGCTAAACCTTGGCAATTTGCTTCGTGGGGATTTTTTTTTTCTTCCCAGTAAATGCAGCACTTGAGCTCCCAAAAACCCGGCTTCCAATGGGTTTGTTCCAGCTTTAAATACATAAAACATCTCAATGCAAGACTGTATTTAATTCAAGAATCTAAACACGAGCAAACCTGTTTTGCTGTGAGCATTTCGTAGAGAAGTGAAAAGGGGAGTTTCTTTTTTAAAAAGAAATTGTAATACAGTGATGACAGGGTTAAGAATGCAAGAATTCA
>WEIT01016533.1:14721-79922 GCA_013389985.1 Dryoscopus gambensis
TATGCTTATATCTAAATGCAGTATTGCTTCTAATTAATGCTCTGTAGTGTGAGTAACTGTACCCCAAACTTAAACAAAAAACAATTGTGAAAGCAGGCAAAGGTGTGAAGCAGGATTCTCTTCTCTGTGGCAGAGTTGGACGAGTGCAGACAGCACATCCATAATCCTGTTGCAAACTCTGATCAAATACTATTTGGAATAAGGAGTCAACCCTAGCATGCAGGAACCATGTTCTGTCTAAAGGATGAGCTAGGGGTTCAGTTGGTAGAGGAGAGATTGAGTAATGTTGCAATACATGGAAATCTAGATTTTATTTTTTTTATCCTTCTCTTGTAACAGGCTCCCAGTGAAGGATTGCAAAGGTTGTACCATCATGTACTGCATTGTTTCTACCTTTTTGAAATTGATAGGAAGCAGTCCAAAGCCTAACAAGAATTTTGTTAGTGATTTATAAGTCAAATGGCACAATCTGTTAAGGTAGCATTATGTGCCGCTCAGGAACATGCAGACAGAGAGAAGTTTCTGGGGGAGTTATTCAGTGGTTTTATGTATTTGTTTTCTGGTTTTGTTTTGTTTTTGAAGTGGGTTGTTTGTGTGAAGTGTAAGTGTAGTACCTCTGTGTAGAATGTTTCTGCATAAACTTTCCTTCTTACTGCTTCAGCACATTGTGTAAACAGTCCATTTTAAGACTGCTTTTGCTGTCTCTGTGGTGACCTGTTACATGCTGTTGAGTTGTCATCTCTTGTCCAAAAACACTACCGTGGTTACCCATTCATCAGGGCTTTTTGTTTTAACAACTGCTTTCCTTTCTTCCTGTATGCAAAAAAGGAGCTATTTATAAAAACTTAACAGCACTCTTAAGTCACCTACTTAAAACCTTTTCTCGTAAAAATCACTTTGCTCTGGTGCCTACAAAATGTTTGACAGTCATTAGGTAGCTAATGTGCTGTGACCACTGCTTATTACGGTAATCATAATTAACACACTGATTTCCTGAGCTCTCTATGTTGTCCTGTACTGGGACTGTGGTGGTCTTGTTGGTAAGTCTGCACTATGGGTGGAACAGTACGGCTGTGATCCCATGATGGCACCAGTTGCTTACAGTAATATCTAATATCTGAGAATCTGAGCTCACTGGAATTGATTAAATCCCCTCCAAACAACCGACAACAAAACCAAGAACCAGCTTTTAGTGGGCTTTGGTGTTGGTCCTGTAGGAGGAATGGGACCATGCATACATGAGACCAGAAACCCGAGTCAGAAATACACTGAACATCTGGCTTTGCTCACAAGTGAAATTGTGCCCCATCCAATGCAAAAGAAGCCTTCTCCTAAGGCCTGAGAGAGGTACCAGCTTTCTCAGTGGCTGTGTGCTGAATATTTAATTTTCTCCTGAATGAGAAAAGACATGTGGCAAGGGGATTATTCTTTGAACTGTGTGTGATCATGAGTAAAAAAGAAGGTATATTAAGTGTTCACAGAACATGCAGAGGATAACTTCGAACTTTCATTGCATCCCTTGTGAAATAATATTTTCATGTAGTCTACATGACTGTTTTAAGAACAAGTTAGTCAGTGGAATTATATATGGCCTTTCTATGTGATACTTTTAAGAAATTGGTTTTATTTTTCCCAGTTTTCTCAGGGAAAGGTTTGAAGTTTGGTGTGGGTTGGGTTTTTTTGCCAAAGTCAATGCCCTGTGTATCCATATATAATGGTTTCCTGCTGTAGAAGTGTGTGTTGTATAATTTAATTCAATGCTATTTGTCAGTTACTATCTTGTTAGTCTGTATGCAAGAAGAGGTTATGTGCTTTCTCAGTATAAATTCTCACACTGTAATAATATGTCTTTCTTTTATTAAAGCCCTGGCAGGGAGAACCAGGAGTTCTTAGTGATTTTGATGAATTAACTTAGTCTTGGAGGCATAAGATATGTAGGTGCTAAGAGCTGATATAAGATAAGAAATTTCAACAGCCTTTTTCTAATACATTTCCTTTCATCCTTTTCTTTAAACAATAAATTGCAATATTTTCAACAGATCCCCTGTGAGCAGCTTGCAGATTCGCTATGATCAATCAGGGAATGGTTGTGGGGAAAATTTGCCCCCAGTAGCAGCCAGCATAGAACAGCTTCTCGAGAGGCAATGGAGTGAAGGACAACAATTTTTATTAGAGCAAGGCACCCCCAGTGACAGTAAGTACTCACAGTCTGTTTATTATGACATTTGCCAACTCGGAACTGCTATTCTGTGCTTGTCCAAGAATTTTAATAAAATTTATTTTCTGCTGTGAAGTGAAATATAACTGTAATGTACAGTTCTAGCATAGTTCTTAGTGCAGCACATGGCATCGGTAGATTACAAAAGACTTCCCTATGATTATCTACGTTTTTATAGATGGGGAAATTGTGTCATGCAAGAGGAAGTAACTTGCAGGTCCAGTTGCAGAGTTTGGAAAAGAATTCTGAAGTCTTAGATCCCACTACTGTAAATATGTAGTACAGTTCCCCATTTTTCTTTATATTGTGTGATGTAGATTGGGGTAATAATTTTTTATTGTTCTATTTTTTATTTTTAAATCTGAATTGCCTACTTCTGTTGCTGTTTGAAAAGAAAATATTTATAAATGTTAGTCAGGTGTCCTACTGGGCTTTCATGTCTTTATTATGTTCTGCCTTTCTTGTGAGTTCCTAAAGCAAACAAATTATTATTTTCTCAAGTTATGTTTAATAGAGTGGAAGAGTCCAAGAATGAATATGTTAAAAGCCTAAGTGATCACTAGATTGCGTGGATCTCCATTTTCAACAATGTATCAGTATCAAAGACAGTGACTGAATATGTTAAAAAATTTATTTTATTCCAGGTTACGGTTTGTGTTATATTTTATTGAATGCATTATTCTTCTCATTGGTAGTGTAAAGAGGTATCTATTTAGTATTTTTATGAATGGTATCCTGACAAAAATGCTAATTGTGAGGAAATTCATGCAGGGATAATCCTTTAAACATGATAGCTGGAGGACAGGTTTAGCTAAGTCTTATTGCATCTCATTTGAGCTCACTGAGGGTTCCTTTGTATGTTCTTGAAGAGGAGGGATAAAAGCTAAATCCTTGGGAAATGACCAGATGTGCCTATACCAGTAGACTTACGTCTGTAGTAGGCCCAGAGGTCATGTTAAACAAATACAATTTAGAATTAAAAAAAAAAAAANAGGAAACAAGGGAGGCTATCCCTGTGGCTCTACAGTCACACTCTTGTACTGGTTGGGAAATCCAAGTTCTGAAACCAAATGGGAGTTTGAGAAAACAGTGCTTGGTAAAAATCAGGTCAGTAGAGAAGGTGATGCCCTCGTTATGCAAAAGGCGGGGGGTAAGTGCGGTGCTCACAGAGTGCTCCCTGCTGGGGGATTCCGAGATCGCTGCTCGCAGCTCGCGCCAAGGTGCGCTGGGACAACTTCACAACGGAAGACTTCTTTTTTTTCCCATTGTTTCTATAGGTTTATGATTCACTATACAAGTAATTAAATCAGAAAACCTCCCTTTTCATAAACTTGGTTGTTTTTATATAAATGTTGTTGCTTGCTTGTGCTGTTAGTTGAGCATATTCTTGTCAAACTTCTCTGTTTTATAAGGTTTACATAAGTTCCTAATACTGCAGCTGAACTGGATTTATCCCAACTATGCCGTGCTACTAAAATACTATTACTTTTATATTCTGATTTGGGGCTAAGTTATCATGTACTGCTGTTTGCTTAAAATGTATGCTGGCCCTAATGATGCTACTTTATCAGTGTTTAACCCAAGGTGTAGAGGTATATCAAAATTACTGTCACAACACACTGTAAACTTTTTTCTGCACTTTAAATTACACAAAATTGATCTTAAATCTTTCCACTAAAATTCAGATGTCTGTAAAAATTTTATATTTTCACATATATGCTAGTCTTAATGTAATGCAGAAATTAAAACTGAATGAAGGTGTTATTTGTTCGTTGAATGTGGCTGTGGAATGTAACATGTGCATGTTTGTCTTAGTTTTAGGAATGCTTAAATCATTACACCAACTTCAAGTTGAAAATAGACGGTTGGAAGAACAGATAAAGAATCTGACTGCAAAGAAGGAGCGACTTCAGCTTCTCAATGCACAGCTTTCGGTGCCCTTTCCAACAATAACTTCAAATCCCAGCCCTTCTCATCAAGTACATGCCTTTCCAGTACAAGCACGTAAGTAGAGGGGATTATTAAAGTGTCAAAGTAATTTGAATGTGTATTTATATGAAATATCTATTTCATCCACACATGCTATTGATAGGAGATGAGTATAAATGTAGGAAGAATACAGACCAAGTATTTACCAATGTGTTAAATGTTTAAACATCAATTGGTTTATTTTTCTGAACCATTACTACTTTTTTCAGTGCAGTTTCTCTTTTAGTTCAGTTTGAAGCACATCTGTTTGAATCTATTGGTTCACCAATTACTTAGTTAATATTTTACTATTCAGCAATGATTTTAAAGTTGGCTTTACATTTTCTGTTTAGCTTTGTCATAAATTTGAAATAATTATTCTGAATCTTTTTGCATGTTACAGAAATTTGACCACTTTGTGTTTTTTGAAATAATTACTTTAGCACCTAGCACTGATTCCTTGAACAGCAGTAAAAGCCCTCATCTGGGAAACAGTTTTTTACCGGACAATTCTCTTCCTGTATTAAATCAGGTAATTTTTATTTCTTTCTTCTAAACCCAAAGTTGTTACAAGTTAACTCATCCCAGTCCTTGCATTGTGGTGTTAGGTGAAATTTTATGCAGCTGAGGGGGCTTTGTTGTTTGTTTTGACACCAGGAGATAACCTCCAGCGGACAAAGCACCAGCAGTTCATCAGCGCTTTCCACTCCACCACCTGCTGGGCAGAGTCCGGCCCAGCAAGGCTCAGGAGTCCCCGGAGTTCAGCAGGTCAATGGTGTGACAGTGGGGGCACTGGCTAGTGGTATGCAGACTGTAACCTCCACCATTCCTGCAGTGCCGGCTGTGGGTGGAATAATTGGAGCACTGCCAGCCAGCCAGCTGGCAATCAATGGAATTGTAGGGGCTTTAAATGGGGTAATTCAGACCCCAGCAACAATATCACAGAACCCCTCTCTCACTCATGCAACTGTGCCACCCAATGCAACGCATCCTCTGCCAACCACGCTAAATAACAGGTAAGAATTTGCTGATTTTATGTTTTTCTTCGTAGTGCCTGCTGTTCTTTGGGTTTTTTGTCTTACTCCAAATATACTGTTTCTTCTTTAGCCTATAATTGTCAAACTAAGTTCTGCTCCTGATCTGTGAATGAAAGTGAGGAGGCATTTAATGGAAGGACAGATAGTCAAGTTAAAGAAAAGATGTTTTCTCTAGAGCTTTTGGGAATCGTAGTGGATTCCTGTTTTTTACTCAAGTCACATTCCCAAACAAATGTAATTATGTAAATGTGCTTCAGCTCCTTTTTTTTAGTTCAGAAAACAATATTCTTTGTCCTGCCAATTGTTTTGCCAGGATTAAAGGAGTGCTGGAAAAGCTACCATTTGTTGCAGTAAGAAGGGGGGAGGGGGGAGAAGGAGAAGGGTATATGGTCGTGTAATTCAAGATGTAACCGGCATAACTAACCAGAGTTGTAATACAGTTGCATGGTGTTTTCAGTTGCCTGCACTGACTCCAAACTCAGAAAAATTAGTTTTTCAAGTAGTGTTCCTAAGGATTTCTGAGTGCATAAAAAGATTAATTTGTGAGTACTCCTAACAGCCCTTCACTAAAGCCAGGTACCCTCAGTAGCACTAACTGCTGCTGCCTGAGGTGCAAGGCAAATGGGTAACAAAAGGAAACAGCTGCTTTCCAGGAGGAGGAATGGACTTCTTGGTCTGGAAGTATTTTGGGATAGAGCAGAGCCTGGGCCAACTCTTTCTTGCCGCTCCCCTTCCCCACAACCCTTGTTCTGTCCTTCACTTAGGAAGGAGAACTACAGTTCTATGCAGAAAGAAGTGCCTGTAAATAGGGAGTGGATTACTTGTCTGTAAGTAGAGTTTATTTTTGGAGATTATGGTGGATTATCCATCAAAAAAAGACATACGTGATTGGAATGGTGCAAGGGATCCCTAATTTCCTAGCTTCCTTTTCCAGTTTCTTTGCTAGCTGTTGGTTTTGCAGCTCCTGAATATTCGTGTACTGTATCATTTTGTGGTATTGCTTCAGTAGACTCATAAAATCTGATACTTTCAAGTGTATCCTGTTGTTTGCATGTGTCATTATGTTTTTGCTGAGGAGCCTGTATTTTTCATAGTTTATATCACATGTGAACATGAGGTTTCAGAGGTTAAACAAAAGACATTCTGTTAATGAAAAGTCTTCTTCTTTCTTGTGTATCAGTGGTTTGCGAAAAACACAAAAATTCTGCATTACTCTCCCCAAAAGTGTGAGAGAGAGTGAGAAATACTAGACAAGATCAATCATATTAACCAGTTGCACAATGCTTTCCACTTTTAGGTACTGCCAGACTATATCAGTTATGCTAAATACAAGTCATGCCACTGTTTTCTTAAATGATTTTGTTTATACGCAGATGATTTGCTTCTGACTCTCTGTATTGCAGAAGTTCTTTTGTTTCTTTTTTAATATCCATCTTAACTGCTGCAACTCTTCATTGTGTTGCCTAGTAGTAGAATGCTCCAGTTCATGCAAAAAACTGCAGCCAGTATCCTGTTCCTAAGCGCTCATTCTAACCTTTACCAGAGTCTGGAATACTCCCAGTGACTCCCTATTTTCTGCTACAACAACAGCTTATGCTGTACAAGTCTGTCAGCACTTCCACTTCTCTGTTTCTATTATGGCATGATCTCTTTCTGCACTGCTCCCTCAGTAATACTAATTTAAAATTAATGTTTATATTAAATTTAAGAGTGCACTTTTCACACTATTCTCTGCTTTATTTGAGCTCATCCACTTTATTTCCCAGGCCATCTTCCTTTTGAGGTGTTTCACAATTGTCCTCATTTTCTCTTGAGTTTTCAGTATTTCTGGTTGTATGTTTAGAAGGGAAAAGTTCAGTAATGTTAGTGCTGATATGGTTCTGGTAATGACATGTGCATTCCTCATTCCTGTTAGTCCCATTACAAATGCTTTAGTGAAAAATAGGAAAAAAATGTTTTGTTATGGGAACTAAGTTGCAAAGAGGCTCTGGGATGATTTTAAAGGAAGGAAAAAAAAATAGACCAAAAAATACTTTCCACTGGTTGAAATTACTGGTTCTGGAACTCTGTGGGACACCTGCCAGGCTTGAGTTCACTGCTGCTTCAGTGGCAACTAGTTGGCTGTTTCTTTAATGTTAAATTTCCCAAATTGCTCTTTGAAGTGCCCTGGTGGGAGGTACCAAGGAAGGTACCAAGCACAGGCAGGCCCAAAGGTTTGGTGCTGTGGTGATGTGAGCTCTCTGACTCTGGTTAGATTGAGTGGTGGGGGTCAAGTCTGGAGGTGGTTTAAATCAGTATTGGCAACATGTTGGAAAGCCACGTGAGAACTCAGCCCTGCTTTCTAACTTCAGGGTATTGTTCTGTAACTTCAAAAGATTTGCCAGATGTTCCTGTAATTTGCTTGTTACAGTAACTTCCCAAGCTTCAGAATCTATTCCAACAGTTTAATGTGAAAAATAGGCAGTGTTCACCAATACATGAAGACTTCTTTATGCATATTGTCCTTACTCATATGAACTCTTTTAACTGTGGGACACAGGGAGGTGAGAAAACACTGATTTGTACACTGTTGTTGGACAGAGTTTCAAGTTTTAGGTAAAAGAACCCACATTTATTCAGCAGCGAAAAATACTTGATCCTTTTCTGGGAAAAAAGATGGCTTAATACAGATTACCAGCAACCGGGAGATGAAGTGATTTGAGGAAAGAGATAGGATTGTTTCTTTACATTCTTGCAACCAGAGAAGACTGTAGGATGGAGAATTTCAGACTGATCATGTACCTTTTAATGAGAAGCTAAAAAGGATTCAATTTACATTCCAAGATGATCTGGTTTAGAGAAAGCTCTGTGGTAAAATCCAGTGAACTGTCTCTTCTGGGAAGCTTGGGAGCTGCAGCATTTTGTCCTCTGCAGTTCGGTTTTGTTTCTAGACACTGAGATCTCAGCTGCTGACTGAGGGTATTTTCTTTCAAGTGCCAGTGCAGAGCAAAAGAGGCAGGCAGAGCGATTAAAGAGAAGGGAGAACAACAGCAGAAAAAAGAAGTGCAAAGGTAAAACATGATCTGGGAAAAAAGAAAGAATGGGATAAAAGAATGAAAAAAAAAACCCCAACAAAAACAGCAGAGAAGATTCATTCCAGTATAGAAGAATTCAGAAAAAGTGAGGTAAAAAGAGGAGAAGGAAATAATGGTAATATTTGTCAGAATACTGTAGGAAATAGTGTGAAAGGCTTTACCTAAGTCCAAGTAGATGCATTCTCAGCCTTTCCCTCACCCACCAAACAGGTCACCCTGTCTCAGAAGATCAGGTCAGTCAAGCAGGACCTGCCTTTCATAAACCCGGCTGGCTGGGCCTCGTCCCCTGGGTGTCCTGCACGTGCTGTGTCATGGCACTCAAGAGGATCTGCCCCATGACCTTCCCTGGCACAGAGGTCAGACTGACAAGGTCTGATGCCCAGATCCTCCTTCCAGCCCTTCTTCTAGACAGGTGTCACATTTGCTATCTTGTAGTCAGCTGGGATCTTGAGATCCCAGTCAGCCAGGGCTGCTTGAAAATAGTTTAAAGTGTCTCTGTGAGCATTTCCATCAGCTCCCTCAGTAGCCTTGGGTGGATTCCGTCCAGCCCCATAAACTTCCCACTGGCATAGGCTTCCCTTTCCCCTTAGGAAATAATAAGTGCAGCCCACCAGGTGTGTCCCGTAGTGCCAAGACCATGCAACGACGTATGACACAAAGTTTATACATGGCTTGCCCTGTCCCAGTAGGAGAGAATGGTGAGGCTTTGGGTGTTTTCATATTGGCTGGTTAATACAAAGTCAAATTACAGTGGCGTTGGGCTACAGTTTGCTGGCTGCTGTAAAAATGCAAGATAAATATTATGCCCTGAGGAGCTACCTGATTGTAACCTAATTGTGTGGATTTGTGGCTGATTTAAGTGAGTAATTCCTTACTACCAATCCCAACAAGCAATCCTTCAAGCACAAGCACACCTTCTCACTAGATCTTCTGCATCACACCATGATCTCATCTACATTAACAGAGAATCTGTCAGTGTGTTTTGTATTGGTTTAAGTTTCAGCTCTGTTCCCACAGGTTGCAGCCCATTGTGCAAGACCCAGTATGAGGGGAGGGGATACAAGTGTACAGCTGAAAGGGAAATACCTAATTTTTCAACAGCAGGATAAACCTATAATGAAACTACACCTTAATATTTTAATGGGTGTTTTAAACTAGTAAAAGCTAACCCTGTACTGAAGGAGTAAATCCAGCTGTCTTCCTGGTCTTCTATTCCCAACACACCCTTGTTCATGCTGTTGGTCTTGCAGTAAACTGCTATAGCTGAAGAAACCCTGTATTTACAGCCTAGGTGTCAGCTGGATCTGTTCACTGCCCAGTTTCCTAAATATTTGCAGACAATTTTATGTAGGCATGAAAATAGGGGCTGGGAGTAAAGTAGTTGGCAAAAGCAGAGGCAGCTTCATTCCATGGCAGCATTCCTTGGCTCCCTGCAAGGCTGAAGGTGCTTTCGAAATTACAGACAAGGTGTGGGCAACATGAGCGGTTTGAATGACACAAAAGATGGGAATTAGAAGGAAACCAAGGCAAAATAAATGCTTGGTAACTAAGTGTTAAAGGTTGGCAAGAGCTGTCTTGTAATATAAAATCTGTCTTTTCTGTATTAAGTATTTGAAAAATGCTTTGTAATTGGTAATTATTATCTGAGTTACAAATAACATGCAGGGAGTAGACATGTTACAGGCAAGATGTTGCTGTTGCTCAGCATAAATGAGACTTGGGGGTGGTGTCAGGAATTGCAACTGGACAGTCAGACAGTATTTGCAGTATGAAATCAAATGCTAAATAGGGTCTGTCTGTTTGTGTACATATTTTCTTTAATGGAAAGCTGAAGTAAAAAGTTCCTATGCTTCCATATAAACCACATTTATTACCCTGTCAAACCCTGCAGTGCCTCGGGACTCGGATTGCTTTCTGACCAACAGAGACAACTATTACTCCATCAGCAGCACCAGCAATTTCAGCAATTACTAAGTACCCAGCAACTCACATCAGTAAGTTTTTCAGTTAATTATGATTTAGTCCTCTATTGTATTCTAAGGCATGGATAAACTCCTCAGCTTAATAGAAATAATAGTAATGCATTTAATTTGATATTAGAGGCTTTGATAATATCTTAGTCTTTCAGTTGCTTCAGCCTTTTTTGGATGATAGTCATGTAAAATGATAGGACGTTACTGGGCTGTGTGTATGGCTAGAAGAATCATTCCCTAGTGCCCTCAGTTCCATTTTGTCCTGTGTGGACGTGGAGGCTTGTCTCTCTCAGCATCAGCTGTGGACAGCAGAGTTTGGGACGATGTGTGGATTCTAACAATATTCTGAGCTATCTTTGATTCCACTAGAACACTATCAAAAGATTTTTGGATATCATCTCATGAGCTGTCTTTGCTCTGCCTGCAGTATTCATATAGGCCATTAGGTAACTGGTTTAACTATTTGTATTGTTAATGTGTAGTTTTAGTACATGGTCTTCTCAGGTATGTTTGTCTTGACAGAGGCCTGATGAAGCCAGCAGGCTTAGCTGAACTTCTGCTGAGCTACTGACTTCAGGAAGTCTGACAGGAACTTTCTTTCCTTTCCCACAGTCTCATGGAACTTCATTAGTGTAACCTGAATTAGCTGGGATTAGTGTAAGGGTTGCCCTGACTTAAGAGTTGGATAAGCAGGAACCCAGGGAGGAACTATTTTTCAGCAACTAATTATTGATCTTTTTTTCTTCCTCCTCCCTCTTCTCATATTACTCAAGGAACAACATCAGGCCCTTTTGTATCAATTAGTACAGCAACAACATCACCATCACCAACACCATCAGTCTGAAGTACAGCAATTGCAGATTACTGGAGGAGCACAGATACCCATAAACAACTTACTTTCAGGCACACAGGCCTCACCACTTAATGCAGCTGCTACCAACCCATTCCTTACAATTCATGGAGATAACGCAGCTCAGAAGGTGACAGTAAGTATACTTCTCACCTCACTTTCAATGCAGTACCTCCAGGGGGTAACTAAAAGATAAGAAGCAGGTTATGTACCTATATGCACAAATCAAAGATGGTGGATTTTTTGTCCTTTTTTATATTACTTTTCCTGAACCTTGGGCTGCACTTCAGTGAGGTTCAGAACTCTGCAAATTGGTAGTCACACCAAAATGTCTGCTGCACACTCTTGCTTCCCTGGATCAGGACACCAATCCAGTGACCCTTGCCTTCCTCCTGTAATTACAACTGCAGCCCTAGTCCTCCTCACCCTCCTCCTTCCCCAGCATTGTGTCCACTGTTTTGTGGGTCGTTCCTTTTACCACCTTACTGGTGAGTTTGCCTTGGCCAGGCCTCAGGCCCTGTGGTGCTGTGGGGATTAGTTGATGACTTGAGAGGTGAGGAGCCCATTGCTGGGAAGGTGGAATCTGTGTTAGGAGAATGGGCTTTGTGCCTCTTGGTTCTGGCATGGGAAAATGAGGCTGTACATTGGGAGGCTGAGCAGCTCTTCTGCTTCCTAGAGTAATAAAACCTTTCCTAGACAGATAAAGAAACAAGACACATTTTTCTGGCAAAGATGTTCCATTATCTCTAGTATTTGCCCATAATCTCCGTCCCCAAGACAGGAATTCTTTCTTCAAGAAGTCAAAGAATAGGCTTCATTCTCTAAGGGTCATACAATTAAGATGAGAGGATAAAGGAAGGAGCATATGAAGCTTGGAAAAACAAAGGATGAATAGAGCAGGAAGACACAAAGTTTCGGCATTCCTTGGAGAAGACAGCAAGTGGTAGTGGTAGAAAAGAAAGGGAAGCTTGTCTGCAAGAGCAGATAGGGAGAGTTAGGGCTAAATATGAGCCCCCTCTCTGTTCCCCACTCCCAAATCCTCGTGCTACTTGAGGAAGCAGTGTGGTGGAGGACTCAGCCTGGGCTTCTGTGGTACTTCCAGAAGTAGGTGAGACACAAACCACATAAATGATGAATTTTCGACATAATTTTTCCTGGAAACAGCTCCCTTCCATTCAAAATTGTGAGCACTTACTTTTGTTCATCTTTGTGCAGTCATTGTCACTTTGGGGTTTGGGCAGTTGTGACATCGTGGCTGCAAATGGCTGCTGCAGTCGGGCCCTGTTCTGAGGGTCACTGCCACAGCAAATGTGTTTGCACTGGGGTTGGCTCCAGGCCTTGCCTTTATTCAGAAATGTTCACAGTTTGTTCTCATATGTTTAAAACTCATCACCCCTCATTTTTCAAAAATTAGTACTGAATGGAATTGAGACCCTCTATTTGGTGTATAATATATGTGAGCTTATTTTGATTTTTTTTTTATGGCCATTACTAGGTCTGCACAGTGCAGTGTATTTTTACAAATATGCCATTACAGTTTTTGTTTATGTTAACTGTTAGCTGTAAATAATTCCAAGAAAGAACATCTTTCGAACAAAACCCTTACAAAAATTTCTTTTGAAATTGATTTTTTTTTAAGACTAGCATTGAGACAGGTCACGTAGATTGTTGAACTGTTTTTAAAAGATTCTCTATTTGCCAGAGTTCAACTGTTTTAATCTCATTTGCAGCTGAAACAGGTTTTCAGGCATTTCTGAATGCTCAGCGAATGAGATGAGATTTTTGCTCAGTCCTTTTCAATACTTGCAGGAAATGTCTTTGTAGCAATATATGAAAGAAAGAATTGTGATGGGGCAAGTTGGAAATCGCATTTGTTCTGATGGGGAACTGTAGATTTCAGCCCTCTTCACTGGGCAAATGTAGCAGAAGTCACCTGGTGTTTCTCTTGACCATCTTGCAGTTCTAGTGAGACCCACAGCCAGTTACAGCCACTCTTGTTGGAAAAAAAGTAGAAGCAGAGTTGGTGTTTTCTAATGCTGGCTGTCATGACCTTAGCATTAGTTGCTTCAATACAGGACTACTCTTTTAATTATTCTTTCCTTTTCCATTTTTTATTTTACAGTAGATGGTTTTTTACAGTGCAGAAGTTACTATTTATATGGCTCTAGTGAATGTACCTCAACTGCTTTGTCACATTTATGAATTGAATTTTACTTAGCTCTGTATGTTATAATCTGATTTTTAGAAGTATTTTCTCTTACACAGAGGCTCAATGATAAAACTGGACCAGTTGCGTCAGAGAAGAGTTGACATTTGAATGACACTTGAGCCCTGCACGTCCTGCTGTTATAGCACTTCATGTGGCTGCAAACCGCGGGTTCCCCTTCTGCAGATTGAAAAAGAGCAACAAGGAACTCTTACTGCACAGCAAGAGGTTAATAATTTTCATAAGGATATTTTTGGTAGGCTTTCATTTGCTTTCTTGTTGCACTAAAGTGGATGTACTTTCTAATGTCTCAAGACTGTGAAGTAGATAAAACTCTGCAAATCATAATTATTTTGTCAATATGATGGTACTAAGTACAAATTCAACCACGGAAGAACATACACGTCACTCTTCATTCCTAATCTCACAGATGTAAAGGCTATAAACTGTCTGCAGTGATGCATTGCTTTGGTTTCAGAGCAGTAGTTTTACCAGCCCAACCCCAGCCCATCTGATCTGCTGCTGCAGTTTTAATAGATCCTTTTTTAGACTGAGCTTCTAATGGCAGCTGGGACTTGCTGTTCATCATTTGTTTTTTTACACACCAGTTTTGAAACCTGACTCATAAAGGAATTGACTTCTGAACTTTTTATTCCTTTAAATTCCTATTGTTGTATAGTTGGGAGTTTTTATTGAGTAAGAATTATGGTAATGGAATCCAAAGTTTATTAATTTTGGTGTAGGTTTTAGAGTTCTGAGGTTTTTAAAGGAACCAGTTTGGTTCCACTGACAACGTTTTCTTACCAGATGAGAAGGCCACACTGGAAGAAGTTTGTGTCATGTTTGGCCTAAACCAAGTGCCTGTTGCTACCTCCATTTTGTTGAAATGGCTGCAAACAGCTGATCATGCACTAGACGTGTCCTTGTTAGCAGCGGGAATATTCTGTCTTGCACCAGCAGCCTTGTTCTGCCTTTCCTAGAGGTGTTTATACCACTGTAGAGAGCTCAGGCAGATTGTTACCTGGGTCACTTTTCACTAATAAATTACCAAAAAAGTGAGTTACCATTTCCCACTAAAATTTCCCAGTGGTTGAAACGCGTGAACTTGTGTTACAACACTTCCGGCAGTTGCTGATCTCGCGGCGAGTCTATGCAGGGTGGTGAAGGACAGTTTAAATGGGGGTAATGACCACTAATCAAGAGTGAGGTGGGAATTATTAGCAGAAAAGACCCAGCTGTAATTAGACCTCCACTGTGTACTTATTTGGAAGAACATGTTAATTCTGCAATATGTTTCTTAGTTAAACATTGCACAGTTCTTACCTCATTTCTGTAAATAAAGTTTTGTGAATCTGTTTTGTATTGTGAAGAATTCATAAGAAAACATTGATATTTTGATTTGTAATATTTCTAATTAGTAGATTTAATTGAAAAAGTAAAAATAATTTATTTTTATATGTTCTGGGGAATTTTTTAAAAATGTCACAAATCACTTTTGTAGATACTTTACAAACGTAAACCAGTGGTTTATTTTACTTACTCGCCCCACTGGTGGATATTCTGTAACAATTTGTACAAAAGGTAAGATGGAAATGTGCTGTTATTTTGACTAGATGTAAAATTCCAAGTGTATGAAAAGATATGTACAAAGCTTTTGTTAATAAACTTTAATAATGTTTATCATTGTATATGACTTGTGTGAATGTGAGTCTTGCAGAAGAATGGAATATTTCTATTAATATCACAGGAGAGGAAGGGTTTCATTTGCACAAGGCTACTAAATTCGATTACAAGAAGTTTCAAAAAATATTTTTCATGTAAATTTTTGCTTTCAAGAGACACTGATGTAGCTGAAAAACTGTCCAGGGATATTTCTGCTTATTGGACAGAAATGCCTGATGCAGCCCTGGGTCTGATGCCAGTTTTTTGCTTTCAGAGAGGAATGACTGGAATCGCAGGAGCAGTGGCTGTTGCCCAACAGCTCCAGTTTGTTCTGATGTAACTTGGCAGGAGTGCAGTGGGGAGGGGACGGCTCCCTGCCTGCACCTGCCTGGGTGAGGGGAGCGAGGTTGTTGCTGGAGCCTTTGCACTGTACTTTCTGTAAAACCAGCACAGTGTTTTTTTCCATGGATTTTGCTTATTGTCCATGGGAAGACTGGTAAATAAAAAAATAAAGTACTGGTTTTTTATTTCCCAGGAAGCAAAGAGAATTTGACCCTTCCTGTACAGTCACTTGAAGATAAAATGTGAGGCTTGTGCTAGTCAGGAGTTGGCAGACAAGAGATGCATTACGGCTTCCTCACAATTTTTAGCCCCTGTCTAGTCAGGGGCAGCCTGAGGCTCACAGCAGCTTCTGGGACAAGCAGCAGGAAGATGGTGTTGCTGTGGGCTGTGCCATTTGAATGTTCCATCTGCTCAAGGCCCAAGTACTGAATGTTTTTATTTTCCAGTGGGGAAAACTGGAATCCTGAAAGAAGACTGGTAAATGAACAAGCTCAGAACTAACAATAGGGAAATGTAAAACATCACCTGGCACAGCAAAGGGGCATCACTTGCTCCCACCCTCCCCAGGACTAGAAAAACCTGCTGACATTTTGGGGGGAGTTGATGACTGTTTTGTGCTTTGAGGTGAAGAGGTTCAGGAGACTTCAGCATTTACTGATTAAACCTGTACAAGGTCCAGAGCTCGGGACCTGTCAGTGTTCTGGCCCTGACTATTGAGCACTGACTGTTGGTCAGTGCTGAGAAGGGAGACTACAGAGCACGGAAGGCTGGGCCCTGAAGTTACACATGGTACTGCCAGAGCTGGAGAGGGGGAAGAAAAGCCCAATCTGCCCCTGCCCCGGCACAAGGCCTCCAGGGAATCCTGAGTGCCACTTCTGGAGCCATGGACTGCTGCTTTATTCATGGACCTAAGCCAAAGCCAAAAAACACTTAGGCAATATAAGTCACCTTGCTCCAACTGGAGCAGTACCACAGGCATCAGTGAAGGTGCTAAGTCCTGCCTTCCTTGTGTATTTCTTTTATCGGAAAGGGACTGCCTAAACTCCTGTCTCCTGCTAAGAGAAGTGTGAAAGGGACAAAGTTAGAAATACTTGAAATTATCAAGAGATTGGTGCCAGAAACCCAAGACAGCAAGGGGTGGTTTACAGTACCACAGTCCTGGTGGACCAACAAGAAATAGCAAGGAAATAAGGAAGACAGTTCTGACATCCAAACAAAAATTCAATTCACCAGCCCTTTAAAGAAAGAGACCGCATCAAAGCCAAGTTCACGTGAGGGCCAGATGCAGTGAAAACCAACCTTGTTTCAATGACTTTGCAGGTCCTGACATCAAAGATGATGGTCGGTGGCTGATTTGGCACCAGCCCAGTGAAGCCCACAGTGCTGTCCCTGTGGAATGCCTTGGATGCCAAAGCAGCCCAAGCCCCTCCGCAGGTCCCTGGCAGCCAAGTTGCTGAGCTCTCCTTGAGTGCTGGGAACTGCTCTGGGCTCAGTGTCGTGAAGGGAGCACAGACTAAAGGTGCTGCATTCAGATTTTTCACCAAAATCCTGCTTTACTGACAGCAGTGACACCAAACCTTACGGCTTACAGAAGCCAACTAATTCTGGACAGCCTACAACATCTGAAATCCTCCTTTTATCAACTTTATCCATTCAAGCTGTGTTAGCAGGAGCAACTCTTTCAGCAGTAGCACTGTGTGACATTTAACTGACCAGTTTTCTGATGTCTGTTTTTCATAAGCTGCAGTAAAACCTTACTGTTGGGTCTGCCTAAAGGAGAACTCTTCAGTGTTCCTGTTGTTTTCAGGCCCCGTCATCTTACAAAGAGGTCACACTGCAAAATCTTTCCTGAAACATCTTTCATCTTTTTTTTTTTTTTAATTAGTTCAAACACTGAGAACTATAAAGTTGAGAGTAATATAGTCCAAATATCTGCATTTACAGGACAGTGCAGAACAGCATCTGCTGATCTTTCCTCTAGAACTAAACAGCCTAGATGAGAACACTATTAACCTTCACGGCATCTCAGTCATATTCTACTTACTCACTTGTGTACGGTTGTGAGGATCCTTCAGCTTGGCACTGGACTGTATCCTCAGCATGGTAAGGGAATATTGCCCTCCCTGTCTCTGCTCCAAACACTCCTTTCCATACTGTTCTGCCCATCCCATCAGCAGAGATGAGCAAAGACCCTCAAAGTAGGCTCAGATCTGATACATTTAGGTGCAAGTCAGAGTATAGAACCTACAGCACAGACCCTCTAGGACTAACACAAAGTTACAGTGCAAAAGCACTGTAGAGCTATAGCTCAAAACTGCCCAGGAAGGAAAATACATTTTGCTAGCAGGCAAATTATTAACATTACTTAAAGGAAATGAACATTCCATGCTACAACAGAAGTTGGAAGAAGTTGCTTAAATGCAAAGCCTTGAGTGAACTTGGTTTTCATGGACAGAAAGTTTTAGAAAAACAAACTCTGGTGTTGCGTAACAGACCCATGAGAAAAAGCCTGGCTAGAGTGTTCCACTTCTCTGGTGAGCATCATGTCTGACCTCAGTTACCACAGATTAAAGGCACTGCTAATAGGGCTGTGTCGTCATCCACAACACACCTGGCAACCCCAGGAGAGGACCCTGAGAGGCGCTGAAAGTCTCAGACTCTTACCCAAGCCTCCTTCCTCCCCACTGCCAAACACTAAAGCTAAAGCTAAGGCTGTGCCAATTCTTTGGCCCTTGATGAACTGAAAGTGAAGTATGACTGGATGTGTCCTGGACGAAGCCTTCACTGCTTCGCTCCATGAGGGATGGCTCCCGTTGGAGATCTGAGCATCTGGGTGCAGAGATCAGATCCACTGGTGCAGGGCACTGACTCACATTCCCTGTCCAAGACCTTCAACTCCAAATGACCCACCAGTGCTATGCAAAACCTTCCCAGTTCCTGATGCTGAGACAGTTGGGCCTGTCACCAATTCCTGGTGCAGTGCAAGAGGCCAATGCATTTCTCTGACACAGCCAGCTTGCCTCTGCTTTCAGGAACGTTCAGTCTTAAACACATAAGGATGCAATCCATCAATTCCCTTCCATCCAGGCATAAGCAGCACATCCAGTACTTCAGGTGTTCAACCCGACGAGTGTGACAGAATGGCACGTTACAACCTTGGCCCATCCTTAAACATCTTCCTTCAGGTAAACTGGATTTGTCAGGAGCATTGTTTCCAGTTTCTCAGTGGGAATGGTCTTACAAACACAAAAAAAATTCTTACCAGTCAGTGGTGCTTGTCCTTCTTCCTTTGACCCCCATCCAGAAGGGCTGTGGTGGAGGGGAGCAGAAGGTGTTGGGAGGCAGCCTGTGACTGTTGATTGCCACACACCTGGTAGGGATGTGGGCAGGCTTGAGCAGGTGCTCATGTTAAGTTTAGATCTCCAGAAATAAAGGTGTCAAGAATCCTCCCAAGTCCTCATTGCATTTGCCACTGGATTTGTTTGCTGTGACACCTAACTAAGCTACTTCTCACTCCAAACTGAGCCCATTGTTATTCTTCACAGCCACAGCAGATTTGTAACAGTTCCATATGGGAACTGTTCCATCAGGAAACAGAGATCATGCAACTGCAAAGCTCCCTTTTACATCCCTGGAAAATTTTTCTCTCTCTCTAGCCTAGAGCAAATACCAACAATTCCTTCATAGCAAATTAGGCATTGCAAACACTGGATCATTCTCTCTGCTCTCTTCTGGATGCTCTACATCTCGAAGCGTGATACACTGAACCAGGCACACCATCTGAGGTAAAGTCTTGTAAATCCTGACTGGAAAGGAAAGATGGCTCTCTTCTCCTCACAGGCTGAACTCTCCCATTACTTGCTTTCTTTTTTTGAAACTGCAGAAATACTCCCATTACAGTCTATTTTTCTCATGAACTGTACATCTCCATTTGTTCATGTTCTTCTACCCAGCTCCACCCATTAATTTTCACCAATTCCCTTGACCATTTTAGCAGCTTTTCTTTGCAGCCATTTCAATTACCTTGCTTTACAGCTAGTCATCTCTCATTGAGTGTTCTGGATGACTAAAAGCTTTTGAAAGTTAAGATTTCCTGATATCTCTTGAAAATACCTCACTTGATCTCACTAAGATGCTTCCTTCACAGTAGCACAGAATTCCTGTTCCATCCATTAGCACCCACATCAGAGTACAGCTTCTAAATATGTTTAATTTCCAATGCAGTTAAGCTGTGAAGTTCTCTGTGAAAAAAAATTTAGATGCATTATTTTGTATCTGGCTATGTTTCCATAGTATCATTATTTCTACCAACTAAGATTTTTTTTAATATGAGACAAAAAACCCCCAACAAAGCTCCAGTTGGTAAAGGAACACATATGGAACACTGTTACATTCCCTAAGTACTTAGCCCTTAAAGTTCTATAGGAATGGGATGAAATGTTGTGAAATGCTGACCTGACAGAAGGAGCACAATGGGTAGTTACTGGGGAAATCAGCAGTGGGAATGGCAGGAAGTTAACGGAGACTTTCAGCCACCAAGCTTCAATTTTGAGTTCAGATACATGATCCTTTGAGTTTTCATTTTGATTTTTAATTAAAGCTCAAAAAAATTTTAGAATCCTGGTATTAAATCACAATTTGAATGGTAAATAATGCTTTAAAAAATTCAAGTCCCTAATGTTTCTTGTAAAAGACTGTGATCACTGCTCTGATTTATTGTTGTCATTTACAGTCCATTAAGTACACTTTATTCCAGCATTTTAAGCTTTTCATAATTTTGGAAAAGTTATACAAAACAAAATTACAAGTAGGGAATAATATAACCCTTATTACCTATTCTTCAAATTGAATCCAGGGTATACAATCACCCCCCAAATATGCAACTCCTAGCCCAAGAATGTTAGCCATTCTGTACTTAAAAAGTGGTCCTGAAGTACCTTGTATCTCTTAATTACTAATTAAAAAATGAAGGCCTTTAGTGTTTTTACCCATTTCAACTTTACTGAATTAACAGTGCTATCAAATATCACTGTGTATCACTGCAGGGTTGGCAAAAGAAGGTATTATATTGCAGTTGCATATAAATATATGTGGAAGTTAATACTAGAAATACGACTTATTTCAAAATATGACTAGGTATTTATAAGAATAAGGTGTTTATAAGCATATGGTCTTGGATTCAGAGATGTGAGAAAGAAAAATATATTTTGAGTGCAGAGTTTCATTACTCTTGTGCCTGCTTAACAATTTCAGGTCAATTCTCTCTTTCAAAACCAATCTAGGTTATTTGTGCGCTGTATATCCACTGGCTGCAAGCCTACCAGATTCAGTGTGTGATTATCAGAGGGGGTTTTCCTGAAGGTCTGCTCACTTTCAGACATTGTTACCACACATCCGCATAAGCAGCTCTTCAATACAAACACACCTTCATTCTTCAACACACAAACCAGGTAAGATGGTATAAGATTTATTAATATTTTCTTTTACTAAGGCACATGACGTATAGAAATACGGAGGTACAAAAATGCAGTTTCCTGCATATAAGATTTAAAACCCTATTTTGACAAAGGTGAGCTACATCTCTTCTTGCTCACAACATTCAGCTTTTGGCCATTTTTTTCTTTTGTACCAGTTCAACAAGCAACTTGTATCTTGCTATACACTCCTCCTGAAAGGAAACACAAAAGTGTTATTCAAAGGTTGACATTTTAGTATTGCTTTAAGTCTATACATGCTACCTTGTTCTAGAAGAAGAGCTGGGTTCTGGGGGTTGTGTAGGGGGGTTTTTTGAGTGGTTGTGGTGGTTTTTTGGTTTTTATTTTTTTAATTTTTAAATTTTTTTGTTTGTTTGGGATTTTTGTTTGTGGTTTTTTGTTGGTTTTTTTTCTTGGTTGGTTGGTTTTTTTAAAGTTGTGCACTGAATTTAAGAAGGGGAATCTACATCTAGGGAAGAGGGGATTAGAAAAATGAACTTGTAATTGACATTTCGTAGTGGCTTATTTATCTGTTTGAAGAGCACACAAACCCAAGAAACAGTTGCCCAGTACTTCGTGACAAGGACTGCAAGAGCAATTATAGAACAGCTGTATTGCAGTATCTATTTAAAACAGCTACTCTGGTGTGAGCCCCACTGCAGGCAGGTTAAGCCAAGCCTTCAAGGTCACTGATGCAGCACCTGCTGACACCAACCTTAGCGGAACACCTTCAGAGCCAGAGAAACACCCAAATCCTTCCCCACCACACTTCCTGCTCCCTCACACTGTGTTTGGCACAAAGACTACAGGGCTTTTCTGCAGCTACAATGGCTGAAGCAAGCAGACTAAGCTATCACAACTATTAGGAGATCTAGCACAGACCATCTATATCAATGACAATGAATGCTGTTTTAAAAACATTATACTTACAAAAAGAACATTAGATAGATTATTGAGCATTTAACACTTGCAGATGGATTACTTATTTTGTTTGTTCATTGAGATGGGTTGAGAAAGGTATTGTGAAAGTGTAAGCAAAGCAGCTCACCAACATTTGGTTACTAACTTTGAATCAAAATTTGTTTTAAAATCTAATTTGTCCTGCAATTGAAGATCTGAAAGGCAGAGGAGAGGTAGGTATTTTAAATGAAACAGGAGTTATTTCAACATTTTCTGTATTAGATCAAACAAACTGAAATGAATGAAAAAATGTTTTAAATAAAACAACAAACATGACAGTAACACTCTTTAGGTCACCTGAGTCTAGACTGAGAGGCCAAGTAAAGGTCTCACCTTTCTCTCTGGACCCTCATTCTTAAGGTAATCATAAATTGGTAGCAAATATGTTTCCCCTCAATTTATACTATGGTTCAGTCAAAACAAGTCATACCTTGCTTTTTCCAGGAACACATTTTGCTATTTTGTCCCAGCGATCCGATGTTCCCTTTGGATACTGCTGCAAGGCCATTTCAAGAAGTTTCTGTTGATTTTGAGTCCACAGTTCTTCTGGAGCACGGCTTTTCTCCCTTCTTCTGCTCTCATCATCACTCTCTTCGTCTTGCTCAGTGTTATCAAAATCTTTCTGACGTCTCCCTCTGCCCTTCTCTTCTGGTGCCTCTTTTGTTGCCAGCACTGCCATTTCAGGTGCTTTGACAATTTTTCGTCTGCGGTGTCTAGTTTCACTTGCACTGGTCTCCTTTGGATCTGTTTGGATGTCCATCTGCTCTGGTATAAGATTGTAGTTCCCCTCCTCCTCCACTTCCTCCTCCCTTTCTCGCTGGGTGATTATGTGATCCGGCAGATTCATGTTGACTTTGAAATTTTTGGAATTGTGGGCCAGCGTTTTAAGCTCAGAGAGCCTAATGATACCTGTTAGAAGCACTGCTGTTACACTTCTGGAGAAGTAAAACACCCCACAAACAAGCAGGGAACTGCCCACAAATTAAAGGTTCTGGGAACACCTGAGTGGACAAAAAGCTCTTCTGGACTGACAGCTTAAGAAAAAAAATAAATTGAGAAATCAAGGTATTCACGGTGATGAACTTTGCCAATTAGGAGCTTATCTGATTTATGGGAAATGCTACTAAACTCCCAAACTGATATAAACAAAGAGAGCAGCCTGAACAAATGAACAAACCCCACAATAAATGGAATAAGATAAGCCCAGGAAGATGTAGCTAAAGGGAGATGTTCCCTCAGAACACCCAGCAGTTCTCTTTTCTCAAAGTAAGTCAAGGTTGCAAAAATCTCTCTGCAGAGCAGACCCTGAAAGGCACAGCTATCACCCAAACCCAGTGATTTTCATCAGCACACACCTGGTGTATATGTAACAGAATCCTTCACCTGTTTGGCTTTCAGGGTAACCTGCATGAGAACAACAAAAATAAAGGACTATTAAAAATGGTATCATTGGGGCTATTGATGAATTCATTATTAGCTTACTACGAAACACCTACATTGAAGACACATTAAATATGGTGACGCTGTTGTTCTTTGGCTGCCTTTGCTCACATGTGGAGCCCAAACTGGCTTAAAGTAACCTTCTAGATATTTTGTTCTTTCTAAACCATTCCTGGCTTATTAAAATAATGTAAGTGATGCTACACATTTTTATTACTATCACCATAATACACCACAGTTGATACTCAAATTTTATTTTCTTTCCTTGTGAAAACCTAATTTTCCAATCTAAAAATAAAAACAAATGAGTTATCTTCTATATGTTAGTTTCTCAATACTGAACGGAAGAACAAAATAACCCACATAGGTCCAGATGATGAAGCACACAAGTGGACAGGCATTCAGTCCCCAAATGAAATGTAAACAGTTTGACTGCCAAAGATCAGCAAAGATACCTCCTAAGTCCTGGTACTGCAGCAAAAAAGTTATTACTGATAGTCCAAAGGATAGAGAGCTGCTTGATTCAACCTCTCCATGTATACTGAAATATCTGTCCTGGGAGAAAAACAACACTAGATCTAGCATTTTTGGTTTTTTTTAAAGTACAAAGGGATTGTTTCAAAATTTGTTTTGTTTGTAAGCAAACAAACAGGTTTTCTCCCACCCAGAACAAAGGGCTTCCTCATCCCAAATTTCTAGACCTCACTACAGATAACAAGACAGGCTTCACTTAAAATTAAGAAACTTTAATCACTTAGCATCTTTGTTATATAAAATGACCACAGAATTATAGAATGGCTTGGCTTGAAAGGGACCTTAAGGATCATCTGGTTCCAGCCCTCCTGGCATGGAGACACCTTCCACTGGACCAACCAGGCCTTGAACACTTCCAGGGATCAAGCATCCCTGATTTCTCTGGGCAACCTTTTCCAGTGCCTCACCAACCTCACAGTAAAAAATTTCTTCCTAATATCTCATCTAAATCTACTTCTTGTGAGTTTAAAGCCATTGCCCCTTGTCCTATCACTGCAGGCACTTGTAGAAAGTCCCTCTCCAGCTCTCTTCTAGTTCCTTTTAGGTAGTGGCCTACACTCCCAAATTCAGGTACCACAAAAAAAGGCATCTTAAAATGTAGTATTCAAAGAATTATACAATCTTTTAAATGACTGAATATGTTTTATGAATACTAAATATCAATTTCCTTTGTTTCTTTTTGAATTTGAGGACTTTGTAAAAAAGCTAGAAATTGAAATCAAGTAGTCTGAACCACCCAAATAAAACTTAAAATGTGAGCAGGCANNGCAACACACTGAATCAAACTTGATACTACGTGGGATGGGTTCCCTGTGTTCCCTGCTCTCTGAACCTGGAATCTCAGATGTTAACATCCATTTAGTGAAAGGTGTGTGGTAGTGTGCTGCCCAGAGCAAAAATAAAAAATACATCACTTACAAAGTCAGGAATTCCTCTGTGTGGGATTTACCCACAACAGGAGTCATTTAGGCCTCCTGAGCCACAGCACAGACTTCTGCTGTTTTAGCTACTTAATGTTAACAGTAACAATTATTCCCTACTCAGAGCAGCACTAGAGAGCAAACCTGCCAGAGGGTTGTAAAGCCATTTGCTGTGAGAAGAATTCAGGATTTTTGTTCTGTGACAAGAGTCATAAGTGAGTACCTCAATAGTTAAAATACCTTGGTACCATCTGCTTCTAGTCTGGTCTGTTTGGTTCCTCCCACCCACCTTTCTGCCCATGAAATTGCAGCAGTTTGCTGTAAAAATAGGCTGATGCTGGATCTCCTTAAGGAAATGACAGCTAGACTTAACAAGGCAAAGTGGTCTATTTTCCCTACAAATTAAGCCTCATTTTCTGGGATGATTAAGTTCAAATGAAAACTCTGTGAACAATGAAATCCCAATCCTAATTAACCAAAACCTTTATCCAGAGGTAGACATCTGGCACAGAAAACTCGTTTCTACTGTTGCAGTATGATAAAGTTTTAATGGTTTGAAGAAAAATCTCAGAATACTGTAATATGAACAGATAATTTTAAGTGGCACCAACAGTTCTGGGATCTGCGTGATCCCAATTTTGAAATAACAGAATGGATCCTCCTTGAAACACATGATCCATTAATAGAAATTGCCTTCCTTAAAGAATTTATATTCTAAAACAATCAAAACTAAAATGTTTGTGTTCCATCTTCAGCAGAGTGTCTCTATGTACCAGTGATTTAAAAGGCTGAGAGGAACGAAAACTATTCTTGACTGCTGAACAGAATGGATCCTTAGTGGTGTTCTGCTATGCATCTCTTAAATAGAAATTATGTTATATAAACTGGATTATAATAGATTATTTTCAAAAGAGGGAGAATTTGCCATGCAAACAAGTAGCTTTGAGAGCTTCCTGCAATGACACAGTGGATTCATCGTAAATGTGACAAGGCCCTATCTATCTTCATGTATTCCAGAAAACTGTCTCTAAACCATTTTGCTATCTTTAAAGTAAGCCTTTCAGAGATTTACAGCCTGCCTATATGGATGCAAAGGCAAGGAAAAGAGAGCAGAAAAGATTCCCTGAATAAAATAGAGCAGAATAAATTGCCAGCAAAGACAGGTACCATGAGCTGCTGCCTCAGTGCCAACTAAGTTCAGTTTTCTCTCTGTTGAACCTCTGACGTTTTCAGAGGTCAGCAATTATCATTTTATCTTTCAAGCTGAGACTACACGTGCAACACAAGCTTTGCTTTGGAAGTGGTGCAAATCAGCTGGACTTCAGTTTCCTTTACAAGACAGGTGTTCCCAAATCAGGTTAGTGTAGGTACCTCATAATAGATATAAATTTTGCTGCATATTACATCTAATTGGACCAGAATCTAGACCATCCGTCTCCATTTGAACACTGAAGGATTTTGGCTTATTCCCAGGTCCTGACCGCATTTCGTATTTCCCCTTACATGCAAAAAATTCAGGAGTAGCAGTCTTTCCATAGGTTATCTTATGTTGGCCAACTTCAGTCATCATAGCTTGGTGAACCCAGATGTAACATTTGTGTAAGTTACTCCATTCATCACATCTACTATTTCCAAGACTTTATCTTTTGAAGGCTTTATGCTATCTGTTCGTATTTTGATGGACTTTCAATTTGAACATTCACCCGGTAAGCTGGAAATAACAACTGTGTGTATGGTTTAGATACTGAAAGTCTACTATTTCAAACACAGAACAAGCACCTTCAGTTGATGTAAGTTTGACAACTCATCAAGCTTCCCACAGCTTTACTATCATCATTCACAGGTTACAAGGGAAGATTATTTGTCTATTATTTTTGTCAGCTTTCTTCTTCATATGGATGTTTGCAAGTCCTTTTCCAGGTGCTATGTACAGTTTATGTTTACTCCAGCTCTTTTCACTGAGAGTTTAGGCTTCAGATTTATGTGTCCATCAGCCTCAACTGTCATTGTCATTCCAGATGCAGACACAGGGCAAGAATCGTTAACATGTCAGCATTAAACTGCTGAGGATTATTAGGAACCTAGCCTATGGAACATATGAAATTGTATTTCAATTTGATCTGTTTGAGTTTAATCATTCTTCTTGCCACTCAAATCTGCAGACTCTTCTGCTACCTGTTCCTCCATGCTTTTTGACATTCTTATTATCAATTTTAATTTCCTCTCCAGGGTTGAATAGTGTTATTTACTAGCTAGTTCCTAACTGATTAATAAAAAATTCACTAAGTTATGCAGCATAAGTCATTCCATTGCCTTTTCTACTCAATTACTTATCATAGCTTGCTTATATGATATTATTACTTTTTCATTCATTAACAGATATCATACTTGCAAAAAATTTATTTGAAGTATGAAGCAGTTGTAGAATACTCTCTTGTAGTTATTATTGCTATTTGTTCCTGCACAACGCTTTAAAATTACAGTTTTCATGTATTTTAAATTATGAGTTTTATCCTGACTGTGAGAAGGTGTGCTAAAAGCTTGCTGTTATTGACATCAGCTTTCACCAGAGTATTAGCCAACCCCCTTAAAAAATCCTGGGTCTTGGGACACCTTAAATAATAAGGATCAAGACTGTGAAATTGATTTAAAACAGAGACAGAAGATCTCATATTCCTGCAAGTATTTGTACTGCTGAACAGACACACTGCATTATTTTATAGGAATCAACTTTAAATGTTGTAGTCCACCAGGGATAACAGAAGTCACAAATAAAGTCAGGTAATATCATGCACAGTGAAACAGATTTCCTTAGACAGATAAAAGATGACAAAAAAACCCGTGGATGCAAGCAATCAAATTGCTGGAGTAAAAATCAAACTATCTTACTATGGGACCTACAGAAAGAAACCACAGGAACAATTTGTTTCTGAAAACTCCCTTCTGAACTCAGTTTCAATAGCTCTTCAGCTATAAAAAGGTTCTATCGAAAGCAAGTGGGATTAGTGGGATGATTTTATGTGATGAAAGCCAGATAGAGCTGGTTTCCTCCTGTACTGTTAACAATTAGTCCAGATCACAAAGACTAGTTGCTGCTTAACAAGACACCTAGCAGTAAAAACATTCCTCATCATGACCATCCAGATGTTAAAACTCTTATTACTCTGGACACCTGCCACCTCTTTCAGATGGAACAATTGATACTTCAGACATATGCAGAAAAAAAATATTCAGAATCAGCTTAAAAAACTCTCAGATGCACTGGCAAAAGCAAATTTTGTTATCACATGAATGAGAGGGTACTTTTCACCCTGCAGGGAAGGCAGAGATTAAAAAAGCACAGAATTGTGACAGACCTAGAGGGAAAACCCTGTAAAGTCAGGTACAGTGATCCTACTGGTGCTGAACAGAGAAACAGAGCCCTGTTGCAGAAGATGAAGAGCAATCCCCCATTCTCATAGCAGCAGCCACTGGCCCGCCAGTTCAGCTGAGCCCTCCAGCACCACACCCAGCCCAGCTCTGTAGGGCCAACGTGCCATTGAAGCCTTCACCATTCGCTGCCTCCTGGGAATCTTCTGTGAGCAACAACCTACCTTCCTTCTCTAGGATAACATTTTGATTAGGATTGCAATAGATAATCACAGAAGTATTAACCTCTTGGGTTCTAATGATATTTTGAGAAAATAATGTAGGATTCGTAGAGGAAGGAAACCTATGTCGCTTGGCTTCCCAAATGTATATAAACTTCTTGCAAAAAGGATGACATGGTGCTACTGAACACTGGAGGGTATGGTAACATTTTTTATTACTCTCAGCATCTTCCTGAGCAGAAATTCTCTGAGTATTTACTAAAGATGTCATGGTTTCTCAGTATTAACTATCACAAATTTACTGTCCCAGTAGCAGTCTTCTGCTCACCCAGTTGTTATCTTCCTGCATGCTCCCCCATCTAGTAATGTCAAAATGCCAAGATCTGTGGAATTACGGAAAAAAATAATGTGGAGACAGCCTGTGAGTAGTTGAGGTTACTATGAAGCAGTGAGGAATTTCTGGAGTCTTTGAGGCTTATTTGAGTTGTAATCATGTTTTTTCTCACAGGGGAAAGCCAGATACAGAAGGATTTTAATGCTTTCCTAGCTTTGTCAAAGTAGTAGGTTTTTACAGGTCTAACCTTCCAGAACCACACAGAATAACTTGCCAAATTTAAAGTTCTCCCCTTATAACCAAAATACTACCTGCTGCACTGAATTTTCTTCCAATCTAGATCTAAACAGCTTTTTTCATATCAGCCGCAACTATATAAAGCACTGTTTGACACAAGTCAGACAACAATAATGACCCATTCTTTTATTTCCATGTGACTCAAAATTTGTTGCTTTATATACCACCTTCCCTTTTAGACACTAAAAGAGCTGCTAAAATTGTCTTTCAATTTTATCAAATTGGGGAAACTTCAAATATTGAGGCATTGAGCCAAATCATTCTCCATTTTTCCAAGCATCCCAATTTGCAACTTACAAGACGGCTTGCAATTAGTATTTCAAATCAGATGTACCTTTGTTTTAGAACTGCTTCTAACAGTTTGTTTAGTAGAGTGTTACAAACTTTCCCAAAAGTTGGTAATGTAACTAATCTTTAGCCATTGTGTAGGTTGAACTTGATAGTAACACAGCAAAGGAGTATTTTAAGGACAACATTCGTGAAAGAACTACAAAACGTTATGAATTTGACTGAATTGGCTTAGAATCCACCAGCTGCAGCCAGCAATAATACAGTTTTCTCATGCTTACAGATTTTGAAGCCACATGTGATTCTGAACTTTGCCACAGCAACACAAAGCCCCAAAACAACCGTGAGTTTAATTATGAGGCAGTTTAAGATGCCTGCAAAAAAGGCAAATTTGACCTAAATCACCACAGGTAGAACTTTCTCCAGTTTAAGTTCCCTAACAGTTAATTTAAAGCAGCAAAAGAATTGCTCCTTTTCAGGACACAAGTGGAAGAACTTTGCTATTAGACTTGTGACAATGCTGGAGACTTCATACTGTGCGTGGTTTTTTGTCAGTTAAAATCCATGAGAGAGTCTTTAGCTCTATCCCATGGGCACTCATGCAGGAGAAGAGTTTGGTTCAAATGCCCACTGCAACAACTACTTGGACATCTTAGTTTGTTACTGATGATGCAAAACGCATTGCCTTTCTTGACAGTCAGAAATTTGAATTCTGCAATGAAATTCAAACCCAGCTCAGTGGGAGCTTTGTGAGACATTACACTAATTTAAGCCACTCTATAAAAAGTTGCAGCATCCCTGGCTTAACCCCTTCTCAAGGCATCTATTTGGACCAAAAATTGCTGTCCCACTGCCTTCTGTAAAAGAATTTTTCCTTTAAGTGAGAAGAATGCTCTGGTCATGCTTTATAAGATGAAAATCCATATTGTTTATAAGGGGCATTGTACTGCCCAATCCTGTAACAATGGCAGGGGCAACTGCAGGAGTGCACAGAATAAAACTGTACAGTGAGAGTATTGTGAACAGCAACCACCTTTTCCTCCCTCCAAGTATCAGCAGTGTCATTCTGGTGAGCCTGTGGCATTTGACAGGTGTTTTAAAGACTTCACTCTCAGACTGAGGGATCTACATGACCTATATATGATCTAAACCCCATCTTAGATATTCATAACCTCTCTTGGACCTCGATCTAGGTCTTTATACTTCAATAAGCAACTTGGAGAACTATTGATTACATAAATATATGCAAACTACTAAGGGTGAATGTTTCAGACTATCCAGAACTGGATTAGACTGTAACTGAGTTAACACAGACACAGTACACAAAATGAAATGTAAAACAGTCTTAGGAAAACAGTTAATCTCCAGAAGCAAAAGACCTAATAAATTCATGAGCTTTTACATATGGACCATTTCTCATATAGATGTTTTCTTGTTGGCAAAGTAATGAGCTTGTATTTGTCAAAAATAAGAAATCTATTTTACAATGGCATATAAAGCATAATGAGTATGAACTCACACAGTCAGACATACAGGCTGAAACTGTTGCTTGGGCATACAAGAGTTACCAAAAATAAGCACCCACACCCCCCAACCTTATGCTTTCAGGTTTCATGGTAATTCAGAATGTCCGCCACCTGGCTATTGTTTTGCTGTCTACCTTAGTGTTCTTCTATACAAGCAGAAAATCTCAATCAGTCTGTTTTTGCAACACAAATGCATGAGATTAGTGACTGCAGGAGCAAACAGAATCAGTTTAAATCCTGCAAGACAAGTGAATGATATTACTTCACAAGTATGAAATCTGAGATCTCTTTGCCTTTAATTTAAAAAACCTGTACCTAATAATCACATTAAAGTCTGTTTGGCATGCCAGACAGCTTTTACTTCCTCTGTTATTTTTACAATTTGAAAGTCCTTTGTAGTTACTGAAATTAATTTATGCCTTTCAGCAAATTTTTTTTTTAACTTTTTATCTATAAAGGTTGGTATTGTCAAGTACAATATTCTTTTACAATTTCACATCTAAGTGCTTTTCCCTTAATTTTTGAATTCAGCAAAAGCTGACAATCATTATTATAAATCTTCATAAGGCTTAGCATTTGTCAAATCAAACAATATAATTTTTGCAGAAATAGTAGTATTGCAACTCCACTCCATTCATTATTTATACTATGTTGTAGAATGTTCACAGTGCTTAGGAAATTCAAACATAACTTTTTTATTTTGTTTTAAAAGGTCAATTATTTCCTTAAGTATTGGAGGACAGGAATGAGAACTAACCCTGGAGCAACAAATTCAACAAGGAAAATGGGTCAAAGAACAGATGTTTGGAGGATGACAGAGAGCAGTGGTACAGGTAACCAGGTCAGCAGGCAGGAATCCTGATTAGAGTTAACTGAACTCCATTTCCCTTTCATAATCAAAATACTTGAAAACCTAATTTACCACACCAGCCAATTGCAATAAAAATGACTTAAAAAGCTGCAGAAACTTTCAGTTGTGAAAGCAGTAAGATTTCATTACACTAAGCCAGCTGAAAACCATCTTTATAGCAAAAGATTGCTAAATTCCCTATATGCACCTATTAAAGTGACAATTAGCAATTTAAATAATTAAACATACTGATAAAGTGAGCACAACTTAACCTTATCTATTTTGGCTTGATTATTCATTGTCTGTTAAAAGATGTCTTCCCAGACAGACAAGATAAACTGTCCTACATTTACCATGTAAGAATGGTTAAAGTAGTAACCATTCTTACAGTACGTCTGGACCACGGCTGCAAGCCTACCCTAGCTCTGGGCTGAAAATCACAGGAATATGCTGCAAAGATTTTATGCTGCTATCACATGAGGCAGCATAAAGAGAAACAGTAGAGCTGAATGAGCTCGGGGCACTACAGCATGGACATAGCTGTTTATTGCTGGATTCTGGCTGGCACTTTCCCAGCAGCCTGCATCACACTGGGTGGATGTACTTGTTTGGGCAGGGAATCTGGTAGACATACCCTTATAATGGGCCTTACAGTAATCATTATTTGGGCTGTGATTTGGGAAGTAACAAGTAACAAACTTAAACGTCTACAAAACACCAACTTGAACAGTAGTAGACAAGAAAAAAGCTGAAGGAACATTTTAGTAGGAATTACTGAATTTAAGAAGTCAAGCTAAGGTATATGCAGTGATTACTGACCAACTATGGTGACTATCTGGCTTTAATTCTACATTTTTAAAAGTTAATTCACACATGCTTCCAATTGTAAGGAAGGTTTTGTTTCCTCCTGTTTTCCTCCCAGATAGCTTGCACTTGCTAGTGGAATCAGAGACTATATGAAAAGAAGGACCTACCCTTAGGCACAACCACTACATTGATGATGTTTCTTGCAGATGTTTGTGTAACCTGTTCTTAAAGGCCCGCAAATACAGGTACACCACAGCAGCTTATTCCACTGCTTTATCATCTCCATTGTAATTCTTTGTCCTTCAGTGTCTAACTCTGCAGCCTCTGACTAAACTTGAGGTAATAACTTCTTGCCCTTTAAAACTAATAGAGTGCACAAGATCCTTCCTCATTATGTTTTTCTTTTAAAAGAGATGAATACTTACCTCCTCAGTTCATTTTTTTTAGTTCAACAACAAAAATTCCTTCACAATCTTCCCTTGTAGATAAGATTTTAGGAACCTTTTATTCTCATCTGGACTCTTTCTATCAAACCACATGTTTAAGTGCAATACTGAAAACTCAACACAAACTAAGGATGTAGTAAGTTAAAACAACACCATGAAGATGAAAAGCTCAAAAAAGTCAAGAATACTCTCCTCAAGTTCCTGTTTCACACTGCTTAAAAATTGCGCGTGGAAACATAGTTGGACATAGTAGGAATTTATTTCTTCAAAACAAGAAGAAATTTAAGACAAAATAGAATTTCTTTGGGGTGGTTAGAGGGAGTGAATTTCACTGATGCTCTTCTGACATATATGAATGGTTTCAGTTTATTCTTTAAAAAGTTTTGAGACTTTTTTCTAACTTTTTTTTTTCCGAGGAAGAAGGCTTTGACACAGAAGCAACAATGGCGATATCATTTTGGACTGGATTACTCTGAGCTATTTTTATTAATACCTATTTAGCTAATCTACTATTAAATAAGGTTTGAATGCGTAAAATCACTTGGAAACAAGCACACCATACCTTATCTATCCTTTCTATCATAATTCTCTAACTGTGAAAGGAAAACCAAGCCTTACTGTTCCTGATGCTTTGCAGGAGAAGAAAGAAGCAGACACTGATCTCAAGTTTTTAAAAAGCATTTCCCATACTAGAAAATGTTAGAAAAACAAATTCCAATTTGCCCTTGAATGTTTTTCTTTTTTAAGATCTAGTACATTTGCTAGATAACACATACTTCAAATCCTCTCCAGCCTGACTCCTGTTAAACCAGCTGTAAGCAAGGCATTCCCAAACTCTGCTGCACAAGCTGTTCCAAAGCAGCACCTTGTACACCAAAACTTACCTCCTTGCACTGCTCCCAGTAGAAACATGGAACAGCTGTTCAGGCAGCAAACGCTGCCTGCACATGCAAACACCTTTTTTACTGCGCACAAAGTTTAACAACCCAGAAGTTTCTCCTGCAGCTTTACTGTAACATTTCTTACCCAATTATGGTGATGGCCAAACAAAATAAGGATCTCTGATGTAAACTGAGATTCTACGTTATCTTCCAGAAATATACAGGATAAGTTGTACATCTTATTGAATACTGAAATCTTACTGAATGGATATATCTGAAGTAGTTTCCAGTTTCACCATTTCTAGTACTGATGCAGTAACAGTCTGAGACCCAAAGAAGTCCCCATGAAGCTTTTGTTTAAAACATTCATTTCGTAAAACATCCATTTTTGTTTCCTCGTAATACCTAATTGCTGCAATTCTGTGTAATGCAATGATAAAAGTAGCAGAAACTCTAATAATTAGTTTGTGTCAGGAAAGATGACCTAGCATTAGCAGCAATTCGAAACTTTTAGAGAAGTAAAAACTTTTGTGGAGAACACTTACATTAATCATACAGTTGGAGGTTACTGGGAATAAAAAGGATTACACTCAGACCTTTCTCCACACATAAAAATCCTGGAAATTCCTTTTTTCATACAAGAAAATGACAGCTCTTAGAACAATCACATTTCTTTCATTTCTCTTTCCTACTCACTAAAACAAAACAGCAAGTTGCTGAGAACCTCTCATCTAATGAAAGAAACAAGTGAGCTTTGTTTTTTTCTTTCCAGTAGTGGATGTGTGCAAGTACGATGGCCAAATACATTATGCAAAGGATTCTTAATAAAGAATGTTTTTTTACACCCAAGTCAAGGAATAAAGCAGTCAGTGGGTGCAAAAGGCAGTCTGAAGATAGTGTTAGTTTTATGATGGATGTACACAGAATCATTCCACACGTCTGTATTATCTGTATCAAGATAATAAGATTTTCCAAAGCAATCTCAAAAGCTCTTTCCCACAAACACTGTATACTACCAACACATGTGAAATATTTTTGCTTTTAGTATCAGTAAAATGTAGCATCTTTTCTAATAAAATCACTCCAGTTCAGTCATATGAATGCTTCAAGAAATATAATAAACAATACTGAACACAATAAACCTTAAAAACCTTAATTTCATTTGATTAGCAGGTTAGTAATTTCTTGCTTACATACACTATTTTGCAAATAATGTATTGTTCTAAAATTAGAATAGTGCAAAATTTTTTTAGTATATGTATCAGAATGGTATAGGTGCATTAAAACTTTAAAAATAAGTTCTAAAAATATCTTTTTGTGATTATATTAACCATGAAAAAAAACCTGTACACAAATTTCCCAGAAGGCTGTAATATTTCACTCTAGTCAGTGGCTTTGTTTCCCATTATTTAAGATAATTCCTGAAATATAATAAATAAAGAACATCTAATCTCAAAATGTACATGAACAGATTTAAACATTATTCTCATTAACCCCTACAGAGCCTATAAAATAGGGTCAGCTGAAAGGGCTTTCAAATGGTCCTCAGCAGACACTACATCATGTTCTAGTGATCTATTGCTTGAAAAGGAAAGGTCTTTTACAGCCTAGCCCCTAAGGGTTTTAAGATCATAACACTTAAAAACCATAAGCACAAGCTTGCTTTGATATCTGGTACAATACTGTAAAATATGAATTAACAAGGACATTAATTATTTTACGTAATATAATTTTTAAGCATGCTATAATCCTGAAAAAGGCACTGAAATAGTATCATACACATTAGTAATTTTAAAATTTGTGAAGATATTTCTGCTTAATTAATGGAAACCACCTGTCTAAACACCATTAACTCATACGCATTTTTTACGGACTGGCTTGAAACAGAAATGTAATCTTTAACCAAGTCACACTTGCAGTGAAAGGAGGTTGCTACAAAACCTGCAGCGCATTGTTTTTCTGTTATTGGGTTACAGTAGCTGAAGTTTGTAAGCACCAGAATCCCCCATCCAGCTGATCAGTTACAGCTGTTAATTGTGGAGGGAAAGACTGGCTGACATCTGCTTCTTGCATAGTTAGTTAATGGTTCACTTCCAGGTCCTAAAAGGATTGTAGCTTCTCTCAAAAGACAATGTCGGCCCCCATATACGTCTGCCTTCTACACTGCCTGTCTTGTTCTGGTTTGTCATCCTCTACACAATGCAAATCTGAGTGAACTCACATCTGCCACTGATCGACCCAATTCGTGAGCAATCTTTTCCCATCGACCAGGGGTCCCCCCTGGGAACTTAACCATACTTCTTGTCAGCTGGCTCAGGTCCTCCTCTGTCCATTCAGGTGCCTGTAAAACATTTGTAAAACATTCATTACACTGGAATATTGGACATTTATTTGCAAAGCAATATACTGAAAAATAATTTTTTAAACAAATTAATGTAATAATGTTTAAAAAAGAAGAAAATATATCTGGGTATCTTCTGTGTTGTTGCTTAAAATGGATAAAAACAACAGACCAACAGTAAGATACTAAAAATCCTGGACACTCAAAAATTGCACTTTGTGTATTATATAGACTACCACATTTAATTTTTATTAACTTTAATACAAGATACATAACACAACATTATAAAATGCAGTAAAGATAATAGTTTTATTAGATTATGGGGTTATGCAAAAATCAGATGGGCCAAAGTCCAATAAGAACTTCATCTAACTACCGCCTTAAAAGACAACAAAACAATGTTTCTGCAAATCCACGAGCAACAAAAGGAGGGCTAAGGAGAATCTCCCTCCTTTACTAGATGCAGGCAGAAACACAATGACACAGGATGAAGAAAAGGCTGAGGTACTTCATACCTCCCCTTTGCCTCAGTCTTTAATGGAAAGATCCGTTGGTCTCCATGTACCCAGTCCCTGACCTGGAAGACAGAGCACAATGAAGCCCCCATTATCCAAGCAAAAATGGTCAGTGACCTGACACACACAAGTCCATGGGGCTGGATGGGATCCACCCAAGGGAACGGAAGGAGCTGGCAGAAGTGCTCACTCAGCCCTTTTCAAACATTTACCAGCACACCCAGCTGACTGGGGAGGTCCCAGCTCATAGGAGGTTTCCAAATGCAATACCCATCTACAAGAAGGGCTAGAAGGAAGATTCAGGGAACTATGAGACTATCAGTCTGACCTCAGTGCCAGGGATGGTCATGGAACAGATAATCTTGAGTGGCATCACATGGCACGTGCAGGACAACCAGGGGTTCAGGCCAGACCAGCACAGGTTTCTGAAAGGCAGGTCCTGCTTGATTGACCTGATCTTCTGAGAGAGGGTGATCTTCTTAGTGCATGAGTGAGAGGCTGTGGACGTGTCTACCTGGACTGCAGTAAAGCCTTTGGCATCAATTCCCACAGCTTCTCTGGCTCAAGGCTTGGCTGGATGGGCAGAAAACTGTTGGGATAGCCAGGCCCAGAGGGTGTCAGTGAATGGAATTACATCCAGCTGGTGGCCGGTCACCAGTGCTGTTCCCCAGGGCTCAGTGTTGGCACCAGTTCTGTTTAATATCTTTATCAGTGATCCAGATGTGGGGACTGAGGGCACCCTCAGTCAGTTTGCAGACACACTGAGTTGGGTGGGAGTGTTGATCTGCTGGAGGGCAGGAAGGCTCTGCAGAGGGATCTGGACAGGCTGGATTGATGGGGAGAGGCCAGAGGTCTGAGGTTCAACAAGGCCAAGTGCCTGTGCCTGGTCCTGCCCTTGGGTCACAACAACCCCTGCAGCACTGCAGGCTGAGGACAGAGTGGCTGGAAAGATGCAAGTTGGAGAAGGACCTGGGGGTGCTGGTCAACAGCAGCTGAACATGAGCCAGCAGGACCAGGGCAGTGATCATCCCCCTACACTCAGCACTGCTGAGGCCACACCTCAAATCCTGGGTTCATTTCTGGGCCCCTCAATTCAGGAAGGACATCGAGGTGCTGGAGAGCGTCCAGAAAGGGCAACGGAGCTGGTGAAAGGTCTGGAGCACAAGTCTGATGAGAAGCAGCTGAGAGAGCTGGACATATTTGGTCTGGAGAAAAGGAGGCTCACAGGAGACCTTATTGCCGTCGACAACTACCTGTGGTAGGAGGAGTTTGTGGTGAGGTGGGGATTGGCCTCTTTCCCAGTCAGTAAGATCTAGGACAAGAGGAAATGGCCTCAAGTTGTGCCGGGGAGCTTTAGATTGCATATTAGGAAAAGTTTCTTCACTTAAAAAAGTTTTTGAGCGTAGTAACAGGCTGCCCAGGGAAGTGGTGGAATCGCCATCCCTGGAGGAGGTATTTAAAAGACCATGTGGATGTGACACTTAGTGGTCAGCATCGTAGTGCTGGATTAACGGTTAGAGTCAATGCTCTTAAAGGCCTTTTCCAACCTCAGTAATTCCATGATTAAATCACAGTTTAAGACACAAAGTTTTAAACATTTACTTAATTGCCTATGCAATATTTTTTCAGCAAAGACACAGAAAATATCTCCATTTCAACATATTAAAAAAGCCTCTTAATGAAACAGACCAGTCATCTTAGCTTTTTGTCACTGTTACCATCCTGTGTTTTAGCACTCTGGCATGATCCAGGAATGAAATCTGTTGACTCTAATATTCCATCAAGATCATTAAACTACACCCCTCCCCGCTCCCTAAAATGTAGTTATGCCACAAAACCAGACCGGATGCTTCTACTACCCAATAACCAAAAGATACAAAAATATTTTACTCTAACTACATACCAAGCTGTTAACAATGACTCCATAATGGCCAAATAAAAGTGAACAAAGCAAGGAACACACAATTAGAGCAGTTTAAGGCATGGAATCGCGGTTGCCTCAGAAGGCAAAATGCAGTAACCATTTTTGACATTTGCAGCATCTTTGGCAAAGATCGCAGAGCCAAATCTTTGTTACCGTCGGTAGTTTGCCATTTTATTTATTTTTAAGGAATTCCTTATGACATACCTCTTCTAATCACCATTTCTGATAATGAACAGGCACGTATCAAGCGGTTTGCATTACAGAGCCATCAGCATAGAACAACAGTCAGAGGTGAGTGACCCCAGGGACCATCTCCACAACTACAGCAAAGCTTCTCCCTGACACTAATCCTGCCTGTCATTCTCCCACTGTGCTCTAACCACACTGACATCCGCCCGCTGCACTGCAAGCTTAACGGGGCCCTTCCTGACTTTTTACTGTCTCCCCCAATCAATGGTTCAAGCGTGCTCTTTTCACCATGTCCAAATGGCAGCTTCACTCATAATCAAAGTGCATTGCTCCTGTTAAAGGGCTTCCCGAAAGGCTTCACCATTTGCATTCATTTGCAAAGCAAACTACTTTTATTCACTTTGTTCTGCTATCAAGAGTGTTCCCTGAAGCAGATAAATTGGCATAAATACAACCTGCCACTTAAAAGACAGTAAATAATAGCCAATAGTAGCAAGGATTTTATCAATCGTCCTGGTTTGGATCCATGTAGTCCTTTATTCAATGCTGAAAGCCTCAAACATTCATAGTTTTTAATACAGGAATAAAATGAATTATCTCTGATGATTCAAACACAAGACGCTTAAGTAATGTGTGTATGTGAGAGATCTCACACATACATTGCATGCATTATACAATTACACCCTGGCCTACAGAAGAAAGGACAAATACATAGAAAAATCTCCACATTGCACAATAATCTTATTACTTTCACTGGTTTAAACAAGTTAATATACTCTATACCTTTATTATATTATACTCCATATAGATATTTTATATTAAAATATTTCTCAGGGATTTTTATAACAGAAGATTTCCAGTGCTTAATGTTCTACTTTTTAATGTTCTACTTTATCACTATAATTTAAATAATGAATTCTGCTAAGGAGTTCTGGTCAAAAGCCTTTTGTTTAAAAATCAGCTGAATTTCGTACTTCCAAATTAGCCTTAATATGCAGTTTATTGTAATTTTCTATTTAATTTGTACTAAAACTTGGGGGTTTTGTTTGTTTGTGGGTTTTTTAAAAATACATTCACAGCTACATTCACAGCTATTATCTCTTACCATATCCAAAGCATATCTAAGCAATTACACACGGAAATCAAGATGATCTTTTCAGTGATATACAGATGTCGGAAGCTTTCTGCTAAGTTTTATTTTCGACTTTTTTGGTAATCTTTGATTTGTGCTCACAGTTTTACTAACCACTTGTACCCATTACAGAACTCTTAAGGTTATCTTCCTAAATAATGGATAAAACAACAATCATTCTGTAGATCTGTAGTTAATTACACAGCTAATTCAGAGCACAAGAATTCATTAGCTACATTAAAATATCAACTTTTTAATCTTATTTCAAGCCGACAATAATTTTAGAATGTGAAGATCTAAAACATTTTTAAATTTGGAAAACCTCCGAAAAAGGTTTTGGAAAATCCACTCTCAACAGCAAAAGCTATAAAAGAGCTTTTGTGAATTTGCAATTCCTCAGCAACAGTTAATTGTGTCTTTAGATGCAACAGCGCCTACTGTGATCCAAGTACTACAAGCGGCTACGAGGGTGGTCATGGTGTGAATGTATTCTCCCTGTTCTAATCTGTAGCCAACTGTAACTGTGAGAGTCAAATGAATGCATAAACATACTGCTTTGTCACCTAAAACCATGTGTGTCCAATATTACTGAAACACTGGGCCAAAATTCATCTTTACAGTAAAGCACTGGAAGACACCACATGGTGAGGGGACAGCTGTTGTTACTACATGAGTATTCAGATTTTGCATCCAAAAAGCCCCATTCTGGGATTAACTCCCCATACTGCATACAAAATTAAAAGTGCAGAGTTATGGTCTAAAGTCTTTAGAATGAAAATAAGCTACAAGTGTAGATATAAAAAAATTCATAGCATTCCCATCAATAATAATCCTTTACCATGATTTATCGTACATAGCTGGCAATACTGAAGGATTAGTTCACCCAAACCACTATGCACCTTCTATAGAAAAGAAATATGAATGTGGTTTATTGTTCAGCATCACTCTTACATCTGCATCTGCACTTGGCAATTCCCTCCCACCTCTTTCAGCATGACAGTTTTACACTATTAGGATTTTTTAAAATATGAGCAACACTATTTTCAATTACATTAAAAGCAAGTTTTCAGACAACAAAGCATTTCTTGTCAAGATGACTCATTAAATCCTGTTAACAAGTATAAAACTATATACGCTTTTATTGATAAAATGGGAAAGTGGCTGGTACTTTTGAGTTTTTAAGGAAACTTTTAGAGTCATTTACAGTGCCTTGACATTGAAATAATTTAATTTTTTTAGATTAAATTTTAGCTTTAGATAATTTCTTCCTGCCACCAATATACTATATATTCGATTAAAATCACTGTCGTATGGAAGTCTGGCTAATGTTTCAGTCTATTTAGAACTTTGTGTTACACTTCACTTAATTTTAATTCACTAATTTTGAGCACATCTAGTCCATGATCTTGCAAATAAAGCATGAGGCAGCATCTCTTCAAAAATACCTGTTTGTCTTGGTTTGAAAGACAGGTGTCTACTAAGGAAGGCAGGAGCCTCCCTTGGAATGGAAAAATGCAATCCCTTTCCCTCTGGATTATTACAAATTTGAAATTGAGGGGCTTTCAGCCAAAATATGCGGATTAGGAATAACAGTTCTTTTACTAATATATTTGTGTAACAAAGCAGTAATACAGAAACATTGGTTTAACCTGACAGAATCAGGGTAACCTGGCACCCTGCCGGGCAGGGTGGTGGTAGCAGTCCAATCAGGTGATAGCTGCAGTTCTCTTTGACGTGGTTCTGCTGAAGCGGTGATCTTGTAGAAAAGGTCTGGTCCTCCTCGGAAAGTCCAGTGGTGGTTGTGTAGCTCTTGTCCCCTGGGAACTCAGTAGGTAAGGCTGCTTGTGCTGTTCCAAACCCCAGACTATATCCAGGTGGGAATGCTTGGCTCCTTCCCCTGGGGCGGAACATCTCACAATGGGATGGTGAGTCATGAGGCAAGGCATTGTTGGGGCCGTTAACAGGAGATGGTCCAGGATCGAGTTATCTATGGGTCATGTGGCAGGGCATTGTTGGGGCCGTTAACAGGAGATAGTCCAGAGGGAGGAGTTAAGGAACATTGCTACACCTGGTTTCAACAGCCCATGAAGATGGTAATAGAATACACTGCAACCCGGGACACCTGTGCAAATACTTTTAGACCAAGCGTCCTAGTAAAACCATGGACGATTTTGCAAATCACGAAATATTTAACCTACAAGATGCTGGTGTTTTGGTCCAGTAACTAAGGAACAGAATGTGAAAGTTTTCCTGATTTAATTTTTTGCTCATGTCTTATTTTTATTACAATATTCTTCTATATTGTTACAATTTCTTGCTTTACCTACAAGAAGTCTGAAGTCAGTCTTGTTTATCTAGTCTAATACACATTTGGCATTGTGATCCAGCTGTTGCTGAACACGATGGGTCTTGCTCCACTTCTAAAGATCTGTTGAGAAGCTCTCAAGATCAGCTAAAGGGTTTTAATGATCTGAACTCATATTCAAAGCCACATGTTCATATATAGCCCTTTGGTCCTTCAAAGCTCTTACTCAAATCCAACTTTCTCTAGTACTGTTTTTATTAAGTGAGCCAACAAAAACAAGACAGCTATGCTGTTTCAGAGCAATGGTCAAAGCAGGTCAGTAAGCTCATCATTTGTACTCAGGGAATGCAGCGGCAGAAAACTTTGTGATAACAAAAAAGATTATGTTTATCATTCATTCTTTTCAGTCCCACCCTGCTCTGAAAAAAGAGGGACCAAATGCACATACAAGAGTTAGATGAAGGCAAGCATATAGGTTATCTCTGCTTCCCCTAATATTCTCCCAAATCCAATTATTTTCATCTCAAGCAATTTCTCTAGCCTGATATATTTTATCTATTTAGATTTATTTATCTCAATGATTCTGTTTTTCAGTTTTTTCCAGTTTCCTGTGAAACTATGTAAACTTTCTGGATTTGCAATGTCATGTTCATGAGGAGCTGCACATATCTGCTACTCATTATACAAGAATTCAGCTTATTTTGTGTTTTGAACCTGGCTCCTACCAGCTTTGATGATACCTGGCTCTTGGCTTTCAGAGAGTCACCTCCAAATAGTCTACATCTCCTGACTTCCATGTCACTTACAAATTTGTTCAAAATGCTCCTCAAAAGTATTCCTCTGTAAGTTGTCTCTTCCTGGCTAAAGAGTTCTGATCTACTCAGCTGTAAAGCCATGTTACACATAATACTGCCCATGATGCCTTTTTCTGAACCACCTGCAATTCCATAGTAACCAATGTCTTTGAAATGAGGTACCAAACTGCACAGAGCAGGATTAATCGTAATTTATACAGCAGAATAAGGATTCTTCTGTTTTGCTCTCTCTTCTTTCCTTAACAATTTCTAACATTTGCATTGGTTTTTGGAATGATCCTGAGCTGATGTGTTCAATGAAGCCAGCACTGATAACTCTTTGAGGAGTTCTCCCATACCTCAAGGATCAAGGTCAGCTCAGAGCTCATTATCTTGTTCATGAAGTTTGGATAGTCATCCATCCACTGTATCAACCTTTGCATCACTTTTATATTTATATACTGAGAAATTTTTCTGCTATTTTATTGCCCAAGCAGTCAAACTCCTAAGATCACTCTGCAGTTCTTCAGGGTCTGTTATCATGTTCACTGTTCCACACAATTCTATCACTGATAAACTCTCTCACCTCAAGAATCATCTTTTTACCATATTATCATCTTCACTGTGTGAATACATTGAACAGCACAATTCCTAGCAGAAATTCAGCCAAACTGCACTGCTAACCTTGCTCCACTGAAAGAGATTTATTTCTACCCTCCATTTCCCGTTTTTCTGGGAAATAGCCTTCCTATTATCCCATGACTGTTTTCTTTCCTTAAAAACCTACTGGCCTCATTAAACCCTTCTGGAAAATCACGCAGACTTTATCAGTCAGATCACCTTCTCCCTGCATATTTGTTAATCTTTCTATGAAGTCCAAAGGCTTTAAGGCAGGACCTTCCATTATAGAAGCAATGTTCAGGACTCCCTGCAGGTCATATTTACCTGATGCTCATGAATTCTTGTCTTTGTATTGGTTTTTTGTTAGTTTTCTTTAAAGAGCTGTTGAAAGTACAGGCCTGTAAAGGTCCCCGAATTCCACTGACAACTTAATAAATATACAGAATGACACATTTCCCATTTCGGTTCCCAGGCACCCATGAATATAAACAGTTATTTGAATTATTTAATCCTTAAATTTTCTTTGAACTCTGTACTGCATATCCTCTGGTCCCAGTAACTTAAATAATTTAATCTCAAACAATATATTACAGAGGTTTAAAATAACATTAATACTAGAATTTTTCAAAGCAACTACATGTAAACATTAAGATATAAGTAATTGACTTCTCTTATAAAGTTGTCAAAATAATAACCTAACCATAACCATTTTTTGTTTATACTATTCCTCAGACAGGAATGCCTTTGGCATTAAAAACATTAAAATATTAAACAAATACATAAGTAGACAACAGCTCTTAAGAGAAGAGTGAGACCCTAAGAACAGAAGCACGAAGTTTCATCTGCCTCAATATCAGGTCTTTTACCACATGCAGCAGCAAATGCTTTAGGACAGAGATTCGTTCCTTCCTCACAGCTGCCCCCAACATGGTTTAGGGATTTCCTAAGCATGAAGTTGAATTCATTTTGGTTACAAAGCCAATGATGAAGTTTTCCACTCTCCTCATCCCATTTTTGCTCTAAATCAACATCATAAGCTGGCTTTCTACACATTCAGTTTCTCACTTCTTATCATACCCTGCTGCCTTTTCATTTCTCTGTCCCATCTATTTCTGCTATACTCTACAGCTTCAGATATAATACAGGAGGGAGAAGGGAAAAAAAAATAAATAAAACCCACCAAAAACCCCACTACCAGGAAGCCATGTGATTTCTTTACTTTCTAAACACAGAGCTAAGGAGAGTCCATAGGAAAAGACAGTACTCCTTGGAGAGATTTTTCTAGACCTTGCCTGTTTGAGAATGAGGATTTCACAGACATTTCAATTAGTGCTGCCCCGAATAACTCTGTTACCCCTTGCAATTCACGGCACTATAGACCACTTCCAGTACTGAACAGATCCTTGCAGATATGAAAACCCTCCAGTGACACTTCGCAATAACAAAAATGTTTTCTGTTCTTGATAAGCATTACTCTAAAGATTTTCCTTTCCATCTTAACATTACTTTGTCTCAATAAGAAGTCTTGCTGACAGAACCTGTCAAAACCTTTATAAAATCCAAGTGCATTGTAAAACTCTAAAAGTAAGGCATAACTTTTCTTTAAATTCACACTGACTTCTTACTATTATTTTTAAATTGGCACTCCTAATAGTACCATTCATTTCATAACTTCAAAAAATTACCCAGTATGGAATTCATGCTAACCAGTCTGTACTTCCCAGAATCCTCAAGCAAGCTCAAAAATTGGTATCCTATTTCAATCTTTCATTTCAAGGCTCATTTAAGTAATTGCTAAAATATTAACAGCAGTATTAAATGGATTTGATGTTAGAGTTCTTTTCAGGTCAACGAATGGTGAAGACCATTGTTCCAAGCAATTTGTTATTTATCATCCTCAGATGAACACTTCAATCTAAAATATTCCCTTCTCACTTGTCTTCAATACATAATGTCAAAACTCTCTAGACTTACTTGTAGTAAACATGGGTGGAAAGGACTTTTGGCCCTACCATCTTCTTGAAACTGCTTTATATTTTGATCATCCAGTATTTCATCAAAATCCTTCATAGTGGTCCTTTCTCTATTTCTTGGGAAAAAATAAAAGTATTTTTTTTCTTGGGCTTACTTTATTTTGGATTTGCATAAGCCTTTTCCTTTCTGAAGCTCCTCAACACACTCATCCCTCAAAGCAGCTATCTTCACTTTTCAGTCTGAGACAAGAATAACTTCATTCCAGTAAAATGGCTATATTTGTGATTCCTCTGCTGGATACCATATTGATTATTCATAATTTTGACAATTTTGTTTTACCTTCAAGCTATATGTCAACCCATCCTAACTGCATGTCAACAGATAATCTGTAAACATTGAAACAAACAAACAAAACCAAAAACCTAATCCCCCTGCCCCCCAAAAACCCCAAAACAAAACCAAAATCCAACTCTGAAAGTTTAAACCTATTACAAACCAAAATGCAAATATGTCCATAAACATATAATGCCAATACAACAGATCCTGTATGTTTTTGGGAAAACAAAACCAGTTGCCATCTATTCAGAAACAATAACTAAAATATTTATTTACAAGTACACTTCACAGCTAATGCAGGTCAAAAACTTATTATTATTCAGCTCTCTCATTCCTAAAATCTAAGATGTGCCTCTATATAAATATAAATGTATGTATTTATGTATGTGCACACACATATATATATATATATGTATGTATGTATCTTACTTAACCTCACCAGGAAGCCTTAATGAATAAGAGATTCTCCGACCACCATCTTCAGCAGTATTATTTGGTGCTGCCAGGGTATTTCTAGACTTAGAATAAGCCATACCTTAAGACTGAAAAATTTGTGTTCAAAAAGACAGACAAAAATCAGGGGAGGAGGAGGAGAATTAAATATAAATCAAGATAAGAACCAGCTACATGAAGCAGTAAGACAATTTTTTAAATTTATGACTATATTCAGAAAGTTGCAGATACTCGAAAAACAGTATTAATCAGTCATCTTACAGAAAAGGTGGCAAAAAGAGACTTGAAAATGAAGCACAAGGTGTGCTATATACTCACAAGATGAGTGCTATTACTCTACATTCATTCCAGCATCTCTGCCTTTCACTTCTAGCCACTGGCTTTCCTGTGTCTTCCTCCCAGACCAAGCAAACCTTTAATAATAAGTATTTTCTCCCATAAAGGTCACTCTCCTAGTATCAGTAGACACCATTTTCAACCCTTCAGTAATTTCTACGTATTTTCTTTATAACTATTTTACACCTTTTTTTCATGTAAATCTCTAAATGACAAAAAGCCATGCAGAGCTGATTTTCCTTCCCCTTTCCTCTTCATTATTTATTCCTACTTCAAGAATTCAGAGCCAAGAGGAGTTTTTAATACTGACTTAAAAAATGCTCCAGTTCTTCATCAATAATCTGTAAAGGCACAGCTAAGCAGTAATTCTTTGGTTTTGCAGAACAAGAACACCTCAAACCCCAACTTTATATTAATTTAATAAAAGTATTTTCTTGTCAATAGAATTAAAAGTGCTCAAAAATAATGACTTGTTAATGCTTAGTCATTGATATGAAGTAATCTGGTTAAAGCTACATCACCTTGGAAAAATGGGATGTAAAAAGAATGAAAACACTTCAGTATTTAATTGCAAAAATCTTTAGAAATATGACAGGAAAAGTGAGAATTTTTTATTAGCTGACTGCAGGCAGAATATTGGTAGCCAAGGTAGCCTCTCTGAAAGGAGGAGACAGGCTGCCCTGTGTTAGACATAGCTGGCTCCAGCAGACCCACTGCAGGTCACAGCTGAGCCCATCAGCCAAGCTGGTGGCACCTCTGGTGGCACTGCATTTAGAAATGGGCAAAGTGGCACCTCTGGGAACCTCTGGTGGCACTGTATTTAGGAATGGGCAAAGTGCTGCCCAACACTCTGAGGGGAAATGTGAGAAACAGCCCTGCAGGCACTAAGGTCAGAGGAGGGAGAGGAGGGAGAGGAGGGAGAGGAGGGAGAGGAGGGAGAGGAGGGAGAGGAGGGAGAGGANAGGAGGGAGAGGAGGGAGAGGAGGGAGAGGAGGGAGAGGAGGGAGAGGAGGGAGGTGCTCCTGGCACCAGAGCAGAGACTCCCCAGCAGCCTGTGGAATAGACCATGCTGGAGCAGAGATCTACACTGCAGCCAGTGGAGGACCAACACTGGAACAGGAAAAAGTGTGAGATGGAAGAGTGGCGGTGAGGAACTGTTACAGACTGACCAAACGCCAAACCTCTGTGCCACTGGGAGCAGGGAAGGGGGAGTGGAATCGAGAAAGGAGTGAAGTTGAGCCTTCGACTTCAAGGGGAGTGGGAGGAAGGTGTTCTAGGTTTTGTCTTTATTTCTCACAATCCAACTCTATTTTACCTGGCAATAAATTTAATTTTTCCCAAGTCAAGTCTATTTTGTCTGTGCCAGCAATGGATTACTTGATCTCCATACCTTTACCTCAACCCATGAGCTTTTTCATCTTACTTTTTCGGCCAGTTGTGTTGAGAATAAGGAATGAAAGAATGGCTGGGTAGAGACCTGGCAGCCAGCCTCAGTACACCCACCAAAGAATCATGAAGTACCAAAATAATGGTTTGTATCTGGACAACATTTTTTTGGTGATATCCCCTTAAAACTACAGGAGATTTCCAGCATCTACAATTGCTGCTGTTGGTTGCAACAGCACAAAGACCAGATTTTAAATAAAACTCTTCTAGCAATAAAACAGTCTTCAGATCTACCTCCACAACAAATAAATATAAAACATTTATTCCTTATTGGTATAACCTAACAAACTGATTGAATTTCCTATACCAACTAATGGTAATTCTAATAAAAAATTACTCCTTCAGTGATTCAAGAGCTTCTGAAAAAATAATTATTCACATTTTTTCTTTTTTTGACTACCTTATAAAAAAGGAAAATCTTCCATGGATGTCTACATCCTAAAAATGTTATTGTCACCTCTTTTAAATGGCAGAACATACTGGTTGACTTCACTTAAATGCTGAAGCTCTTTCATGATCACAAAGGTTCAAAAAGATTATAGATAAAAATTACAATTCCATAAAACACAGATAAAATGAGTACATATGAAAAGGATACACAATCAAAAAAGAGGTTGTTAGACCACCAATGTCCTCATTTAAAGTTAGAGAACAATTACTCCCTACACAGTCCTCAAATAGTATCAGAAGCCTAAATTACTAATGAACTTTCTACCCCTGTTTTTCTTTAACTAGACGTGTTTGGAAGAATCACTTCTATTTCCATTTTACTTGATCAAGAAGATACAAGACAACTTCTATCTGATGAATGTTTCTCTCAGAATACTTTCTTATAGTCAGTTAAAACTGACAACACCCTGAAATTGTTTGAGACTAGGATTAAAGTCAATGAATAAACGCACACCACTTAATACAGTACAGAACTGCAGAGCAGCTGGGATTGGAAGGCACCTCTGGAAGTCATCTGGTCCAACGCTTGGCTCAAGCAGGTCCACTAGAGCCAGCTGCAAAGGATCATGACCAGACACTTTTTGAATATCTGTCTCCAAGGAATGAGACTCCACAACCTCTCTGAGCTACCTGTGCCACTGGTCTGTCACTCTCACAATAAGAGAGTGTGTCCTGATGTTCAGAAAGACATTCACATTTGCAACCATTCTTGTTTCCTGAGCCACAAAGCCCTGTTAGAACAGTTAAATTTGGGTGAAAGTGCAAGTCATTTATTGATTAGCGAATTGTTAAGAAAGATAAAATGGTTTTTAAAGTTATACTTCCTAAAATTCTACACAGTTTGATGGGAAAAAAGGTATCAGACTCAGTATGGAAATGCATCCAAAATCCCACAACTCCTTCGTGAACTAACAAAATACACACAGAGACACAGCCTCCTATAATCCACTGTTGCACTTCTCGTAAATCTGAGGTTTTTGCAAAGGTCATCATTTCTATGGTATGAGGGATGACATTTCAGGAGCTACAGCTCTCATACATCTCTCAGTACATACTCATTACACCATTTATTGCCTTCCTTCTCCTGCAAGTGCACCCACATCAGACTTCGACAATCCCAGAACGAGAAGTATTTTATTTTACATTGTACTCTTCCTCCTTTCTTAAGCAGATCCACCAGTCATGCTGACACTGCTGTATGAGGACACTAAGTTATGAGGTTGGGACTGGAACTGAAAGACTGTTCTGGTTCTGGCCAGAACGGGGTTAATTTTTGCAGTAGCCAGAAGGAAGCATGGTTAGGACCCAGAGGTTATTCTATACCACCTATGTCATCTTCTGGGGACGAGTTCCCTTATGGATGGCAGAGGCAGAGGTTGGGTATGGTCAGGGGGTTTCTGGGAGTTGAGCAATCACATGTGAATCATTCGCCTTTTCCTGTAAACTCTGTTGTTACTATTATTGCTGTTGCTGCTCATTTTCTTATCTCATTGCTGTTTCCAGTAAATTGTTCCTATCTCAAGCCATGATCTTTAACTTTTGTGCCTCCAATTCTCCTCTGCCGCCTATCACAGGGAGAGGGGGAGTGGTTGAGCAGTGCATGGTTTGGACTGTTACAGTGAGAACCCTAAACTGGGAAATAGCATTCCAAACCCACAACACTGTCCCGTGACATCCTCTCCAGCAACAGTCTCATTAAATGATGCTGAGAACCCTTCTTGGTAGTAAAGCTGCTGTGCCCTCACCACAGCATCTAACTGAGTTCAGGGCAATATCTGAACTTGTGTAACAGAAGGAAACACAACTAGATGTCTTAAAGTTCATTCCAGCAGTAAGATACAATTTTTCATGAAACAGGATTGAACACCAGAAAAATAGACACTTTAAAATTCTGGTCCTTTGCACAGATCAGCATACCTTAAGAAATTTATGAATCTGATAATATAATTGGGATGGTATTAAATAAAGTGCATGATACTTTCAATTTATACATAAGCTGGAAACTCATCAACTGCAAGTGATATAGAACCAGGTTTGCTGGTAGAAGGGTGACTATAAACTTCCAGTGTTATTCAGAGATCAAAATCACAAAAGATACGACCAAATAGATTAAATAAGTTCCTTGCAGAGACACAATCTCACTTGAGAAAATAAAAAACTTTTTAGGCTTTTTGTTTTGCCTAATCACAGTTTTCTGATTCTGGTCACATTCCTACAGCCAGTAACCTGAACAGAACAGAGTAACACATGACAGAAGAGGGACATGAGTTCTCAGGATATTATTATTTACCCCAAGTTTATTCTGGACATTAGAAAATGCTTCAATGTGATTTTCAGCATGCTAAAAGGACCTGGAGGGTTCAGGGGGGAAAAGAAAATCTTAATCCATTCTAATAAGGACCTTGTTCCATAGCAAGTTCTCTCTAGTATTAACATAAAAATATGTTAACTAGCTGTTCGCAATGCATCAACTCATACACCATTTTCTTTTTAAAAGAAGGAACTAAAGCCAAAGTAGTAAAACATCTGTGTCTAACAATATACACCTGTAGCTGCTCTACAATCCATGATTTCACAATTCAGGTTCTACCAGGCTTTGGGTCTAGACTTAATACAAAGCTTTCTTTAACCTATAGCTGTTAACATGACCAAGTACATGTGTGGATGTTTCAAATATCCATCTACATTAACGTAAAGCAATCTGAGTAGTCCTATGAAGTAGATAGTTTTTAAAAACATGAAAAATATTTTGAATTCCAATGTATTTTTATGGCTTTTGAAATTAAATTGTTCTATCATATTTACACAATGCCCAGATAATTCTCTCTTTTTCTTTTTGTCATTACAGCAAACCATGAGGGGGAAAAGGTTACTTCTTGCCACATTCTCAAAATCAAATCTACTTTTGTATCACACATGCCAGAGGAAAAATGTCACAATTAAATGGTTCATAAGTATAACACTAAAATTACTATTTAAGTCAATGTAATTGAACAGAAATTAAAATGTAGTTTTTAATTGCATATTACAACTTAAATGGTAGCACTTAGCAGAAAGTGTTAACTCATTTATTTTTTAATTGTTAGCTGCTTCAAGGCAATTGTTTCAATGCAGAAAAAAGTGAGAAGCTCTTCAGTAAATTTGATTATAGGACACTCAGGCATGTAGATCAAATAAAATATAGGTTGAATAGGTAATTAGGTTTGGCCTGTGATACATTAACGTGGAGACAAATTCCCAAGGAAAGGGAATGCATGTTTTTAATTTCATTCTCTCTCAAACACCACTCTGTTTGGATTCTGAAATGAAGTGTGAAAAGTATTTCCATTTGATGGAGAACATGAAATTGAAAATCTTCTATAGTATATATGTCAATGAATTCTTCAGGAGAATTTTGTAAATGTCATAAACTTCAAACAATAAGTGCATAGCGTAGTAAGGATCAACAGATTGCATGTGGCAACTTTTTTTATAATTACTTGACACATTAAAAATCTTTAGCCACACTAAATTCACTGGAGAAGATGAGCCCAAGGGCATGCAGATACATTAAAGCATATGATTAGTCCTTGCTAACAAGGAGAGTTTTTCCTTGCAGGGTTATTACTTGACTCATGAAAGTGTCAAATATTTAACAGCATCAGGCTGTATACTTCTCTTTCATCAATTTCAGTACAACATGGCATATTACGGGTATTCTGAAAACACTGACGTGGTTAAGTACCACTCAATACACTAAACCGTCCTGTGATGGTGTCATAATGAACAAGATACTATTACACAGCTAATCCTGCTGACTGCTCTGCAGTGCTGCCCTCTCCTCCATCTTCTGTCCTTCGTCCAGCTTGTCTGTCAGGCTTCCTGGCACAATTTATCATAAAATAGAGATCTTACCTCAGTAACTTTTGGATTTGTTTCCTTTTCTGTTTTTTCACATTGGTCTGTTGCTGGCAACATGTTTCTCCTACCTTCATTCACCCTAAATAGCTTACCCAAAATCAGGGGGGTTTTGTGTCCTTAACTTCCATCAAATATAGTTTTAACTGTCTCACTCTGAAGCATTTCACCACTACGGATAATGCCTAAAATAATGCTCTTTCTTTCACATCAAATGCAACTAAATTCTTTTACTAGCAATGCTATCTTGCTCTAATGCCCCAAACCAGCCTGGATATTTTGATCTCTTAATTTTTAACTCAAATGCAGGAAGTACTTTGCATCCCCAAAGTGTACAGACATACTCTGGAACGCAGTACTATGTAAGTATGACTCAGGACCATCAGTATGCTAAAACACAAAGGAAAAATTCAGCACCCTTCTCCAAATGGACAAGACGTCCAATGATGATAACATTCTGCTACGAAGAATACCAAAACATAGAGATTTACTTTCAACATACAAGTTGGCTTTGGTAGAGAACAAAAATAGAGAATGGTATCTAGCTGACAACCTAACACATGTTCTGACACGGCTCAAGGTAAGTGTGAATTCTGGCTATGAAAAAGGAAAGAAAAAGAAAAGGAAAGAAAAAAAAAAATCTACTGTCCCAGCAGAATATGCCTGAAAGAATTAGAAACAATATATGCATTTAGGACCCTAAATGGACTACCTGGAAAATGTCATTAACATGGCCCATACTAAACTCAACTTCAGTTCTGTTTTCCAACAGTCTAAGTTGTCAAGTAATAATGAAGGGTGTGTGTGCATGTGGGGAATCTGAGAAGTTTTCATGTATTCATAAAACACAGATCTGTGATGGCAACCTCAAGCAGAGCACTGCCAAAAAACTCCCAAATTTCAAAATTGTTAATTATCATGAAATAGTATGCATGTAATTGAAAATAAGGGCGACACTAGTAAAACTAGTTAAACATATAAACATTGAAGCTGCCTGTCAAATTCCCCATATATAACCACAAAGTTTGGGCTAAGTAAAAATCAAAGGTAGCCTTTTTTCATTCACACATTTTCCTTCCCATAATTTGTTGCCATTTGAAAATGTACCATTCCGTCTCATTCTTCCTGCGCTCAATTTCTCATTACCAGGCAAGTTCGCCAAGAAGAATAAAGAAAACACGCAAGGCAATGACAGATTGCAGTTACTGGTAGATACCCAGTCATCGAGACCAGTATAGTTAAAAAAACCCTGAAACACACACACATGCACACACTAGAAGTTACAAACTTAGATCCCCTAGTTACAAACCTAGAACCTTTATTGATATATTTTCTTTCTAGACCTATTCCAGACCTATTTCTTTCTAGACCAGATTTCCAATATGAATTACAAATATCACCTAGTAAATAGTAAAAATTAAAGTATTATGCTTTACATGTTCATGATTCTATGTTTTAAAAAAACCCAAGAAACCCAGGCACATAGTTTATGATTAAAAAGAACACCACTAGAAGAATTTTGGATGGTCAGAATGCTGATGTTCCCTAAAGAGGTTGATGTAAAAAATCTGATGCTATACAACACATCAAGTAAATACACGCTGTAAATGCATGCTTACTTTGTCAATGTTTGGGGGCTGCAACAAAACCTAAGTTTTCCATAGTTCTCAACTGCAAATGATGCAAGAACATCCACTCCTTCACAATTCGCACCTCAATGATAGCAACTCTTATTAAAAAAATTCTGGGTTTTGGAAATTATAGAAAGTGCCATCACCAATATGATAAACTAACCTCACTACAATGTACCATTTCTCATACTGTGCTAACTTCAAAAGTGCTCTCCTCTTTTGCAGGTTTGGGTAAGTAATATATTATTCAGTAGCATTTTATAAGAATGGTTATGGACACAACTCCTATTCCTTTAAATGAAATGCAACTGCATGCTCAAGTGTGCTGAAGTGAGAGTCTGAAGACTAAAGGTGATGTTTTCAAAACTGCATCCTGCCTGACAAAACCCATAGAGAAAATAGCTAATTAACTAGATTGAGATTCTCTGAAAATTCTGAAGTGACAAAATGCTTATGTCAGTAGTATTAAATGGTTTCTAGGCAAGGCAGGATTACGTATTTATCTTTACTATAAACAAAAGCCAAACATCTCTCACACAGTTCAGTTTATTTTTAGTAATTGGAGTTTACCATAGATTATAGTTTCTGGGTAATTTCTATAAATAAATTTGACCAAACCTCACTGTAGTCATGGCCTTAGGAAGATAAAGAAGGGAAAGCACCATGCACTGTGAAAGAAGATGCTGAATCTAACCAGGTTTTAATTGGTTTGTCTGGAAAACATGATCTAGAAATATCACTATGTATTTATACTTATAAATTAAAACTGGATTTATCTGACACTAACTTCATTCTCCAACTTAAAGATAGCTAAAATCACACCAAGAAAAGTAGGTAACTACTTTGCAACAAGTTTGCATTTTTCAAATTCATGTTAAAAAGCCAAAAAGAGCAGCAGTGAATTGAACTACAGAAGTCAGTACTATAAACTGCAAAGTCTTTCTGATCCCTGAGTTGTGGATCCTGTGAAAACTCTATTTCAGGGATATTTACCATCCTTGCCTCTCATTTTTTGCCAAAATTGTGAGGATACAGGGACTGATGAATTGCTCTTTCTCTTGGATGGGCAGGCATGTGGGGTAAGGTCACAGGGATTAGCAGCTTTCATGTCTTCTTCCACCTCCTACCCCTAAAACGTGCAACTACTCCCTTCTGCTTCTTTACTCTTCCTTTTGTAGTTGAGATAGGAGTGACTTTGTTTTGGGAAGTGAGTGAGGGAACTCTACCTAGGAAAACTAGGATTTCCACCACCGCCTGACTCCAACTGGGCTAAATCAGAGCAATCCCATCAGATGTTTTTCTACATCTCTCCCAGGCTGAGAGGAAAACAAAACCAGTGCAACAAAAACTATTAATTACAAAAGCACTGCACAATTTCTTGCAAATATCTGTAAAATGGATATGACCTTCAGGACAGAAGACACATCGCCAATGACAAAAGTTAGATCTTTAAGGATTGACTGGGAAAGATCAATTTCCAGTTTCTCCTCACAGGAATGAGGTTTCTCTTACGTCAACTACCACTGATTTTCTGTGATAGACAACTACCATGTCAATCTCAGAAATGCAACAGGACTTGAGACCCGAGGTAAATTAACAAGTCCAACCAGAGTTATAAAAGTTAATGTAAAAAGCTATACAGCCCTCATTTGGACCCAGGCATGTGGCTGAACTGAGATTATAGTACTGCCCAGTACAGAAACAGAACTGCATTTTAAAAACCCAGTGTGTTTGTCCCCCCAGGTTAATACTTTGCACAGTTAACCGGAGCTCTTTTGTAGTTTTCAACTGATAGACTCAAAAAACTGAGGACTACATACTGAAAGTACATGTGTGAAACTAGTCAGATTGAATTACGGCAGCAAGTCACATCAATCACTTCTTCTGGAACACAGATTCAGTTGGAAAACTACTGAAAGCTAAAATTTGACACCACAACATCTATAGCATAGTGTTGAAATCAGTGTATTACTCTTCTTGTCTGTACAAGACAAGAACCCATGCTACTATAATTAATTAGAAGGAAAGTTTAAAAACTCAATCAAAATCAGGAAATATCAGGCAAATGTTAACTGTATTACCTTAATTCAACACATATGCATGGCTGATTTATGTTTTTAACTAGTGCATAAGTGTTCCTATAACATATTGTTACTATCTTTAGGAAATGTCCTTAGGGAAATATATATTTTGGTTATTTGTTTCCTTTGCAATCTAGACTGAATTTTGGTTGTGCTGTGAAACATCCCATTTCCAAAACCCCTTTTTTTTCTAGCTGTCATATCAAATAATTTCTCTGTATCATTTAGGTAAGTTTTAATACTACCTTTAAATGTTTATAGCATGACTTTCTTGCTTGCAGGTCTAGCTGGCCTGAGCATGGCACATTTGAAAGCAGGATATTATTGAATTATATATTCTAAAAACACACCATTACTTTCTATAAATACAAGAATAAATAAAGAAATAAAGCTTCCTATGCTTTATTAACCTATCTAACCTAACTAAAGGTCAAAGAGAGAAAGGCAAAAAAGGAAATGCATAAATTACACATACTTACATAGCAATTATTCAGTTAGTGTTTATTCACAGTCTTTACATATTCATGACCTATTTCAGGCAAAACTCTGTAACTCTTGGTTTAATGCTTACTACTTGTGGCATTTGTCTCAGTTGTAAAAACTATTTCCTCTGAATCCAATGCTAGGAGAAATCAATTTCTTCATTATGTATTTACAAATAAAATTTGTTCTTTGATGTATATTTGCCATAACACTGAAATCACCAACTTGAAATGCTAGTTAAAGAACATATCATCATCCTACAATTTTATTCTTCCTTAAGAAAACCTGAGGACTAAAAAGCCTTGCATGTTTAATACTGCAGATTAAATTAGATTCCTGACCCTAATGATTTGATATTCACAGCTCAAAAGCAGACAGGCCTTATTCTAGATTTAAATATGTGGGTCATCCTCTCCAAGGAAAACTTAATAATTAAAAATAAAATTTTTTTAGAATCACATTTATTCTCTCCTTAAAGCTATTCAAGTCCAAAATAAAGTACTTAGAGGCTTAAATACTCAAGATAAAAGCCTGAAAAGAAGGTTATTGTCTGCATTTAAGGAAAGGTGACTCAAAGGGTACATAAAAGTAAACAAATTTATTGTTTCTACACAAAATTAGAAGTATATGAAATGGATAGAAATATGCTAAATACACTAATTTCCTAGAAATAGACTGCTCTGGCTCAACAGTCACATAAAGAAAAAACCAAATTAGCCACAAAGCTAACAAAAACATTGGCTTGAAAAATTGAAAAGGTCTTTCTGATTTTCTTTTGTTCATTAGGCTGACTGACTTAGTGGCCAGCAAAAAGGAGAAGAAAGGTGAATAGAATCACTAATATGTAATGACAAACATTTTAGAATAACCAAGGTGCCCAGCTATTTTGTTGGTATATCAAGTCCTGTTCCCTATCTCACCAACATAGTGTGTAATGAAAGGATGGCTTCTCCACACTCTCACAGGGTGCCATGGAAAGTCATGGAGCAGATAATCTTGGAAACCATCACCATGTGCAGGACAACCAGGGAATCAGGCCCAGCCAGCACAGGTTTATGAAAGGCAAGTCCTGCTTGACTGACCTGATCTCCTTTTCTATGATAAGATGACCCACTTAGTGGATGAATGAAAGGCTCTGGATGTGTCCACCTGGACTTCAGTAAAGTCTCTGACACCATTTTCCACAGCATCCCCTGCAGAAACTGGCTGCTCATGGCTTGGCCAGGAGTGCAATTTGCTAGGCAAAAACCTGGATGGATGCCCAAGCCCACAGAGTGATGGAGTTACATCCAGCTGGTGTCCAGTCACCAGTGGTGTCCCCAGGGCTCAGTGTTGGGATCAGTTCTGTTTCATATCTTTATCAGTGATCCAGATGGGGGGACTGAGGGCACCCTCAGTCAGTTTGCAGACACACTGAGTTGGGTGGGAGCGTTGATCTGCTGGAGGGCAGGAAGGCTCTGCAGGGGGATCTGGACAGGCTGGATTGATGGGAGAGGCCAGCGGTCTGAGGTTCAACAAGGCCAAGTGCCTGTGCCTGGTCCTGCCCTTGGGTCACAACAACCCCTGCAGCACTGCAGGCTGCGGACAGAGTGGCTGGAAAGATGCAAGTTGGAAAAGGACCTGGGGGTGCTGGTCAACAGCAGCTGAACGTGAGCCAGAGAGTGCCCAGGTGGACAAGAAGCCAATGGCATCCTGGCCTGGATCAGCAACAGAGTGGCCAGCAGGACTAGGGCAGTGATCATCCCCCTACACTCAGCACTGCTGAGGCCACACCTCAAATCCTGGGTTCATTTCTGGGCCCCTCAATTCAGGAAGGACATCGAGGTGCTGGAGAGCGTCCAGAAAGGGCAATGGAGCTGGTGAAAGGTCTGGAGCACAAGTCTGACGAGAAGCAGCTGAGAGAGCTGAGGGTGTTTAGTCTGAAGAAAAAGGAGGCTCAGGGTAGATCTTATCACTCTCTACAATTACCTGAAAGAGGTTGCAGTGAGGTGGAGGTCAGTCTCTTTTCCCACGTAACAAGCGATAGGACAAGAGAAAGTAGCCTCATAGTGCACCAGAGGAGTTAATTAGATTGCATATTAGGAAAAATTTCTTCACTAAAAGAGTGGTCAAGTTTGGAACAGGAGCAGTGGAATCACTGTTCTTGAAAGTGTTCAAAAGGCACACAGATGTAGCACTTAGATGTGCTTAGTGGTGGACATGGTGGTGCTGAGTTAACAGTTGGACTTGATGATCTAGAGGGGTCTTTTCAAACCTAAATGATTCTATCACTCTAACTATTATCAATATTTTATCACTAGAATTGTGTTGCACAGAAGAAAAATACATCTATTGTTCCATACCTGTCCACTGACCTTGGGCAGGAGCCAAAGAAAATAGGTAGATTTAAACACTTACTTTTAAAAGCATGTGTATAATTTCTCATTCATAGAAATAACTCTAACGTAAATATGCCAACTGTAGGAGTAGCTTACGCGACACAAACTGTAGAGCTTTTTATTATGCAAACCCCAAAATTCTGCTCAGGCTGAGCCCCCAATATTTGCAGTGACACTAAGCATAAAAAACTCTTAACACTTTCAGTAACACTCTAATGCAGATTTTATTTTCTTTTAAAATGAAGCATCTTTTCAGTAACACTACATTTTTAAGAGTTTGGTAATAGAATACTGAGATTTTCACCTCAGGGTTACTAAATTCAATACAGCCCAGATCAATAGTGACTCAAAGTCATCACCATTTGATGAGAATTCGGAGCTCAGGTTAAAATGTATTATGAACTTAGGCTAGCTCCAATGAATAGCTTCATAACTGACACTAACATATATGTTTGCTGGCAGTCTCAATGCAGAGCCTTAAATTCACCGGGAACACAGAGATATACTTTCTAGACCTACAGCAATCCTTCTGAGGCAGGATTAAGGCCCACTAGCTGGACACTGTGAGGAATCTCAGACTGCTAGCTGCTTACTTGTACCTGTCCCAAGAGTAGAAGCATTAGATTCCAGACACACTTCTCAAATACCATATTTGCTTCATTGCTTAGAAAGAGAAAATAAATTATTTCAATACTAAATGACCTCAGGCTGCACACCAGGAGAGAATAACCCTTCCCTTCAAAGACCAATTTATTAAAACATCTGGTTTACACCGCACCTTAATCCTGCTAAGATACAAACTGCTTGCTTTAGAAATTAACATTTTTTAAAAGCCTGGAAACTGTATTCAGGTAATCCGTCATATGACATCTGATTAGAACAAGCACCACATTATTTGCTACTAAAGAAAAAGCATACTCAAGTTTCAAAGCAGCACAGATGTGGGAAGATCCAAGGCAGAAGAGAGCAGGTGGCAGGCTAGTTGGCAATTACAAAATGTACACGGTTATAAAATGACTAAGACTTAATTGTCAAATCTATGCATTTTAAGCTAACAAAATAGTAATTTAGCATTTGTATGGCATTTTGCCTATTAATGTTAGAAAGCAGCGAGATCTCTTCCATACATTTAAAGTTACTCTATATTGTTGTTCCACAGCCAACTTTCAAATGAAACCTTTATGATTAAAAAGCTCACTCAGTTATCAATATCCTATATCTGAAACACAGTGCTTTGATGGCCCAGGCTGAGAAAAATAAAAACATAAATTGCATTTTAACCAGAAGAGTTCAGCACCAGAATGATCAGAGTCTACAGTTCAATAATTAAGAAAAAATGGTTACTACTTTCAGCATCTACAATAAACTGTGTGAAAACAATGCTTATGTATATTTTTATTTCACAGTATTTTTAATATTCCTAATTTAAAGGTAAAAAGTATAGCAAATGCAAGAGATGGATGCTAAGTTTCCAAAGCTCCCTGCACAAAAATAGTTTTTACTACCCCTGCTTCAGTAAAATCAAGCCAGGTGCTCCTGCAATATCAAAAACACCCAAATGCCAAGAAGTGCTGCAGGATAACATGAAAAACAAAAATAATGAGAAACATCATTTTCTATCCATACATCTGGTCCAGCTGGAAGGGATCAGGCACTGTCTTCCTCCACCTTTATCTCCTCTTTACAGAGCAAGCAAATATCAAAAGGTCAAAAGTATTCACCAGTCATTGAGACAGAACTTGGAACTCTATCTTCAGAGATGAATGAGTCAAATAATGATACGAAATGGAGATTCCAGTGGAGACGATGAGGAATCTATAAATCAAAAGGAATTATAATCCTGGTCCCACTGAAGACAATGATAAATCTCCCAATGATTTCTTAAGGGCCAAGATTTTCATGCAACAACAAAATTCTTCACATAAGCAATGAACTCTCATGAAAACAACATGTGCTACAAATCACATAAAATCATATCAGAACAAAGAGTATGAGAGAAATCCCACTGAGAGAAATGATTCATCAATAGCATGATTCCAAAAACAGCAAATACATATATTCCTGCATGAATATTTGCAGAAATGACTGAACAAGATCAGATGTAGCACAATATGTCCTCTAATAAATTCCTTTTCTTTCTTCCAGCTCCACATAATAGGTTGTTCAACAGGGAAGTAAAGGGTTAAATGGCTTCTAACTAATGCAATAGTGGCTTAACAACATATTCAGGCCACAAAATAATATATCTCAAAGAAGTCCATTCCCTCTAAATTTCCCTTAATTATTAACAAGCATACACAAAATAAGTTTTCCAGTCATCTTTTAGTGACAGATAAAGAAAAAAAACCCCAGAAATTCGAGTTAAGTAAATTAAGATTTCAATAACCTGAAAGAAGATCTTGTGGATCTTCTCCCTTTCAGAAACAGAGTACAAACATTCAGTGACAAAACAAAAATAATCTTTGAAATAAACTTTTTCTTTGCTTGCTTTGAAGAGTTTTGTTCATCAGCATGAGAAGGAGCTTTTAGCAATTCTTCCCAGGTTTGTAGTCATATGCAGTTTGTATGACTAGTATAACCAGCACTATATAAATATGCCATTTAGTCCTAGGTAAGTATATGATTTCCTATATATATATACACACACACACACATATATATATATAAACTTCTCTAGAGTCCCATTACTTCATTTCCATGCTCTCAAATACAACTGAGTCAGCTCACACTGTTTCCAACAGATTGAGTTCAAGAACAGGATAGATGGAAAGGTTTCATAAATGATCCAGGTAACATGCTCTCAGTATGTGCTTCCCCCTACGTGTGTTCCCAAATATGAATTTAAGCATCCTGGCTGCAAAACAAATTGAGTATTTCTTTCTCTCTGAATTTATGAAAGGCAGTAAGTCATAATAAATGATGGTAACTTTACCTAAAACAAAACTGGAACGGACTGGAAAAACCCTCTACCCTGTTATTTCCCTACAGTCTCCCTTTTTTTTTTGTGGTCTAAAACTCCAACTATTTAACCCTCCCTCATAAATATGATTTTCTAAATTTATTTTTACTGTTGCCTTAGTCTTTCTGTTAAGTATTCCTTTTTTTTTTTTGAAAAGCACAGTGATCAAAACTATACAAAAAAAGGTTCTAAAGGCGGATGGATCACTGCTACACAGAAATACTGAAAAATTACCTCTCAGTTCTGCAATACTGATATTATCTATCTCCCCATAGCTCACTTTCTTTTATGATTTCATTTAATATCTAATTCTAAGCAAAGAGTAAAAACACGGCAAGACTAGCTCCTTATGGACCTAACTCAGTGCATTCTCAAACTTGGGCAGAACAAAAACTTTACAATGCTGTAAGCACGGTTTTCATCTAGCTATGTAACCTTATGAAAAAAAAAGGGAAAACATTCCTCTTTCTCCTTCCCTTTGTAGAACATTTTACAATGCCTAAGAAGGAATCTGTTTTCTTCTCTACAGCCTGTTCTTTATCTACTTCAGTACTTAAATCCTATGGAAGCAGTAATCAAAAAGAATAAATCAGGAAGAGAAAAAGAACTCAAAGTATCCAAAAAGAATAAATCAACCTAAGAACTGAACATAATCTAAACTTTATATCAAATTAGGCACTTTGCACAGTACAGCACTTCCAAAACACTAGTTCATGGATTATAGGCACCTCTAAAGTACCAATATCAACAGTGCAGAGTAGTTGATGAACAATATTGAATTATTGTAATCATCTACACTTGGGATACCAACAGCAGGGAAAGCAACTCCACTTCTGACTCCTGGAAGGATGACAAAGTAACGTATTATTTTATCAAGCTACTTTGATTCTACCACACAGACAACTGGTTTGCTGGTAGAGTCCACATCCCTGAGCTACCACAGAAGACAAGGGGGAAAAAAAGCTAACAGACTTCCTTGTGAGTGAAGAATGACAATCCCAAGAAAAAAGTCTGATGGCAAAATGATTTATGAAAGAGTTACTTTTCCTAAAACAAGCAGAACTGAGACGTGAACGTTACACACCACTTGGTTTCACGTCCATGCAAGAGGCAGAAGAGGGATGCCGACCCAGTTCACATCTATGATGTGAAGAAAAATATGTATTTCTAAAAAGGAAAATGTGTCAAATGACAGTGAGGAACAATTCACTTGCGGTACAACCATTTTCCCAGTGAGCTTATTACAAATCATATGACACAGACCTTCTCCTATTACATACAAATGGCTCCTATAGGCTACTAGAGCCAGTGACATATACTCTCCATTTCTTTGTGCAGTTTATGAATCTCTTTCCCTCCATTATTGTATTAAATGTCAATGCCGCACCATGATAACCTATTAGCTGTCAAGCAAAGGAAGCACAACTCATCGCAGTTTGTTCAGGTCAAACACCTGACTCGGGGTATACCTACAAACTGCCTGGTTTTCCCTAAAAGGTTAACCCCTTTTGTAACAGAATATAATTTTAAAAATACACTAATTTACCAAAGCAATGAGATGCAATACTGAACATCCAGATGGAAGTTCAGAAAAATCAAGGTAGTTTTTTTGAGAACATCTGAAAGGATGGACCTACAACTAGTTCTCCTAGCAGCGTCCCTGAAGACACAACTTCTATATATTCTGTAAGGAGGTGAAAATTTATAGATGAAATAGGCCCAGTCTTATTCAATTTCTGCATTTTCATGGAAATTCAAAGACAGACTCAATTTCTGTCAGAGGGGAAGGTGAGTTTGTGGATCCAGATGATCAAGCATGCAACCAACCCAACTTCACTTCAAACACACCCTTCTCATCTGTCTTCCAAGGAAGGCAGATTTTCAAGACAGCCCACTAATTTACAACATTTATTCTCAGTTCCAACATGAAAATTATACATTTTCAAGCTAGTATGATTTAATAAAATTTACCAGAACACAATTATACTAACTGCCACTAAGAATCCTTATCTCTGAGTAGAAAGAACCTTAACAATAGGCCTAAATTGAATTGTTAGAACCTTCCCATGCATCAGATAAAATGCACAAAGTATGTAATCAGTTCTATAAAAAAAGATAATAATCTGCATATTATGAAGCAAAGGTTTCTTCTTTTTCCTTTGCTTTTCTTTTAATAGAGAAGAATCTACTCTTGCAAGCAAAATGTTATTAACTGCAATTAAGAGAAAGAACCAAGCCTCATACAACTTGACAGCATTATGTTCTACAAATTTCTAGTGAACGAGAATAGTATTTATATTAGAAACCATAGAGAGCTTTCATATAGCTTAATCAACAACATCCTATTATAACAACATTTCCAGTATCATTACACAAATCACACAGAACATTGATATAATTTTTTCTGTTATGTCTCTGCCAGACAATAAATACTTCCCCACACTTGAATGGTATATGAATATTGTGGTGGTATACACACAATACTCTGTTTTCCTGACAGGCAAGCAAATGAGTCAACATTTAAAATACACAACAACATGAAAGATTTTGAACCTACCTTCTTCTTCTGGGTTCTGTTCCTGCCTCCCAACCAATCATCCATCTGCTCCTCAATCTCTTCAATTGAAGTTCCATGATCATAAGATGGTATATACACACTTGATTCCAGAGCTGTGTATACAGGGAATTCTGATTTAGGTTTCTTGACTTTAGGCTTCTTCTCTTCTATACAAAAGTAAAAAAGAAGAAAAAGTAATGCTACTAGTATGGCAGGGATGTGTAACTCAGAAGGAGGTTTAGATTCTCAACTCTCAATCCTATTTTAAAATTACCACTGAGGAACTAGCTTCAATTTCTTTGTTAAAAAGAGAATCAGAGTTTTGCAGAATAATTTTATTTTTATTAAAAGTAAATAGCAATGCATCCACTTAGCACCTCTTCCATCTGAACTATGCCTGAAAGGGCCAAAGGAGTTAGGTCTTGTTACTGCTACACCACTTGGCAAAGAAGATTAGTATAGGTGAAAGCACAGGGGCTGTTAAAGTATTTTGAAAGCCCAGCTAGCTTCAGAGAAATTGGCAAAGGTAGAAAGGTGAATTTTAGACAATTCTGTATTACTTTATGGTCAGCAACGCTAAGTAGAAGCTTCTAAGTCAACAGATGGCTTCTCTATTCCCACATTTCTCCAACCACAAATAGCTCTGTTCTAGCACTTACACATTTAGGAAGATTTACATGTTGGACCTCATTTCTCACACTGATCACTGTTTTCTACTCCCT
>WEIT01016535.1:191-16283 GCA_013389985.1 Dryoscopus gambensis
TCCTTATAAGACGAGGTAGGAGTTTCAGTTTGCTTCACAGCCATACAGATATTTTAAAGGAAACTAATCTGGGATGAGCAGTTTTACTCCTCTTAAATGATTTACTGTATTTAATGAAACTGCATCCTTTCTTTGTCCCCTCCTATCCCTAAAATGAGGAGATGGATCATTATCACAGCTGGAGGCTCACTGGCATTTCCAGCCACCGTGTCATCCCAGACATATCCTGGCCTGTGCCATTGCTGTGACTATTCCCTAGGAATAATTAGTATGTCTTTTATAAGAGTGTTGGTGTGAGAATGCATCTCTGTTTTGTATAAAATTAGTGTAATGTTTGAGCAAATATTTAGTTTATTATATATTACAATTTCATTTTTATACTGCATATTATTATGTTTTTAACTTTCTATTTCATACTATAAATGCTAGCAGGAAGGTGTTTTTCTCAGCAGAAGCCTGATGGTGTCTCTGTGCTCAGCACAGCACGCACTGGGTTTTCTATGTATGAAGGCTGGATTTGCCTCGTTTCTTGTCAGTAGGCCTGGAAGTCCTTTATTAGCACCACATTGGGGATCTCTCCACCAATTGACTCAGAATTTTATTTCCAGCTGCCTCACTGCAGACAAATAAGAGCAGTTCTTTAAAGTACTCTTCCATCCCCCTTTGAAAGCCCAATTCTAGACAACACATGCAACAGGGACACAAATATCATCATGCTTTTTAAGCTGTTTGCCTTCTATTGCTAAAGTTAAATATGTTTTAATAATGGAAGTTACCAACTTGATGCCTCCTATCTGTTCCCTAATGAAGGCCAGAGGGAATTAACCCTAATCATTTGCTTCTTTCCTGGAAGCAAATGAACTTGTTATCAGTGAGGGTGTTCTGGTCCTTACCAGCAAGAATGAACTTCAGAAAATTGCCACTTGACATTCTACCCCCACAACCAGAAACTGAAATTGAAGCCCCAAGAGCAAAAACTTTAATAATGCAGCGAGTCTGTCAAGGAATTGAATTTAAGTAATGCTATAATGCAAAACACTAGTTACTAATTACTACAAGGAAGGAATTGCAGTAGAAATTTTCACCAGTTTGTTATTATACTGTGGCAGTATTATGAGATTGGCTTGGTCCTGCAATATAAAATGCTAATTTCAATTGATTTTAACAAATGAAGTAAGCAGAAAGCCTGTTTCGACTCCTGAAATTCAATTCTTAGAGAATGTATAAACTTTTAGCTCTCTAATAATAAATACAAGAAAAATACTGAATAGTTTTTATGACACAAGTGATTCTAAGGCTGTGATTCTGAGAAAGGTTGAGCTAGGGTTGTGCTCCTAAATTCCAGCTCGTTCTGCTTGCACAAGGTGTGCAAAAACCAACCCCCAAGTAAATGTGACACAGAGGGATGGTTAAAGGGTGAAGCTGAGAATCACAATCAAATAAATTTAACTCATGAAATAAAGGAACTATTTTAGTTTGGATGTCTTCTGCAACCAAGACCACTTCTGTTTAATCCGTGCCAACCAGTTGCATTTGAAGAACTCCCTTTGGCTAACATACTCTATTTTTTTCTGTGCTTCAGTTTTTGAAGTGTTTATTGTGCTAAAAGTCTCAAAAAATGGCAATATAAAAATAGATGACCATAACATTGAGACATCTTGTTAGTGGATTTTCTTAGTGAGAGGACAAGGTGGAAACCAGACACAGCTTAAGAGGTAGAGTAGCAACAAAGCAACAGCTAAAAAAAAAATGAAGTTATTAAATGGAGTAGGGGGATTGAAATTTGAAAGCTGGGAGGCCAGATTATATTGCATTCCTCAGAGAAAGGAGGAATAGCAGAACTGCAGATAGGCAAGGTTGCAGAGAGCACTGCACTACTGATGGTAAGGAAAGGAGGAATGAAAAGGTAAAGTGAACTAGAAGAATAAAATATGAAAACAGACCTGACCATGAATTCATGAGAGGAGTTTCTATTATTGAAATCAGTTCTGACTTTATTGAGTAAGAAAATTTAGCCCTCTTGATATGGGGCTGGAGCAGAGACAATTTAAAAGGAACGGACGCTAAGAAAGCCCAGATTCACAATTTTCATTTTCCCACCCCTCTACAAAATGTTTTCCTTCCCTTTCTGGAGAGCACCACCTGTGCTAGACAGTTTTTCAAAATGATCCCAGGCAGCCCTGCCATAAGATGGCAATTTTGTCTCTTACTTCCAGCTGTATGCTCTTATTAAGATGTTACTTGGTTTTTCCACAAAACAACTGCTGACAATACCAACTGGGAAAAGTGGGGCATGAATGCTGTTAAGCCTTTTCTCTTGTCTTTTTGGCATGAGATAATTTGCTCAGTGCACTAATTTGCAACAAGGTAAGACACAGCTTTCAGTCAATAGGGTCAGTTCTGAAGCTTAGAGCAACATTTTTTCTTTTGTTCCTCAGAAAATTGTCAGTTCTGTCTGGGGACTTCATTAGGGGAGTAACAGGATTCTTTCTGCCAGTTCTTCAGCAGGAACGGGAACCTCATTACCAATTTTTAATATGAAGAAGTGAGGGATAAGTTTGAATAACAAAAAATTGGAGAGCCATGTGACAGCACAGCCTTTCAACATGGTGCACTGCCTCGTGCAAGATATGGCTGAGTGGTTTTTGCACTATTTGTATTAATAAAAAATCTGGTTTATTAGGGTGTTACAGATATGGTGTGGATAGAAAATAATAAATTTTATCAATCTTATATATGTGCATATGTACTCATACATAGTCTTGAGGATCTTAAACTGACTTTTATGGCAAGTATGGAGTTAAGTATATTTATATATGTTACAAAAGTCTTTCACATTCAGTATAATAAAAATAACTAGCGGTATAATAACTAACAGTATAATAAAATAAAATATGCCAGATACAGACTGTGCATGATCCTGTATGTGGGTGACTCCCTGTTCTAGAAAATTTTTTGTCTTTTAGTTAGGAAAGGCCTTCCTACTTCTGTATCTGACAACCAGTAAGCACATCCTGGTAATTAAGGTAATGTAAAAATCAATGTACTAATTATTGGGTTTTCCCTCATTACTATATATACTAATAGTGAAATTCAGACTAAACTATATTCTAATTCAGTAAATTGGTTTGGCTCCATCCATGTGCATATAGGCTGTACTTTTTCAAAAGGTTTTTAATCCTGTAGAAGCCACTTGAGCTGATGAAAAGCAATTTTAGTGCAAGAGTTTGAAGAATACACATTTCTGGCAATGCACAGTTACTCTCTAGATGGGAGTAAAGAGACGGAAGGCATTGAATTGAGAATGTGGCCATGCCAGTAAATGTCTGCTGCTTGTGCAAGATCTTCTGAAGTAATTTTTTGTTAAGGTTTGCTCCTGTGAGATGGCAGAGTGAATTTGCAAGAGCAAGATTTGCAGGAAAAGGCGTTTCCTCATGTTTACTGGTATTCAATACCAACCATGTCTTTACAAGACTGAAGAGTATTATTTTCACTTCTTCAAAAGACATGGCTAAAACAACCAGCCCAAAATGAGAATTTAAAAAAAACAAAGAAAACCAAACCAATAAACAAACCCACCACCTTAAGCCAAAATTTAATAATTCCTCCACACTAATTAAGTCAGATTCTGGTTAAAAATAATTTAAAATAATTATCACTGCTTTGATATGAGTGTATTGTTAGGAGTAAGCCACTAGCTACAGAATAATTTAGACAGAAGGGACCTGCAAAGGTCTGTTTTTCCAGTGTCATGCCAAAATAGGGGGCTGCCATCAAAGTTTGGGACCGCTCAGGTTCTTGTCTGGGTGTGGTTGTGAAAACATCCAACAATGGGTTTTCTTCAAGATCCCCTTGGGTACCTTTGACATCACAAAACTTAACAGAAGTTATATTATGTGCTGCATGCAAAGTTCTCAGTAAATTTTACTATTAGGTCAATTATCCATGTCTTTCCATAATATAGTTTTATACAGTTATTAATGTTAGTGATTTTCATTGCTAATTAATGTGCAAAGAAGAAAAGATGAAATAAATCACATTACTTGATATCATATGCAGCAGATGCAGGTTTCCAATTTGCTCTCCGTGCTTTAGACTGAATTTGAGCTTTGTTCTCTATGAAGGTTTGGACCTTACTTCTCCATACAGGTGAATAAATCTCCATTGTATATCCTGCCCAGAACTCTGTCCTCCAACCTTTCTGTTCCCTCAGAGCTACTGCACATTCTCCTCTACTCTTAAAAAATAAATAACAATATTTAGCCCTGAATTTTCTGTAATCAAGCCACAAACTGAACTTAAGTCCTTATATTCTCTGTGAGTGTATATATTAAAATATATCACATAAAGATATAGTTTTTCTTTTAAAAAAACCTCTCCCAGCATGTTAATGTATTAAAATTTTACCATTGTGAACAGCAACGTGCTGTATACATAGGGAAATCTCAGCTTTGTGAAATGAGAATCTTTTTAATTGTCCTTCTGTATATGAATCTGATAAAATTAATAAGAAATGAGCTTCCAATATGCTTCAGAAATGCCAGCTTCTTAAGGGAATGTTTTGATAGTGTTAGTTTTTTTTTTAATAACAATTGCATTAGACCCCATTTACTGCTTTCTGTTTTCATACATTATGCTTCATTATTTGCTGATTGACAGTTTGAGTTGTTTCTATTCTCCTCCTGCTTAATTACATACAGTCTCTTTGTTATTCTGCTATAATTTCATGACCATGCTAATGAAAGTATTGGGACTATGGATTGATTTCCATGGAGTCTTATCTTTTTGTAATTTAGGGGCTGTTAACAATGAGGAAAAAAAAAACCTTCAAAAATTTGCAATTTAAGACTAATTTCTATCTAATTAATTAAAAGAGAAGTAAGTCCTGGTACTTCCATTATGACAAAACTGAGAAGCTTTGAGCTCTTTGGTTTTGAGATCTGCAGATGCAGACCAGGCAGTATCCTGTAAAATGTCTCCAATTCCCACCTTGGATAGCGATGCACAGCTGGGGGCTACTAAATATATTTTTAAAATGTGATGAAAGTGAAATGCAATTTTCTAAATATGAAAAAGAAGATGAAAAGTTTCAAGAAGTGAATAGAGGCATCTGCCTATGGCTGCTTTATAGAGTGTGTATGAACCTCCTACTGTCTAAGTGGCATATGGAAAGTCTAGCTGTAGTCCCTAAAATAAAATCCTGGGTTTCTCCCTTAGAAGCCATAGCCGTAGTAGTCATTCTAGCAAGAAACTTGTAGAACATTTTGCAAAGGAGTGGTAACTCACAGTGAACTTTCTTAGTCTTTTGGAGGTTTTTTTGGTTGGTTGTGGGTTTTTTCCAGTTTTGGAAGGAATGATGTCCTCTACTGTTTTATTGCCTCCATATCTTGTGTTATCTTGTGCAGATGTAACTCCAGTAATAGAACTGCAAGATCAAAACCAACTTGAACTTGAATTTTTATTAGTGGCTATGTCAGGCATTATATTGAACTTCACTTCTTTTTAAAATATTTCGCATGCGTATTCCAATCCTGGTGTAAATACCAAACGAGCCAAGTCTGTGCAATGCAGGACCAGAGAGGGAGGTGTGAAGATAAATTAATGATTAGTGTTCAATTAATGACTTGTAAACATCAGTCTGGCTCACGATGTTGGTGAACTATGAATTGCTGGAGGCTGGGTGAGGATTCTGGGGCAATGTGACAAACGGGCCTTTGGGATTTTGTCTCTGGCCTGACTCAGAGACCAGATTTTTGGTTTGACCCACAGAGTTGTTTGGTTGTTTCTGTGTGTTTTGTTTGGTGGGGTTTTTAAAGTGCATAAGATGTGTTGCTTTTCAAGACTCTTTCATGGGTAGTAAAACTTGCATTGTATTCTTGCACCAAACCTATGTATTTGCACAAACCATTTAAAGGATCACAGCCAGTATCTGCTTTTATTTATGTTGTTGTAAATCCAGAACAATTTATTAGTTACTTCTTTCAATGTCATGAAAGGAGAGTTTCACCCTGACAGTCTTTGTCCAAAGGAAGCAGAGTTCAAGTGTCCATGATGAATGGTTTTTGTTGGTTTGGGGTTTTTTCCACGCTGTTTCAGATCCAGGGAAATATGCCAGTAGTAAAACTGCACTAATATGAAGGATTGTGTTTGATTCCTGACATTTCCTTTTCAATAACAGCCAAATATCTAAAATCATAAACAAGGCCTTGCATTTATAGATTACTGTGTGTCCAGGGATTTCAGATATCTTCATGAATTCAGCAATCATTATGCTCTTCCACAGGTGAGAAGTAAATTTAATGCAATATTTTCAAATAGGGAAATGGAAGTACAACGAGAGAGCAGAGTGTCAGTGACAATTCAGGGAGTGGAATGTGATATATTAAATTCAATTAATTGATCAGAAGGTTGAGGGAGGTGATCCTGCCCCTCTGCTCTGGTGAGACCCCACCTGCAGTGCTGCATCCAGTTCTGGGGCCCCCAGTGCAAGAAAGGTGTGGCCTCGTGAAAGTAGGGTCAGATGAAGGATACAAAAAAGTTGCAAGGGCTGGAACAACTCTGCTATTGAGAGAGGCTGAGGCAGCTGGGATTGTTCTGCCTGGGTAAGAGGGAGACGTTATTGTGGCCTTTTGATATATACCAGGAGCTTGTAAGAAGCATGGAGAGAGACTTTGCCAAATACAGACAGGACAAGGGGCAATGGTTTCAAACTGAATGAGGCAAGATTTATATTGGGCATTAGGAAGACATTTTTTACAATGATGGTGGTGGAACAAGTTGCCCAGAGACATTGTGGATCCTCATCACTGGAAGTGTTCTATGGTTCTACGAACGCTGTAATTTCAGTGGCATGTCATGAGATACAGGTTAGTTTGGTCCTAAATCTCCTCATGGATTAGCTGCACAATGGAATTTCTGCCTGCGCTGAATTGCTTGTTATTTCTAATTTCCGCCATTGTAAGAGAAAAGAACTGAGCAAGGAAAGTGCATTGAGTGTATGCAGGTACCTGAGCACAGTGAATGGAAATATTTACTATATATACATACATATGTGATATTAAGTGAAGATCAAAATGCCGTAAGTAAAGGAGCACACCACTGCTTTAGAGTAGCACACCACTTTAGAGTAATTCTATGGGTTTGAGCATTAATTTCTTCATATACAAAAAGCATATAAGGTAATATTAAATATTCATTTGAACCATTGTACTCTGCTTCTGCAGTAACTGAGGTGCAATATATGCATGTATGCAGTGACTTTGCATTAACCAGTACTGAATAATGTGCTTTACAGGCTACATGCTTGAATAGCAAGATGCTTTGCATTTATATAGGACTCTCAATAAAAAAACCTGAAATATTTTTGAAACAGGCTTAAGCATTGGTATCCCTACATCCCAGCTGGAACATTGCAGAACAGAGATTGAACTGTGTTAACAAAACCCTGGTGATTATTTGGGATGGAATCCATCATCGGATAGTCATTTGACTGCTGGGGCATAAGAAAAAATTCTGATATTCTAGATGGATGAATGTTGCTAATCCCTTAGTATATTTTTTATATATTTTTTAAGATTTTAATAATCATTTTATAAAGAAAAGCACTGTAATTTTTCTGAGTTTCCGCAATGAGACATTTTCTTCATTCGGTCACTGATGGCTTGAGACATCAACTTTTATAAAAAGAGCTTTTTGGGGGAGCAGATACTCATTTTATGACATGGCCATTTCTGGTGGGTATTAGTAGCTGTTGAGATTCATGCTAAATCCTAAGTTCCCCATTGAACTGTCTCTTTAAATGAAAACTCTTTGCCTGCTCGGGAGGTGTTGGAGAAGTTCTCACTGGGGACGTGCTGTGACCTTGGTGTTGTGTGCCATTTGTGCATCATTAAAAGGTTGTAATGAAGCTCTGCCACACACAGATTGTAAAAGGTCAAGCAGAAAGTTGGGAGCCAATGAGGTTGGGAAGAAAAATTGTGCTAGCAGCAGAGGTTGAGGGATTCATTATATTGATGCTATGGGGTTTTCAGCAGAGTAATAACTGAGTTAGCAATAGAATGTAAATCTTCTCAACCACTTAGTCTGAGCCTGCTTCTTCTTGATTTGTGGGGATATATTTTTACTAGAGTACAGGAAAAGTCATTATGCTTTCAAGAAAGCCACTGGAACTAGTTAATGCATTGTAGGTAAAAAGACAGAAGCTAAACAGAACAGGATGTGGCTCATCTGTAAAAACAGGGTGTTGGTGACAGCAAGAGAAGGATTGTACCCAACAAAAATGTTTATTCAAATAATTGGAGTTGCTGCACCCGGTAATTGTAGGTTTGCAGGTTTTGGTTGGCAGGTTGTGTCATATCTGTGTAGAATGCTGTGATAATAACTATAAATGTTGCCTTTCGGGTTCATAGCATGAGAAGGGGCAGTGGCCTTCCAGAGTCATATTTAAATGAGGAGGTATCCTTCAGTCCCGTAGATTTCATCATTCCCTATTTCTCAGAACAACAGCTCTAAGTAGAGGTGCTCATCAGAGCAACATTTAACAGACCATGTAACTTCCTTGTATTATAATTTACTTGAAATTAATAATGTGGAAGAATAAACTGTAATTGCCATGCCTTTATAAAAATTGAGAATAACTAAAATATATGGAACAATTTTGCTTTCCAGTTCTCTGGAAACATATGGAATTATGTTCTGGCATAATTTGGCACAATCTGGCCATACGCAAAAAATTATATGAAAGGACGTGGGTTTGTTTTACTTTTATAGTCTTGTATACAGGATTTTCCTCAGTTGTGCTATAAAATTAGATACTTTTTGATACATACGGGAAAAAAATACTAATTTAATAGATTGCCATGTTACCAATTTGATTTTCTAGGAAGTGGTTTCCTTAGCATGAGAGGCACCAACCTGGCATGAACAATCTAAGACATTTTGTGTTAATTACTTAAAAATAAAGTTTCTCAGTTGGGGTAATTAAAAAAAAAAAAATCTAATTCTAATCTCATATCTATGGAAGTCACCAAGAGTCTTTCTGTGGCTTTCAGTGACCAGAGCCTGGAATATTCCCAACTTGTCCTCCAAAGTATTTGCATTTCATCCGAATGTTTATTAATTCATAGATATTATTTAGGGAATATCTCCTGAAAGAGGAAAGGTGTGCAAAAGCAGATATCATCCTCACTGTTATCCACATGGAGGATCATAATTTTCTGTACTTGGATGTTAGAGGAAGGATCAAGCCCATTACTCCTGAATGGCCCTAAAAACATAAATACGGATGTTCATCACTTTTTGTTCCTGGCAGGTGATCTTGTAACTAATCTAATGTGTCAATTACACCCAGCTTTGAAAAAAGATACTCAAAGTATTTGGAAGGAAAAAAAAGTGACTAAACCATGTTATTTGGCATTTAGTCATCTTCCATCAGATCGCTGTAAATTACCTGTCACATTATTCCATTGCTGAACATGCTTTGTTTCAACATCCTCAGCTAAACAGTTACATATCTTGTACCTTTCTTCTGTCACACTTTCACACTTGCTATGCAGTTCTGTTTTGTTCTAGAAAATGCCATTTCTCTACAAACTGTGATTAAAGAGCTCAGAGGGGTTTTCAAAGCAAGCTTTAATCAATATTGAAAGCTTATTCTTTTGTGCATTGATTATTATGCTAAGGTGTTTAATTAATCAACAGATGTTATTTTAATAGAGAAAACAGTCCTGAAGAAGCGATAATGGAAAATTATAGAATTTTTTTTTGACACCAACTTAAAATTTTCTTTTAACACTTGCCCACCAATCCTATGAACTTGAGACAGTCCTGCTAATCCAAAACTGTTCCTTTTGGAGGCTTTTATCTGTTTGGTCTCAAGCTCCATCATAAATAGATATGTCTGCAACCAAGAATTTCAACCCCCAGATTTACCCAGCATTTCTCTCAAAAATGGAAGCAACTCATATCTTGGTATGGGCCCTCTTCCTTAGCTACATTACAACATCAAATCCCTGCAGTCTGTTGCAGTGCTATTGAGACATGTATATGCATTTGGATGCTATTTCAAAGACACCCAGTTTGTAGGTATTTCAGGTGCAGTCTCAAGAGCCAGGCTCCCTGAGGCTGTCTAATTCATTCATTTGTACCAAACAGGATGAGCCATACAGCTATCATTCCTGATGGGTGTCAACACCCATCTTTGTACGCTTCTAGGAAGGAGATTATTGTACATAACTGTCCTTATATTTAGATATTTTTTCCTATTTATTAGCCAAAATTTCTCTTGCATCACTTATTCCTGATACTGCCATCCATGAAAGAGAGATTAAATGGAGTCATTTACATATTACCAAATCTTTTATATCCTCTTCCTTAACATTAAAGCTTAAACATTTCACATTGTTGCTTGTCACTGCTGCTGTTCCCTGAACAATTGTCTCTCCTTTTAGTTCCTGTCTGGGAAGGAGGTGCCCAAAAGCAGAGGTAGGTCTCTCGACAAAGCCTTTCCAATGCTTATTAGAGCACAAAGGATCATTCTGCTTGTCCTAGAGGTGCTACTTCTACATCTACTATTACAAGGTGTTTGCGCATCTTGCTTTCTGAAAAGGCTTCTGCGGAACATGTGAGGGTTGGATAAAGACCAAGCTGCAGATCCATTCAGGGCAGGGAGGGCACTGAAGCCACTGTTTCACCTTGTGCCCGCTGCTCCCGTGTCATTGCCATTGCAAATCTGTTTGGCTCTAAAGCTGCAGAGTCTGAAACTGTCTCGCAGCTAAAATGCATTGTTATTTTGCATTTTAATCCAAATCTGGTGCAAACAGTCTTAATTATCTACAAATGCTTTCTTCGAAACTCCCGACACAGCATTTTAGCATCCAGTTGGGCTGCCAAGGGTTAAGAATCTGGACCATGCCAACAAAACCAGCATATCCAGGTAGTGGCTTCGTTAGTTCTACCCCGCTTGCTCTGACTTCACTGTTTAGGATCTGTAAAGCATGAAAGGAGTGCAAGGCTGTAGAGAAGTGAAAATGAAGGAGTTACGAATCGCCCGTCGCTCTGTGCATTCACATAAGAAAAAGTTCTGTTGAGTAAGTAGCACCTTCTTGTCTCATTTTCTTTCTAAAGCAGAATTATACTTGGTTAAGGCAGGTTGTTGGGAAAACTTATTTGTGTTGAGGAACGTATATGGCACTGTGATAGTATTTTCTATTTATATTCACTTCTCAAGATGTACGTTGCATCAGGTAATAAGGCTTTCAGTTCTATGTATCAATTCTCTTTTGCTAGTATGTTGTAAATGTTTTGCTAATTACAATCAGTTAAGATACATGAAACATTATGTCATTATTCCTGTTACAGCATCATTCTTTCAGTGAGTTATCTTTGCTATTGACAGTGCAATTATTTCACTGCTGGAGAGTGAAAACATGTATGAAGAACAAGATAAGTTATCAAAAATAGCACCTTCAGAATAAAAATGAATAACGAATGCATGTGCCTTGAATTGTGTAGAATACATATAACCTGTTTTCTCACAGTAACTGACAAATAAAAACTGCTTTTTGATTCCTTTTTTTTTTCCTCTTATTAAAAATGTGACTCGTACCCAAATAAAACTACTTGGCATGTATATTCAGGGAAACCTGAAGTATAAACTTGTTTTTAAGACAGAAACATTTGCTTGAGTGCAGTAATCAGTAGACATTGGGTTTGACATTGCAGATGATTTATTTTTCTAGGTTTTTTATTAGATTGAGATTTGCAATACCTTTGGTTTAGAAAATGTAGTCTTTGTTCCCTGTGAAAACAGATGCAATCAGAATTTTGTAGGATGTAGAAACATTGTTCTCACAGTAACTTTACACTTTTAAATTTAGGCCAATATTTTGGGATAGACAGTTTGAATCTCTGGAAGGCGTTACTGACCTGACTGGCCAAAATATGGACCGTTTTCTCAGGTCATTTTTGGCACTAGCATTGCAGTGCTATGGCTAGGGTTAAATTTAGCATAGTGGCCCAAAAGGAATACTATTCAGATGAATTGAATTGTAGAGTTTTTGTCTATTCTGAGTTCTCCATTTTGAATCACACACAATATTTTGTAATCCTGTTTTTCTTTCCAAAAATGCATCTTATTATTTTCAGCAACAAAATGTGCTAGGGATTGTGAGTCTTGGAAAATGACTGAGCTTCAGTTGAGGCCAATTTTTGCAACAGTATGTTAATGAAGCTTGAAAAAAAGTCTTCATTTTCATGTTGAACCATATAATAGAGTTAGCACTTCAGTGCCCAAATTATGTAAGTGACAGAGAAAGGGAGAAATCAAGATCCCTACTCCCAAAGCAGTGGAATTAAACAGGCTTCAGATCATATTGAGAATCTGTGCTTGTGCTCCTTCTATTATTAGACAGAAAATTCCTTCCTGTAGGGCATTGTTAATAAGCCAATAACTTTTGGAGTTACTCATTATCTTTCCCATCACACTGGCGCTCCTCAGGTTACCCACCTTCCGCGCCCGGCCCATCCATGCCGCTGTTCCAACCGCGTTTCTGCTGAGAGAGTCAAAAGGGAATGGTGTTACATTTAATGTAATTTGACAGCTTTAACTTTACTATCTCTAGCTGTGGCCTTCAGGAGATCACTGAGCTTTAAGAACATCCACTTCTTCTGGGCAGTGCTGACTGTCCGTGCCTGTGCAAGTGTCCTGGAGCTCTGTTGTGGGGTTGAAGGATAAAGCTCTTAGCTGCAAGTAGTCACGCTAGCCAAGAGCCTCACCTAACCCCTGTTTCCTGGGGGGCTATTGCAGATGGATGTTTTTATTTATGGCAGCTCGTCATCACTCCTATTGAAATTTAACGGTGTATTGCTGTGAGATGGGGTCATCAGGCCACTTATTAACTTACCCAGCAGGAAAATAAAAATGCCTTTTGGGCCCCACTGGCAATATTTCTTGAGTACCTTCTATTTAATCACCTTCCTGATACGTCTGGGATGTCAGTTATCTGCACTGCATGTTTTATTGAAGTGTATAGAATGAGGTGTGATTATGATTTCTACATTCATAGTAATGAAGTAGTAGCTTCCCCATGGTATCTGAAATTACTGTTGCTCCACAGCATCAGGGATACTTATGACATCAAAACCCAAGTTGTTGTATTTTATACCTTTGCTGCTAGCACTGAATTTCTACATGGTTACTCAACCAATTAAGCCTGGTTTATTACTTTTAATTACCTGTCTAGTTTACTTTGTGTTCTAATTTATCAAAGCAGGCTAGAATATTTTATACATGGTTACTTTGTTGCTAACAGACAAGGCACCTACACGCCACATTATGTGCATGCAGTTAATGCTGTCTCTGAGAACAGCATTAGGAGAGGTGGGAAGGACATTCTTAAAATATCATTTCAAGGATCCTAGACCCAAATTGTGATTTTTCTTAAGAGCTTCAAGTGCAGCCCAGTCTGTAAATAGCAATATTTGCAAAACCCCACAGTGACATCTGAGAAATTGCATTCTATTCCTTGAAGCTATTATAGGGGAATCATTTGGCACTTATTTTCTTGCTGAATTTAGAGCAAAAATAGTTAAGTAAGAGGGTGCTTTTCTCAGAGTTGTGTACTTACGTCTGACAGTCTTGCTGATTGGAGAAGGCACATGAGCAGGCACATGAGCCACAACAAAAGACAGAGCAAGTGGAATTTGCAGGTCTCCATGGATATGTGCTAAGTTATTTCTCACAGCTTCTCCACCTCCCTCTTCTTTTCATCTTCAGCTCATGGACAGCGTATCTCCAAAAGTTGTCTAGGACTTCTCTTCTGGAGCTCTGAACAAAATGTCCATTCTGTATTTCCTTTATGTTAATGAAAGCATGTTCATTTCCTAGGCAAACTTCAGGATGAGTTCTCTGTTCTAAGCCTGGACCACTTGACAGTTGTCAAGACAGTTGATTCCTTCCTTTTCTTCCTCTTCTTCTTCTAGACTCTTTTTCAGGAAGCTGGTCTTTGAAGCCATCCTGCTTTCTGTGAGGGTTTTTTACATCTATGTCCTGTTTGCTTTCTCTTTTCCCACCATGAATCATCTTTGATTGGTTTTATTTGCAATAACCTTAAAAAAGCTGTTCTGTGCTGCTGAATCAAAACCTTATCCATCATCCTGTCATCTGTCCAAACTAACACCCCAGCAATGCCAGAGATCTTACGTGACTGTTCAGTTTTAAGCTAAATTCATCACATCTAAAAGAGAATTCCCTCACCTATTTCTATTCTATCGTATTGAAGCTGGATAGCACTGTCTTCTGCCTCTAAAAGCTCATTTAAAATGACTTCTAAAGCTTGTAAATAATAACCCTACAAGTGTGAGAACAGTACTTAACTCTATGGAAAGGTTTCTAGAATAATTTTTTAGTTTGTCTCTCTTGTTCTCCTTTGTTTTATTCCCTTGTTGATTATAAACAAGTTTTCAAATTTTTGGGGGAAAATCTGGCTGCACAGCACCAGCTATTGAGCTAATCTGTCTGAGGCTTCTGAACAATGTAGAGAAGGTAAGTCAGAATATACAAATGAAAGACAACATGAAACTATAGAATATGATTCATCATTGGAGGGCTATTGAAAGTAAAGCCTTATTGCATAGGATTTCAGTGACAAACTGAATCTGCAAGTCAAGTGAAATATGTTCCTTTAATTTTCAGTTGTCCACAGATTTTATGTGAGTGCTTGTGTGCTTGCTGTAAGACAGAGACACCACATAATTCCTCCGTATTGCATGGAAAAACCTTCAGCTGAATCCTGCGTGGTGCTGTGAACCTTGCTCCCAGACCTGGTAATGCTCTTCAGTCTGGGCTGAACTTGAACTAACAGGGATAGCATCCTTGGAGAGCTTGGTTTTGGCACGTTCTTTTCTAGTTTTCAGTAAAATCACTGAGAAATTGCGGCCTCAGTGGCTTCAGAGAAAATATTTCACAAAATCGCTTGTGAAGCGTTCAAGGCAAAGAGCCAGGGAGTCTAGAGAGATAAGTTTCTATCCTGACAGATGATACATTTTTAGAGTGGGTTTACATTGTTCGGGTGCACTCTCAATACACAGCACTCGGGAGCCTGCAGCAATCACACATGGAGTCGTGGTTATGGCCGAGCTTCAATATTTCACAGAATCTGCTGAGAAAATGGGAGGGGGGGGGAAGTCATTTTCAATGCTTGAGGCACTCAGGTATAAATTGTGCTCTCTTCTGTGACTGACAGAGCTCAAGAAGATAAAACCTTTTTTGGAGTCTTAGAAACACAAGATTATATGCCTGTTCACATACATACAGCTGCTTTTTTAGTGCTGTGCAGCAAAATGTCATGAAGAATGTACCAACATGTTGGTGCAATGACCTGTAACAGTCAGAAGTCCTAGAACTGGCAACCAGCAGCCTTCAGAAAACTCTAAGCTGTCAGCTGCAACTTTTAGGCAGCAAATTTCTCAGTAAATAGACTATTAATCAGTTTAGACAGCAGGAAATGTGAGTGATCAGAGCAAAGACTGGCATCCTGATCAAAATACAGATTTTATTTACTTGCATTTGTAGGTGATGTGAGCTGACTTGAGCTGAGGTAGAGCCTCTTAATTTGAGATGTTTTGAGTACAGAGTTTATAGACGCCGAAGAAACTTCTGTTTGATGGCTCTTCATGGATTTGCATACGTTGAAGTGAATGGTGGAAAACACCCAACCTGTTTATTAGTAGTTCAGAGAACTGCAGATTGCCCAAGGCTGTGAGTGTATTGGTCTTTCCAGAATAGAAGTACTCACTTTTTTTTTTTTTTTTTAAGATCACAACATAAAGGCCTTAATAAAGACATTTTGGTTACACTTCTAGTGCTTTACCTGAAAAATAAACCTTCAGGATTATTAGCCTGGTATCATTAGGAACAAAACATTCCCTTTAAAAAAGCAAATTGAAAGGTACTTTGCAGGAACAAACAGGATTCTGCTGTGTTTGCTGGGTAATAGACACTATTTATATTATTGTGCTTTATGAGCAGCCAGACACGAAACTTGGAACATTTTGAAAATACTATTAAGCAAATGGGGCAGATGAGGAGCAAGG